>JARHVA010001546.1:220000-820000 GCA_037957365.1 Torreya grandis | reverse complement strand
TATTGGTGGCATCTGAATCATCCTCAGTTGTTGTGCCCCCTGGGTGCACATATTGCCACCTTAACCTATGTATTTTTACATCCATAATATTCATCAATATATCTACCTACTTCACATTATGGATTCTACATAACACCTTTTTGAAGTACTTGGTTGATAATGCATAAGGAATTTTTAGCTAGCTAGAGAGATTCCCATTTAAAAGTGCCAATTGAACGATGTTGAAGTGTTTCATGATGGTGAAAGTCACCATTCCAAAAAGACTCTAAGAGATTTTCTATAGGATGCACCATTCTTCTTTGAATTCTTCAATGTATCAAGTGCACTTTCCCAATACTCAAGATTTATACTTCGGTGTGAAGGTAGGGGACAAGTGAAGTTTTAGTATTTGAGTATTAGGGAGTTGTTTTGTTCTGAAAAAACCCACAAGTTATCCTCATCACCATTGGGCATGCCAATCTCCTCCATCACAATCAAGATCAACATGGACCCCTAATAGAATGTCTCTTTCATCATGTGACATTCAAACATGTTCTTGATCATGTCCCCTGTGATAAAATTGGTGATGCTAAATTTAATCCCCTACACCATGTGGTATGTGATGCACAGGTAGGTCTTCTTTACATCCACCCATCATCTACCTAGACATAGTTTCACCAAGCATGCAGCTACCCTCATCCCCAAGTTATTGATGTCCTTGATTGGGAATGCGAAGCCTTCTTTGTAGTAACCTAAGAGCTTCCTAACCCTTTTTACTTATACATCATCTACCATCATCTGGTGAATATCTATGATAGAGCTTAGGAATTTGATGATTTAGGCAATGAGGTTTGTCAAAAGCTTCATGCACCTCCCTGCAAAGTAAAGCCTATCCTTATGGATGTCTGAAAGGAAGAACTATGCAAGTTCCTTCAAATTTTTGAAACTCGACAACTCATAGAGTTACATCATGTTGGAGGTCATTAGCTTGTCTCAGATAGAGACATCAAATAAGACTACACCTTCTACATTCTTTTCCCATGTGTCTACCATCTAGTCTTGCATTAGATTATTTTCATTGTTGGAAGTTCTATGGTTGTACTCCTTCAAAACTTATTTAGGGAATTGCATGTCCTAGTAGAACATCTTTTCAAGTGCTTATGGGTTGATTTGTATGACACTCACTCTTTCTACTAGAACTGCTACTATTTTTTTAGTAGCATCTTCTACTACTTGTCACACTTTCTTTTCATATTTTTACACATACTATGGGCCTGAGCTCATCCACTTTTTACCCATTTTGAATTTTCTAGAGTTGAACCTCAGTCTATTGATCTTATCAAAGCCTTAAGTTTTTTATGATACTTCACATAGTCATGAGGTCTATGACTATGTGTTTGACTCTTAAGCTTCATTTGTTGTAAATGGAATCTTCGGCATTTCCTTTTTTTTAGTAGCCTGGTTCTCACCTAATCTATACCCCTTTCTTTCTTCTTCAAATCACTTCGAGAACGTAATTCATTTCTCTACACAGGCATTCATTTTTGGCATCTTGGAATGCTTAGGGTATCACTGTAGTAGGGTTTCCTTGGTTCAACTCTTTAGTTTTCTAGTTTCTCTCTAGTTTCATTTAAAATTCAAATTCACACAAGGTTTGTAACTAGACATAGTCAATTGTTCATTGCTTTATACCTTTACTCATATCTACCACCTTAATTATGGTTGATTAATGGCATGGAGGTGCCTAAACTCCTTGGGATTTGTCATTCCCCAAAAAACCACAAAAAACTTCTATTATTTGTGTATTCAATGTGGATCTTTGTAACTTCACCACCACCACATTAGCTTATCTTAACAACTTTTTGGTGAAGTGACATGTAGTTCAAATGGTCACTTCCTACCTCACTTTGGGTGGATATCATCTTGCTCTGATGATCTTCTCCTATGCTTTGTTCACTTGGCATGACTTTTGCCTTCAATATGGTAACCTAGGCACAACACTTCACATATGAAAGATTCAGTGTCCTCAGTCCCATATCTTTTTCAAGTTGCGCTTCTATTTCAAGCGTACTTGTCTATCTTGGTCAATTTTACTATGCTTTCATATTCTTGCCTTGGCCTTTTCTACCCCATACAAATCCCTTGTGCTAACCTCTAGCATGACATTTTCATTTTATATTTTATGCATGATCATGTTGTGTATCTTTAATCTATCTCTACACATGCCTCTTGCATGCTTATATCTTGTGTAACTCTCTCTATTCACAAATTTTCCATGTTTGGTGAGTTTTATGCACCCAAAGACTTAGGTGTCTAGTGTAGGTGCTTAAGAAGTAGCCTCACTTGACTCACTAAACTAGCCCTTCTATAGGCCTAAAGATGACTTGCTTCTTGAATCTTGCACTTGAATGCCTAGTGTGCCTTGTATCTAGCTCTGGAAAACTTCACGCATCCATACCTTAAGTGTTTGGCCTCAGTCACTTGGAATTATGTGTGAAAATGCCAGAGACATTTTACTAGTGACCTCAAAGCACCACTTATTCACTTAATAAGGAGTGTGTTTGGATTACACCAAACTTTATATTGGTCACTCAATACAAATGAATTGTGACCAATAAGTTGGTGTTTGATGGTGTAATCACCACTTTATTACTAGTATAGCTTCAACCAATTTTCATTGAAATGCTTGGGGAAAATTTCACCCAAAAACATGTGCAAGTGTCTTTGATGTTGTGAATGACATATGGGCCCATCTATCTTATCTATAGCTTTATTGGGTGCCTAATATACTTAGATTCATAGATAAAAAATAATTCCCCTTATATTAGCACCCTATGCTTTATATGCTTGTTGTGTCAGATCTTTTGGCATGCTTTTTCTATCTACTAGCTCTATTTTGCTTGGGTGTGCACCTCATATAAGAATTCTAAGTCTTCTAGCCTTATATTTAGTGACTCTTGGTCATCTAACTGAAAAATACGCATGATGTACAATGATGGCACCAAAAAATCCATCAAAAATATTGCCTCAACACTAAAAACCAGTTGAAATGGTGTAGCCTTATTCAAGCACTTGTAGGTTGTATGATATACCCATAACACTAGTGACACTTGATCATCCCAATCCTTGAAAGAAATGTCACATATCTTTGTGAGGTACATCCCCAAGATCTTGTTGAATGCCTCAGTTGTGCCATTCACTTAGGGATGTTAAGGCATTGTCTTATGGTGTGCCACCATGTATTCTATTAGAAGGATTTGCATAGTTTCATTAATGATGTGTGTGCCCCTATCGCTATTCAAGTTGAGTGGGCACCCATACCTAGTTATGATGTTTTACCATATGAATCTTATAGTTCTAGAGGCTATGTAGTTTTTGGTTGGTATGGCCTCATCCCACTTGGTGAAATAGTTCATGGCTGTTAGAATGTACCTTGTGTTAGTACACCGTGTTGTAGGGGCAATTGGCCTAACAACGTTAATGGCCCATTTCTTGAATGGTGCTTGGGAAATAATGGGATGAGAATCCTCTCATCTTGGTGTTTGGGCTTCCCTTTGCAATGGCATATGTCACATGCCTTAGCATAATCCATCACATATCTAAACAGACTTAGCCACCACAATCCTGATCGTAACACCTTGTACACCATTGCATCTCTTGTGTAGTAATCTCCTACTATCCCCTCATGCACCTCATATAAGATGGATTCCCTTTCATGCTCTAAAAACCAACAGTGTAGAATTTCATCTTGACCCATTTTATACAGTTCCTCATTGATGAGTTGAAAAGAAGCTATGCAAACTACAAGTTGTTTCTTTTCTTTTGTTGTCATTATTTAGGGTATAGATCCAAATGATAGAAAGGCATCTATCTTTGCCAAGTCTTCAAGGACACATTGGATCCTATACAATTTTGTATCTAGAATATCATCCTTAATTGGTACTATTGAATCTTCAGAGTCTATATGGGATAAATGGACTGGCCCCATGTTCCATTTTCCAAGCTTAATGGAAATGAAGAAATAGAATTATAAAAATAAAATGATTCATCTACAAATGTGCCCATGGAGAATGGGCTTATTCATGAGATACTTAAGCACCTCATGATCTATGAAAAAGATGAAGGGGTCACCAATAAATATTTTATAAATTTTTACAGGGAATTAACCAAGGTGAGCACCTCATTCTCGATCATAGTATAGTTTTGCTTTGCCTTTGTTAATTTTTTGCCAGCAAAGGAAATTGGATGATCCATTTTTCCTTCACTAGGATATGTTAGGATTGTGCCAATCAAAAATCTAGAAGCAACAACATGGATGTGGACTGTGGTCACCCAATTAGGAAATTATAAGATATCTGTGCTAGCAAATCTAAGCTTTAGGGTCTTAAAGGCATTCTCTTGCACTTTTCCCCAGTTGAATGGGCCATCCTTGCGTAAGATATCTTCTAGTGGCACTACAATCTTCACATAGCTCCTTATAAATTTCCTATAATACCCATAATGGCCAATAAAGGCATAAACATCTTTCTATGTGGAAGGAGTCTAGAGCTGAATGATGATGGCAATCTTTACCTGATCGATGTGTAAACCATCCTTATAGATGATGTGCCTAAGCAGGGTTCCAAATGATGTTGTGATGATGCACTTTTTTAGATTTGGGGATAAATAAATCTGACTTTACCTCTCAAACATGAGGTACAAGTTATCATAATGGTCTTTGATGAGTCCATACACTATACAGTCATCTAGGTAAACCTAGAGGAACCTATGGATGAAGTATTTAAGCGTGGTGATCAACACTCTAGAGAACATGACTAGAACATTATTGAGTCTAAAGGCCATCATATTATAAGAAAAATAGACCCATTCAGTTACAATGGTTGTTTTGGGGTTGTCCTCCTCCTCAATATGGACTTAGTGGTATCTAGAGAACCCATTAGTAAAGCTGTAGATTTTGTAACCTATGATGCCTTTCAAGACTTCATCGATGAACAAAGTTGGGAAGGGGTCATTTATGTAGGTGGTGTTCAACATTATATAATCAATGCAAATTTGAATGTACCCATCCTTATTGATGCTTATTACCATCGAGCTCACCCATTCAGACTCCTACATAGGGTAAATGACCCCTATAACTAGTATTGCACTAATCTCTATTTTGACCTTAGTACAAAGGTTGGGATTCATTCTATAGGGGAACTTTTCGACTGGTCTTGTGCTATCAATTAGATTTATGCTCATCTTCCCAAGGCATGGGTGGGTTACCTTTATATCTTGATAAGTTTTGGGGAACAAGTCTTAGAATTCCTTCAGGATGTCTACGATGCGTGCCAACTCTATGTCAAACCAATAGGCTCCTAAAGTAGCCATCTTTAGCTCTCCTTCTACAATGATGTCCACTTTCATGGTCTTTAGTGGTACATGGTATGGTTCATTCTTCTCTTGGTATGAGTTCTTAAATTTCTAAGTTCCTTGTATTATCTATATGCAAAGATGAGTAGGGTCATTGATCCAGAGGGCAATTCAGAAAAAGGTCCTAAAGTAGACTGAACCTACACCATTTCATAGGGCCCATTGAGACCTTTCCAACAATGTGTGGAATGTAGAAAATGAAGCTCGTATGCTCCTTATGTAGCTGATCAAATTTCCAATCAAAACAAGTCAACAAGAGATCAAAGCTAGTCAAACTATAGAAATTGACCACCATAGAATGTTGCAAATCTAGTTTCATGGTGTAAAGCTCATTGCAAGCTTTCTGATGCATTTTTAAAAGACCAAATCAAAGTTTGTATGCAAAAGATATGACCTATCAAAGTTATGATCAAACTTGGTCAAAGTGATGACATGGAAAAAACCATGAACCAGTCATGCAATGATATGTGGTAGCGAGTTCATGCAAAATATTGGTTTTGGTTTCTCATCATCATCTTTGGTAGGTGTATTTGGAAAAAAGGCTAGCTATGGGGATTATAGCTGATGGAGTTAGCTTTTGTCAAAGTTGGGGTGGAGAGACAGAGGGGGACCCTCTTATCGATAGAGATGTGGAACATCTAGTTAAATGTTGACAAGTGGTGAATGGAGAGTGGTCCACGTGGTGGGTCCTCAAGCCACCACATGGCTTGCCACCACTATTTTATTCCATAGTCGAGCTGAGTTCTGAGTTGGGGTGGAGAGACCAAGTTGGGATGAAGGATAGCACATTGACCACTCAAGATTCTAATGTTCCAAGTATTCCCACTAAAAGATTCACAAACATGCCATGTTCCATGGCATGGAGGTCCCAAATCACCATGTAACTTGAGACAAAGGCTAAATGCCATTATCCACTTCATGGACTATGCCTCTTAAGGGATTAAAAACCATGAACTTCATGGTATTTAAAATTAAAGTTCACACCCACTTTGCTAAATGTGGGACAAATGATATGGATAAATCACTAAACCAATGCCATGGGTTTTTAACCCTACCAACTTTGGCAAAAGGATAAGTTCCCCACCATTGAACCTGTGGGTCAGAATAAGGACCTCTTTTCACTCTTCCTCAATTTTGAGGTACCTGGAGGCATTTTTAGACTTCAGATCGAACTAGAGATATGTTCTAGATTTTGAGTCAGTTCTAACCATATTTTGAGTGTCTAGATATGAGGTCATTTGTTTTAATTTTTAATGCCTCAAAGAGAATCTTTTAGTATAGTGTGTAGAGGGCCATAATAGACTAGTTTGCAGAGATCTCAAGTTATGAGGGACTTGGAGAGGTTTTCACTTCTCAGTGTAAACTAGGAAAATGTCCTAGATTCTGAGACAAATTCAATGGTATGTTGAATTACTTGTGATTATTTTGTTAAATACATTTTGTAAGTCTATTTCTGAGACTTTTAGTAATAAATTCCTAGGATTGCAAGATTACATTAATGATAGTAAGGTGGAAGGTCTGTCCATGGGTTCTGAGACTTTATGAAGGTCTATTGTCAATTTGTATTTAGTCTTAGAGTATTTATTTGACAATTGTAAGTTTTGGTTGTGTACTCACTTTTCAAGGAAATGGATCAGTTTTTATTATAAGTGAACTTAGAGACATAGGCATTGTCAAACTCTATTATCATGTGCTTGTCATGAGTTGATTCTATTTGCGCATTATTTTTTTATATTTTGATTAATCATTTATTAATCACTATTGAATGCATAAATATCTAAAATACAATAAAAGGTCAAATTCAATTTTGTTTCCATGAATGTTTTGGGAAATTTTGTGATTTGACTAAAGGATCCAAGGTAAACACTTTTTACATGGAAATTAGATTAAGGTTTGGTATCAGAGCATTTATTATGTTGGGTTAGCTTCTAATTGTGTGGATTGATATTAGTGGTTTTCAATTTGGTTTTTGTACTATTAAAAACTATTTGGGCTTGTTATATTCTATTTGTAGTTTATGGAATTAGGTTATTTTCAAGAAATAGGAAGCCATGGGAAAAGGTTTGAAAAGAGAAAGACTTGATGAGATTTAAGAGATTAATCGACAGATCCAAGAAGAGAATGCTTTCCTAAGATCTCAATTGTACTTCTTGGATGAGGAGATTTCCCATTTGAAATCTGAGCTACAAGCCAAGGATGAGCTTTTGACACAGATGCATGATGAAGAGAAAAACTATCTTCATTAATTGCCTTCCACTGCAGATACAAGCACTATGATTTTTGAATGAATTGTAAGTTATTCATCTAGTAATTCCTTTCATGTAGTTTTAGATATTTCTTTTGGTAGTTTTGAGAAATAGACTAAGGGCCTTGGATCTAAACTATTATTGAAAATGGGATTTGATGGAAGGGCCTTGGAAAGAATGGCCAAGGTATTACTAACCCAATATAGGTAGAGCATAGATCTCACCACGCAGGATTGGGTTATGATAATGAGAAAGTGGATGTTGGAGAGAGTTCATTTTTGAAAGAGGACAAGCTTCTGACAACCAAGATTTAAGGCCACTAGCAAATCATAATTCCTCCCTACGAAGGAATGATGAGCAGTGTAAGAAATCAGATAAAAAGAGTTATTGAGATTCCACATCCTTGTTCTTGCACTATAAAAATCACCAATAAGAATATGAATTCCAAGACTTTTAAATCACTTTTTCCATTTAAGAAATTTGGTTTCAATATTTAGAAGATGATCCATTCTTTTCCTTATACATTTTGTAGATTTAATAACCGTTGTGTTGCATATTGTTAGAAAAGACAAGATTTATTTCAGCATCTTGCAGGTGCTAAAGACCATTCTCATACTGGAAAAGCGAGAAATGGAAAATGGGTGACCTCACCTAAGAAGAGGGATGTCTGCATGCATTATCACATGAGTGGACATTAGGTTAAAAAGTGTTGGAAACTTTGACCATCCCACCATCTTGGTAATGGTAAGAAGAAGATGGTTTATAAACCTATTGATAAGGTAATTAGTGGATTTTTTGTTCAATCAACCCATGCATATGTCAGTAAATCCACTAAGGAATTTGAACACCCTAAATAGGGGAATCTGATAAAGAGGGTTGTAAATAATTTCTTAATATCATGTTGTCATGATTAATGGATTGATATATGTATTTATGTGACAAAGAAATTTTGGTATCCTTGTTGTATATTGACAAAGGACATTTACCCATGCTTTGTCATATGCATTTTGGAGCTATTATGGTGGGAACATTTCGAGACATGGTTATCATGTGAAGTTTTTAATTCTCACACTTATATTTTGGAAAGGTCTATTTTTAGAATCTTTGATATTAGCTTTATGAGTTTCATGTTGAATTATTAAGGAATTTAAATCATTGATCAGCTTGGGAGATTTGACATTAGTTGCACAAGTTATTGGGTATGATTCAACTTTCCTACAATACTTGTATCATAATAACTGCTATTTTTGGAATACATCTATTTTTGGCATGTGTGTGATTAGATGCATTGATAAGACCCATTGAGGTAATGTATTATGACATGGTCACAACTAATATGTATTTTTTTTACAATGACAAACTTATTCTGTAGTTGCATTGGTGATTGTTTTAGTATTTTTTAGTTCACCATTTACAAGATGTGATAGTGGGTAGACAGTTTGATAAATGATGACCTTATTGGTAATTACAAGATTCAATATAACTCATGCCTTGTTTTTAGGACTTTTACATTTTGAGTTATGAATCATATTATGCCACTATTATCTCTATGCTATAATTTCAATTATGTACTTGATATGTTGTAGAGGACCATTTAGCAACAACATAGAAGATCACTAGACTTATCTGTGTAGAGGCTCTTGTGAAGCTGTGAAGTAGAGGAAGTCATTGCATTTTGAATCCTAGTTATATGTAGAGGATATTAATGGTATTACAGTAATAGAGGGTTTTTTAAAGATGTGATAAATGGGTTAGTCCAAGCATTGTAGGTGAAGTTGTAAAACCTAAATAGAACAATAAGACCCATCAAAGTTTCTTCAGAACTGACTAGTATTTTAGAGGATCAAGTTGGGTACTAGCTTTTGGTGGACCAAAAGCCCTCCTAGTGGGGAGGATTGATATAGAGGATAATATGTAAAAGGTATTGAAGCAAATCAAAACCTACACCATTTCATAGGGCCCATTGAGACCTTTCCAACAGTATGAAAAACACAAAAAATGAAGCTAATATGCTCCTTGTATAGCCGATCAATGTTCTAGTCAAAATAAGTCAATAAGAGGTCAAGTCTAGTCAAACTACATAAATTGACCACCACGGAATGTTGAAAATCTAGTCTCATGGTGTATAACTCATTTCAAGCTTTCTGATGCATTTTGAATGGACTGAATATGAGTTCATATGAGGAAGATATGACCAGTCAAACTTGGTCAAAGTGATGATATGGTAGAAAACGTGAACTAGTCATGTAGCGATATGTGGAAATGAGTTCATGAAAAATATTGGTTTTGGTTTCTAATCTTCATTTTTGATAAGCATATCTAGTGAAATGGCTGGCTATGGGGATCGTAGTCGATGGAGTTTGCTTTTGTCTTGGAGGGGGATCCTGTCATTGATAGAGCAATAGAACATCCAGTTAGACATCAATAAGTGGCAACTGGAGGGGGGTCCACGTGGTGGGTCCTCAAACCACAATGTGGATTTACACTACTATTTTATTCCATATCCAAGTTGAGTTTTGAGTTGGGGTAGAGAGACCGAGTTGGGATGAAGTATAACACGTTGACCACTCAAGCTTCCAACGTTCTAAGTATGCCCACCACAAACTTACCATGAGCTTCACCAACATGCCACGTTCTATGCCACAAAGGTCCCAAATCACCACATAACCTAAGATATATGCTAAATTACATTATCCACTTTGTGTACTATGCCTCTTAAGGCATTAATAATCATGAACTTTGTGGTAATTAAAAATTAAAGTTCACACCCACTTTGCTAAATGCAGGATAAATGATATGGATAAAGCACTAAACCAATGCCATGGTTTTTGAACCTTGCCAACTTTGGCAAAAGGATAAGTTCCCCACCATTGAACCCATGGGTTGAAGCACTATATAAAGTGCATGAAATTGTATTTGAAGACATGCATTTCCATGGAGACAAGGAAGACATACAGACTTGTTTTCACTCTTCCTCAATTATGAGGTACTTGGAGGCATTTGCAAACTTTGAATCAAAATAGAGATATGTTATATATTTCAAGTCGGTTCTAACCATATGTCGAGTGTATAGATATGAGGTCATTTTTTGTACTTTTTAATTCCTCAAAGTGAATCTTTTAGTAGACTATGTAGAGGGCCATAATAGACCAGTTTGTAGAGATCTCAAGGTTTGAGGGACTTGGAGAGGTTTTCACTTCTTGGTATAAACTAGGGAAATGTCTGAGATGAATTCAATGATATGTTGAATTACTTGTGACCATTTTATTAAATCCATTTTTTAAGTCTATTTTTGAGACTTTTGGTAGGAAATTCATAGGATTGTGAGATTGCATTGACGATAATAAGGTGGAAGGCCTGTGCATGGGTTCCAAGACTTTATAAAGGTATATTGGAAATTTATATGCAGTCTTAGAGTATCCATTGAAAAATTATGAGTGTTGGCCATGTACTCACTTTTAAAGTAAATGGATTAGTTTGTATTATAAGTGAACTTGAAGATGTAGGTATTGTCGAACTCCATTATCACATGCTTGTCATGAGTTGATTCTATTTGTTCCTTATTTTACACAGTTTGTTTAATCATTTATTAATCACTATTGAATGCATAAATATAAAAAATATGATAAAATTTCAAATTTAGTTTCATTTCCATGAATGTTTTGAGAAATTGGGTGATTTGACTAAAGGATCCTAGGTAAACACTTTTTGTACAAAAATTAATGCCAATTTATGGATCAATCTTCTTCACTAGGAACACTATCATCTACTTAGCACATGAGATTTCTTCTGGCAGTTCACATTTTATAGTAATGCTCCTTCTAAGTTTTATCATCTTCTTCACTCAAGTAGCTATTGAGCATTTATTCCTCAAAAAATGTTGAGAGCACCAGCCCCTTTTCCCCAAATATATCTTTCAAGCACTCCTTGAGGATGGTGATGTCCTCAAACACTACCCTCTAAATTAATTGTAGTTGCTCAACCAAATCCAAGATCTATGAGGAAAAGGAGAAAGTGTGCACAAAATTTTCCTTAAGGGCCTCCTAGTTGTTTATCTCTTAGCACATCTCATTAAACACATAACATGCTCAATCCTATGTCTTTAGAGTCCTATAAAAGGCATGTACCCATAAGTTCTTTAGGGTAGTCATGCCATAGTTAGTCCATGTCTCTTTGCATAGGCACACATGTGTCATAGGATCAGAGTCACCAGAGTATGCTGAGATATCCAAGTTCTCATTACTCCTAAATCTAGTGTAGATGGACACTTTTACCTCTAGCCAGGTTGGCAAGTTAGACCTTTGTGCTACCCACCAATGTCCAATAGTGTTTCTCAAGGTATACACTAGTGCACTCATTATGTCTGTCTCTTTGAGGATGCATGTTTCAAGGTCATGGACATAGATTTTCCACTAGGTTTCTCCCTTGAAATTTTTGGAGCACTACAAACTTACCTTTGCTTAGGTGGATTACCCTCTTTCCTCTCTTCTCATGGCATGGGACCCACCATTTCGGAGTGCGATCAATCTAGACCTAGCCAATCCTCATAGAATTCATCACCTTCACATGAACCAAGTGGTATCTATAACCAATGGCCTCATAAACCTCTTCAACCCATCAATTGCAAGCAACATCAGTAGTGTTTGAGGTTGATTACCCATCCTCCCAAGATAACACTCCTTGATTATAAGGGTTGAGATTATCGGTGCCTTAAGCCATGATGTTATATATATAGTTGATCTCATCCTCCATATCAATGCTCTCCACATAGGGGGGTCCTTAGTCACTTAAAAGGGGAATCATTACCCTTTCCTTACCATTATTAAAGGTCATATAACACTTCTTTAGGAATATATCTTCATTATCAACATAACACCATGGTCTTCCTAGAAGTGATAGATAGTTGTAGTATGTATTCATAAACTAAATCCATGCATACATAATACATAATATGCTTAGTATGGCTCAACATCCTATATTCTAGGTGAAAATTTGGTATTGGGACAATTAGTGGTTGAGTGGTTTCCATGAGTCCACTTCAAGTAGTGGCCTACACTTTGATTGACTGTGTGCATATTGATTTCACCTTTGGATCCCACTTCAACTATTTATACTTGAACCTAATCATCCATGTACCCTTATCAGTGTCTATCCTACCTTGGGTCAATTTATTATATTAGTTAGGGCATTATTTGATCGAATGTGGTCCTTGATAATACCTACACATTAGATGCATCACCTTGGGTAATTTTTATATTAGTCACACTGATAGTGCTTAGTCAACCCACAATTATAACATGATCAGGGTGGGAATATTCCTCCACCACATCCTCCACCTCACTCTATGGTTCCCATAGTCATCATTCTATTGGCCATAAACCTCATTTCTTTGATTCACCTACCCTCTAGCTATTATAGTTTCCTGTTGTGCACCTCTCTCTATGTTTTGGTGCATCTCATTAATTACTTGGCAATTAGCTATGGCATGAGTGTAGGCATTTCAAAACTTATAATAGAGGGTTGTGATGACCTAATATGTGCATTTTAATAAAGGGTAGTTTCATACATCATGTGCCTCATGACAAACTTCATAGCTGAGAATTAATGTGCACACATTCCTCTGAGGGAAGTTATTTCTATTATGACCCTCCATCTCGTAATCGATGCACCATAACCCTCTTTGAGCATCTTGAAATTATTTAGTCCCCATATTTTATAATTGGGAGGCCATAGATGTAATATACACCTCCATGAAATGGATAATTCCTTTATCATCAGTCCCACCACCTTGGCTCTGAGTGAAAATTCAAGTACTTCCTGAGGGTCTATGAATGTTTTTTCATGGATAACACCCTTTTGAAAGGTACTAGTAACCCTCTAAAAAACCATTACGCATGCTAGGAGGGGTGAATACCATACGCAAACTTGGCAAGGAGATTCTTAAATATAGCATCATATAAGCATATGCTCTCTGATAATCCTTGGTTGAACTCTTTGAATGTAGTGATGCTCTGCTACTCAAACTCAGGTATATCAAATTCCTTCAAAATTCTCCCTTCAAGATGTCATAATCAAACAAATCCTATTTATGATCAAACTTCCTATACCACGTATAGGTGTGATCAAGCAAAGTTTTTACAAACTAGGTTGCCTTACACTCAGGATGGGTTATTCCCTGAGTGCACCATTGTGATTCACATTTGAACACATGTTCTATGGCATTTTATACACCTCAATACTCAAGCAGACACATGGCCATCTTGTAATAAATCTAGGGTGGGGGAGCAACTAGTGTCTAAGGTGCTTGTCCCCCTAGTACTTGTCATGGCATTGGTCCTCTAAGGCTTCCAGCCACTAGGCTAGGTATTGGTCATGTGATTATTACTGGTGTTGTAGAAGATGATGAATTTGTACTACTAACTAGTAGCATGGGGCCACTTATTTTAGGCTATTTCCCAAGCTATGTAGTTGACATTTGCTGGACTGGGATGATGACACTCACATTTTATCTAGCTCGAGGTTAATATCAGGGTCAATCTTCACTTCCCTTGAGGTCAATCTTCACTTACCTCCTCATAAGGGATAACTTGTTCAATCTTCTATCTTCCTATGGGGGATCCAATGCATGATCTCACATCATAGGTTTTAAGGGGGTAGGTGCATCTGATGCATCTCCAATGGTCAAGTTATACAGGGACCTCAAGCATTCATTGGTCAGTTGTGGAGCTTATTCTATGGCTTCAAGGGTTCCTTCCTTTGAGCACTAATGACATTTAAGAGATCCTTCCCCATGCCCTTCCCAATTTTTATGAGTCCTCTCAACACTTACAGGTTCAATATATTTCATTAGCCCATGCCTCCTCTTATTATAATCCTATCTCCTAATCTCTTGGTTGTCAATCTACTTATCCCCTTCCATTGTGCCTCACCTACATGTCCCCTTATTTCATATTGTGATGATCATATATAAGAGGACTTTAACCTTCCATATTCACTATTTAAAATTAATAATCCACCATTAGTTTATTGAGCTCAGTGCTAAGTTCTTTCACAAACGTGCTTCTAGTTTCTTGAAAGAATTGATATTCTACTTCTTTAGGGCAGGGGTATGTTGATACTATGAACTCAGGCATGCATTTGTTTAGCACCCCTTACCACCATTTTTTTATGGCTCTAGTTCAAGTGGCATCTAAGTTATCAAGCCTCTCTAGGTGTTTTTTTATCCATTCAAGGCACTATCCATATCTTTGACTTATGTGTGTCACATAAGCAGCCAACCATTGGTACACTTGCTCTGGTACTTTTCAAAATAAAACCTCATACATGGCATCATAAAAGTGGTTTTGGACCTACTTCCTTAGTTTTGTCATCTACAAGTTAGATTCCTTAATGTAAAGTTCTCTTCCATTCACTCTAGCCAGTACTCAATGTTCTTGAGGGAGAGTCAGAGTATTGTCCTGATGCACCATTATAGAAACAAAATTCAACAGGTCCTAGAAACATAAAAAAAATGTTGTATAAAAGTAGGTTTTTTAGTCATGGGCCTAGTCATGTGCTTATATAGTTGCCTAGGTTGGATTTAAGCTTGTTCTAGTTGGTTGCATGCCTTAACTAATCCTATAGATCTCAACATTTAAAACTTGACTATGCTGACATCACTTTACATAAGGCACAAGCCTTATGTTCTCACTCGAAGTGCAGTAGAGAAGGGATTGTGGTGTAAATTCGGATAATTGTGTCATAGTAAAACTCTATCCTTAAGGGACTTTAGTTAGTATAATGATGGTTGTGCATTCATGGGCAAAATATTTGGATTTTCTAGTCTTAAGGGAATTCAGGTGCTTGAGGGACAACTGGGTATCTAGATGGGGGAATTAGACATAGGTTTGTGCTTAGTCATGGGTATCATTGTGAGGTGTGGGGTCTTAGCCATACCTGGAACATTTTTTATATCGAGCATGGGAATCCTCATGGGTTAAAAGCAAACCATAGATGAATAGGTTAAAATCTCATGAGAGCTCAACATGCATATGACATAATAAAACATTCAATCCATTGAACATTTGCATAAATATTTCATCATTAATAGAGTTTAAAAACAACAATATATATATATATATATATATATATATATATATATATATATAATATATATATATATACTATATATATATATGCTTCCCATTGTAATTCCCAAGCTCTCCTATGAGCCTCTGGGCCTTAAATAGCTTAAGTCAAGTATATGATTAGTTTCTATTAACTAACACACACACACACACACACACACAAGTTAATAGAAACTAAGCATATGCTCGACTTAAGCTACTTAAGGCCCAGAGACTCATAGGTGAGCTTGGGTATTGCAATGGGAAGCATCAAAGGCATCCTGAACTAATTTCTAACTCTAATGGTGAACATCTAAAATCAATTGTCTAGGGATTCACTACTTCCATCTATCTCCTCCTTCTACTAACTGGACTCTATATCCTTTTAAAGAACTTTTAAGCATCTTAAGATCATGGTGAATGGAGCACGTTGATTGTTGAGTTGGTGTTAGAGGTACCCATTCCACCATCTCCACTATGTTGTCTTTAATGATCAATCATTGTCTTGTGTGTTTGCTTCCTAATGATGATTGATACAAAAAAGAGTTGTTAGTTGCCTACCAGTTGGCACTACTAGATGACAAAATAGTAATAATGGAAAGTGATTGCCTTGCACCCAAGTAACATTTATGTTGGCTTGGATCATATATTTAGATAGATTTGGAGCCCAAAAGTTTCCTATTTAATGGCCTCCCATGATATTTTTTTAATTGAATATTCATTACAAGAATCAAATTTAAATAGTGCAGTATCTTCCTGTGTGTTTCAAACTCTTCAAATAATCATTGATTTGAATATTTTATAGGATATCTTTAAAACCAAGTTCCAGTGAGTACCATTGACCTAGTGGGATAGTTAATGTTTTCTCCATCTATAACTGGGGAAGTCAATATTTTCTTTCTGTATAAACACTAACACAAGTAGTAATCAGTTCCCTCTTCATTATCCTCATTCAAAAGAACTGTAAAAACATGCCATGTATCACAAAAATATATTTTTAGTGATATTATGAAGATATATTATAGACACTAGAAAACTATACAATATGGTTCCAGATGTCGTACTTACCCTTAGACCATCCCTTGACGCCCTTGGGACCATTTCCTAATCATTTACCCCACCAATCATTAGTAAAAATGGCTAAAGTTAGCCAATTTTGACTATGACCCTAACTGTTAATGGTCGACCCTTAACCATTAATGGTTAACCTCAACTGCCGATGGTTTTCCCTTAGTTTCCTCAAGAGTTAATTTCAATTCAAATTCCAGCTTATTTTTTATTAATAGCTATTTTATCAACTATTTGCATAATCAATGCATGTTAGGCTAAATTTAGACAGCTTGTTAGACTTATTGTTTCACCACTCACTTACCTCTATATTAAGAAAATAAAGAGGTGAAAGGCATTAGAACTTCTTGGGATAAGAGATCAGATCTTATTATGTAGGTATTCTTCTTACTTTAAGTAAACCAGTGACAAGGATAGAGATCAAAAGTGTTATTATAACTCATAAGTCAACATCTAAGTTACTGTCACTCTATCAAAATTACTCCAGAATCTATAAAAAGATTTTACCCAACCTTAACATTATTCAAACCAACAACAATAAAGCTAAGTATTTATTTTTTATCAAGATTCAGTAATTAGTTTCCTTGTTTCATTCCTTGTATCACTTTATCTTCCATCCCACTTTCTTGTGTTCAAGTTATATAATTCCAAACACTTCTTCTCTTTGCCAAGACTGCCCATAACATATTTAAATCATTTATACACCCTCTACCTAAACTAGATACCTCTGAACATTACCCTCTATCTAGCAACCAGCATCCAACCTAAACATACCTTCAAGAACTTTCCTACAACCTTCCCAGCCAAAATTTTCTTCCTAAGCCAGAGCCTATAGTAACCACTGATGGTCCTTACCTTAACTATCAATGGTCACTATGTGTCACCCATAATAGAAATCTAGTTTGACCTATCTACCTATACCCAAATCCTATTTTTTGAGTATTTGTCTCATCATATAACTTTAACCTATTTTTTGAATCAAGTTTGATTTATTTAGCATGAATATTTGATCATTTATTACTATTTTAGTCAAGATCACTTATTTATTTCCAATCATTTCTTGTATTTGATTCTAGTACCTTTTGTTATTTCATGCAAGCATTTACTTTTAACATATCAAAACTTAATTGTTTAAAAATATGGATTTACAACCTCCAAGGAAGTTTGTGCTTCTCAGATCTAGCTCAAGCTAGGCAAACCACCTTATTATCCAACTAATCAACCATTTCTTTAGTGATTTCTTATCTACAAATCATCCTCCCTAGACAAAGAGGAGTATCAACAATCATCTTGATTCATGCGTGCACAACACATATTAGGTTTTTCTACCATACCCTCTTTGAGTTTCTTCTCACTTTCTTCTAAATAAAATAAATGAAATTTTATTGAATCATTTTAGCATGCCCAGTGGGACACTTGAGCTTTTTCTTGGGTTCATATTTATAGGACATTTAGTTGAATTAGATAAGATTCATTCATTACATTCTTTTATTAAAATTAAAGTTTCCTTATTTCATTTCATCCTTTCTAAAACACAAGTTCTAGATTTTTTTGTTTTCTTAAAAAAATTAAACATTATCCAATTTTTCTTTCACTTCTAAAAAATCAAAAGTATTCATCCTAGGATTAGGATTTGCATTATTATCATCATATCTAGGTGCATCTTAGTTTTTTTGTATTCATTTTAAAAGACACCAAAATTTTATTTTGGATTAAAATTAACTTTGCATCCATTATCTACTTGTATTGATTAGCTCACATAGCTTAATTTGGTCAAGTAAATTAATCGTAGTCTCACTTATCTCCACACACACAAGACTAAACCACACATTCAATTAAACATCAAAACATTGACATAAGGCCTAATTGAGATTTCCTCACCTAGTAGTCACCTTTCCTCAATTATCCTACTTGGATTTCACCACCAAAGGGAGAACCAACTGAATACATTGGCTGAGTATAATCTCTAGTAACTTGGTATATTCTATCTAAGCACCCAACACCCTTATCGCTATGGTGTGTGAAGTGAGGGGCTAGGCCTCAATACCAAGCCACATGCCAAGTTCTAGTATAGATATTGAGAGCCTTTAACTACATAAAACCACCCTTAGACATCTTATTCTAGTACTCATTTTACAAATCCAAAGTTGGTCCTTCATAACTTCTTTGAAATTGAGGCATAAGTCTAAAGAGAGATAATAAAGTATCCTAGGATTTTAATGCACATTAGTGTCTGCATTTGTTTCCTTGAGATCTTTTTATTTTGATTTCTTCTCTTTTTAGTTGTGAGATTGCTTATATCTTCCTTTTTCCCTTCCTTGCATGATTTTCAATAGATAACAACTAAAAAACCAAGCTAACCGGGAGCCACCTCTCAACCACTCATCCTCTTTTTCATCTTCATCCATGGAGTATGTCTTGAATGTAGAGAGCTCTCCCCATCCTTCTAGAAGTCCTAGTATCCCTCAGTTAGTTGCCCAAGGTGGTACATATTTCACCTCCTTTCTGGATAACAACCCCATAGCCCTCCAACATTAGCTTAACACCATATCCTATCATACCCATACTTTGGTTCTACCTACTAATGATCCACCCTATGGTATGTCATCCCAACTTATGGGAAAAATTCCTTTTCCACCATTTCCACCCAACCATTAGTCATCCAAGTATCTTCTTCTACTAACAATCCCAAAAACACCACCATCCAAAACCAACCCATCCAACCAACCAACACCCAAACACTTTCCACCCCAACCAATAACTCTTCTAGTATAGGAACAACCCAAACTTTGGGCACCTTCACTCCACTTACCATTGGAGTACCCTCTACTAGCGTTACCACCCTTCCTTTTATTTCCAACCCACCTACCTCCACTCCCTTCCAAAGCTTGGTGTTCCCATACCTTCTACCCTTCCACCCATTAGTACCAAGGTTACTACCCATCCTCAAGCTATCAAACTAACCATACCTCTAACCCAATCAATGCCAATCCCTCAACAAGTTCCCATTGCACCCAACCCAATCTATATTCCTTGCCCATAAGGGTATATAGATCCATCTTCTGCCCAACCTCTTGTATCCACTTACCCATACATGGTATCCTCCCAACCACCTATGTCGACATATCAATATGTGGAAACCTCCTAACCTTCCACTAACTATCCTTATGCTGCGCCTACCCAAACCCAACAGAATATTCCCTAAAACGATGGGGGTACACAACCACAAATGGATCTTGTTAAGATGTTAATGGACAAGATGACCACTTTGAGTCATCTATCTCTAGTTCTCATAATTTGTTATCATACAATCAAATCTATAATGAACCAATTCATCCATCTATCCCAATTGACCTTATCCTCCTCAATGGGAACTTCTGAACTTTTCAAAATTTTAGAGAAAGGAAGACCCTCAACAACATCTAAGAGCATTTAGACACTCTTTCTATTTGATTGCCTATGATGATGCTCTCCTTATTTGGACATGGTAGAATTTTATTACTAAGAACTCCATATTTTCTTTCACCCAATTAGCTCAAACCTTCTTAGATCATTTTTCCATAAATATATCTAATAAATTTTACATTACCGACCTCTACTCCATTTGGCAATTTGAGGATGAGTTAATTGCTAATTTTATGGCCCATTGGAGAGGTTTGAAAAAAAACTCTCTTTCTCCTTACCCCAACTCTGATGTTGATTGACCTTTTCTCTTGGGCTTATGCCAAACATATTTCTTCCACTCTACAGGTTCAAGCTTTCAAGACCTTTGATGAGGTTTTCACCATGGCACAAAAATTTGAGATTAGAGTCATTGATGAGGGGAAGCTGAAATTGAGAAACAAGAAATATATTTTCAAATCAAATGAAACTTCCTCCTCCAAAACCACCAACCACTCTAATATTAACACCAAAAACAAGGAAACTATGAATGCAATCATCCTTAAAACCTCTCCTCCTTTAGTTTTTGACCATTCTAACTCCTCTGATTCTTCCAAATAAAGTACCCAAAACCAACACCATAATAACCAAAAGCAATAAACTCCACTGGGGGAGTCATATGCTTCAGTATTGGATTTTTTTTTGAAATAAAACATTATAAAACTTCCTCTAATTGAACCCTCACAATAATTTGAATCCTATCATCCCACCCCTGGTTGGTATAAGGAGAATGAATTGTGTGCATTCCACCATGTCATTGGACATGATGTTAGTAGATTCAATACTTTCAAAAGCATTATCGAAAGGTTAATTAATAAGGGGGAACTCATGTTGGGTAACTCTAATGCACTCCCAAATCAGTCACTTGACATATTTAGACAATTTTTTCCCATTCATGCCTCTTCTGTGAACAATGAAAATAATATAACGAAATCCTCTCAAAACTATGAGGTCCATACCATTAATGTGGTTCTTCATGAACTCATTTTTGAGGAAAGCTTTTCCCAAACCACCTTTCCTTCCATTTCACTTATTGAATTAGTTGAGTCACATTCTATTCCTTTGGAAATCGAAACAAAGGAAATGACTGTTCTGCCTTTGTCCATTTGTCGAGGTAGTGGAGCTACCAGCCTCTCCTTTGGAAGACATACTAAAAGAGGAAAAAATTACCACCATATCCTTATCTTCCATCATACAACAATCTATTCTTCCTTTGGAAAGCATTCCTAAGGAAGAGGTCACTTTATCTACCTCTCCCATAGAAGACTCACCTTCTCAAACCTTAGAGCTTTTGATTGAGGAAAAGGATGAGGTGACCACTCCCCTCTCTCCACCCATGGGTTTGTCCTTTGATACCAATACCAAAGGGATCAAACCCATCTATAAGCCTTTCTCTAGACTGGTTCAAAACTTTGAGTACCTATCCCAGCCTAATGCAAATCGTTCCACATTTTGGCACCATCTCAAGCTATTCCTTACCCAACCAAGCAAGATCCCTCAACCATGTCATTGTCAACCCAACTTTCCAATCCCACTCTTGAACCTACCATCATCCCAGCCAAACCATCATAAACCTCTACCCCTCAATCCATAGTCGAACCAACTAAAATAAATCCTCCCAAATTAGCCTAGGCACCTTCTACCATCCCATCCAAGCCCATCAAAAACCTAGATGTGCTCCCTACTCATAGCCTTACTCACCCTCCATTAAATTTGGATTTAGAACCATCTATCCCAAAAAATAAACCCCAAGTTAAGATAACCAAGAAAGAGGAGCCACCTAGGATCCCAAAAGTCATAACCTTGCCCCTTATTTATACCTTGCCTTCCATTTTGGGATCACATCTTTCTTCCATCCCATGACCTCATCCTTCTATTAAGATAACATGTCTCCCAAAGATAACCCAGACCTAGCCTCCTCTTCCATCTAACTCCTACCTATTATTTTTTTGCCCTCTACCTCCAAACCCTCCAATACCAAACATCCTACTTCTAACCCTTCTTTTTTCAAACCACCCACTACCACGCCTACTATTTTCTAAAACTTCTACCTCCAAACCACCAATCACAAAAAATACTCCACCAAACAAAACTCTTGCTACTAAGCCTACTCCTAAAAAGGATTTCACTCCAAAATCCAAAATCAAAACTCCAATATCCTTGCCACCTTTACCTGAGTCCTACTTAACTATCTTGTAGAGATTATTGAAATCTTCTTGTTTGAATTTTCCTCTCATCAAACCATTTGAACCCTATAGTCCTAAGCCATCTTGGTTTGATGACAATCTGATTTTATCATACCATAGAACATCAAGACATGATACAAAAAATTATAAAGCTCTTCGAGTCCTAGTCTATCAGTTATGTGCTGATGATTAACTATTTTCAAAAGAGCCACCCATAACCCCATAGCCACACCAAAAACCATAAGCCACCACCCCAAACCTACCTATTCACATGCTTTCATCTAAGAGTGAGGAGGAATCAAAGTAGTCCTCTTACCCAACTCTTCCCCAAATCCATACTATCCATGTGGTCACATGATCACAAGCCCAACAAAAGGATAAGGTAAAGGTAAAGGTTTCCATTCTATGGACATACCCTTCTTCTACCACCTAATCACTCAACCAAACACAAACACCCACACCCACACCTTCTCCCAAACCCAAGATATCCATCTTAGGCACCTCTCAATCCAACCCTTTTGAGTCAATCTAAAGAGTAGTTTTAGACAAACTTCACCAAACATCAGTAAAGATGAGTTTATTGAACTAATCAATACCTCAGCCCATCATCACTAGCTATGGTAGAAGCTTTATAATCCATAGAGGACCAACTAGAAGATCCATAACCTCTAGTAGCCTTTGTCATAGCCCTATATCTTTCCACCCTTGTTACCTTTAAATATTTGGAAAACCCCTATGTTCATCCCCAAGATCTAGATACTCCTCTCTTCATTACTGCATACACCAACCAGATCCACAGTAAGAGGGTTATGATTGATGGTGGGGTTAGCATTAATATTATCTCCTCTCACACATATGACCAGCTAAAATTCCTAGAGAATATTATGTTGAAAACTATAGTGGTGCTCTGTTCCTTCAATGACACTATGGTAAAAAATCTAAGAACCATCATCCTCCACACTCATTTAAGACCTTGCACTCTTTTTAAACTCTTTTATGTAGTAGAAGAAGATTTTTAGTAAAATGTTCTACTTGGGCACCCTTGGATCTATTCCATGAATTATGTACCATATACCTTAAATTTATGCATCAAATTTTAACACTAGGGTCAAGTAGTTACCATACAAACCAACCCAAAATCTTTCACATCATGCAACTTGACATACCAGCTGAATGATGTCCTCCTCCTTCCCTCCACCAAGTCTTCACCAACCAATGACAACTCCACTTCTTTTACTAACCCAAATTTCACTATCTCACCCATTCCTTCTACCCAAATCCCCATGAAGGATCCCTTGGAATCCACATTATAATGTCTCTCACTTGGGCTGTATTGACTCTTGGCCTTGGATGTCTTCCCTACTCCTCAAGAGTATGAGAACCTTGACCAAAACTGTAGTTTTGACCCCAACACTAGAACCAATATTTATTTTGGGCCTCCTAATCTCCAAACAAATATTATTTATGGGGGACCTAATCAACCACTCATTGCCTCTTTGAACTCATTTTATCCTCGACCATTCACCTTTAATTTATCATATTTGGATAAACCAGAGTTTGCCAAAACATAACTCCATAGGTGTGCTTGAAAGGGATTTGATCTAGGACGTTATAAATATGGACCACATGAGTTACCTCCATGTAAGACTTAAAAGCCTTGTGAAATATTTGGTCTCAATTTTGTTCCATCTTAATAGCCAAAAAATTTTCCTCTCATCACCATCATTATTGAGGAATTTCCATCCTCACTAACCCCTTCACCATCAGAATTTGAGGATCCTAAAATCATTCCGCCTAATTTTTTTTTCATCAACATGATTAGCTTTAGACCCTTGACTTATCAAAAATATGGGGAGTTCATAACCATTCTTCTAATCATCTTGAGATAGTAGGAGGTGACTCTCCTATCATTAATACCATTCGATGTCAGGATGATGATTACATTCTTACCTATCTCAGTGCAAAAGATTCTTTTAACCACAAATCACTTTTAATAAGCAACTTATTGAGCTCCAACTACCATTTATGCCTCTGGGACCTCTACCTAAGAATATATTAATTTTATAATGTTTATATGGTAAAATTACATGTTATCACACCACCATAATGTTCAAATCTATGCAAAAGTGCATTTTCACTATCATTATATAGTGTAGAAACATTGATAACAAATGTTGTCAAAGATTAAGGTGTGGTTGTAGAACTATTATTTCGATGATTCTTGACTAAAAAATGACATTGTCAACACATATGGGGGGAGGATAACATCTAATACTAGGTTTTTGGCCTCCCATCAAGCCTGAATGATAAACCCACCAACCTTTTTGTCCTCAATATTTCCCTTCCCAATACAAGAAAAATGTAATTTTACCATCTCCATGAACCATTAGATCCCTAAGCCATTAGATCCCTCCCTATCTCTTTAATCCCTCTAATTACACCCTATATCACTCAAGTGGAACCTTCAAGTGTTGGAAATATTGTCATTGATGTCAAAGGTCTAACAATATTGGTAACAAATGTCCCATAGCATTTAATGTCTAAAGGTGTTTTTAATGTTCATATCTTGGCTAAAGTGTGTTAATCTTAATTAAATATGAATGAATATATTTTTGGTTGCATAAAGTCAAAAGAGGGCCCATGAGGAAGTCAAAGAGTCACCAAGTAAAGACAAAAGAGGGAAATGATGCATTTTCCCATGAAGGGTCACCATGTGACTTTTAATATGAAATAATTCAAAGGGTCATACAAGTTTAGTGCCATTTTCTATGTGAATTGAAAGGTTTCAAAGGGTGAATGACAAATTTAATTTGGAAGGATATAAAGGAGGCTTTGGAAGCCATTTTTGTGTATGGAAGTGAATGATTTTATCTAACTAAGAAGAGCAGAGAAAAGAGAAGAGATATAGTAGTGTGTTATCATTTGATGAGAAAGAAACATTGAGAGATAGTAGTGTGCTCCTATAATTTAGTGCTTTCAAACTTTATAAACTTGAGTTGGCACTCATTTATATACTTTAGATTGTTCTCTATGGTTTTTCCCACTTTGGGTTTCCATGTAAAATATGCTCTCTCTCTCTCTCTCTCTCTCTCTCTCTCTCTCTCTCTCTCTCTCTCTCTCTCTCTCTCTCTCTCTCTCTCTCTCTCTCTCTCTCTCTCTCTCATGTGGTGCATGTTATTGTTTTAATTTTATTTCATATCTTGAATGTATGATTAAGTGGTTAAATCAAAAGGAATCTTATCAAGTAAAATATATATCATGCGCTTAACATCAAGAGTAATCCATTGGACAAGTTGTAGTAAGGGGTTAAAAAATTCAACTTTTTGATATTGAACAAAAAACTTGTTGAGCTCCAACTTCCATTTTTGCCTCTGGGACCTCCACTTGAGAATCTATCACTTCAATCACATCCAAATTGAGATTCTCTTAGCTTCAAGAATATATATAATTCTCAACTAATAGTGCCAAACACATGCAAGTGGAAGCTTATCTATCACCACTAACCTAAAAAAAATTATTAGTAAGTAATTAAAAATGAAATTCATATGCACTACCTAGAAAATAAAATACATTTGGTTAAAATTGATTACATCTACATTTGAAAAGTCAACATACCTACATATTTCAATCCAAAAAACAACTAGGATCTACTCTAACCTTGATAGTATCAATAATAGCTTCATGGTCTGACTCCCAAAATTTCCATAGTTTTTATTGTAGAAAATTAGGTGTTTTGATCATGGACCTTGTCATGCACTTATATAGTTGCCCAAGTCAGATTTAGGCTTGTTCTAATGGGGTATAAGCCTTGACTAATTATATGGAGCTCAACATTTGACACTCGAATATGCTAGCATCACTTTACATAAGGCATAAGCCTTATGTTCTTAGTCGAAGTATAGTGGAGAAGGGATCAGGGTTTGTGCTGGGCTAGTTGTGTCATGGCATAATTATATCCTTCAAGGATTTTAGTTAGTATAATGATGGTTGTTCATTCATGAGATGGAATCCTTGTCTTTTCTAGGCTTAATCGACATTCAGGTGATTAAGGGATAATTGGGTATCTAGATGGGGGACTTAGACATAGGTATGAACTAATTTGTGGGTATCATTGTGAGGCATAAGGTCTTACCCATACTTAGAACATTTCTTATATCAGGCATATGAATCCTCATGGGTTACAAGCATGCCATAGATGAATACATTAAAATCTTGTGAGAGATTAATATACATATGATAGAATAAAACATTCAATCCATTAAACATTTTCACAAATCTTTCATCATTAATAGAGTTTAACAATAATATATATAAGTTACTAGAGTTACTAAATGTATGCTTGACTTAAGCTACTAAAGGCCTAGAGGCTCACACACAATTTTGGTTATTATAATGGGAAGCATCAAAGGCATCCAAAACTAACTTCTAAATCTAATGGTGAACATCTATAATCAATTCACAAAGGTATTTTCTACTCTCATCCATCTCCTTCTTCTGCTAACTAGACTCTACTTCTTTTTAAAGAGCTTCATAGCATCTTAAGATCTTAGAGAATAGAACATGCTTATTGCTGAGATAACACTGGAGGTACCCATTCTACCATCTCTACTATGTTGTATTTAATGACCAATAGCTATCCCATGTGCCCACTTCCCAATGATGATTGATCCAAAAAGGATTTGTTATCCACCTACTAGTTGGTGCCACTAGACAACAAAATAAAAATCATGGAAAGTGATTGCCTCACACCTAAGTAGCCTCTATGTTGGAATGGATCATATATTTAGATGGATTTGGGGCCCAACATTTACCCATAAAAAAATGTTAGTCCATCCATTAAATATCCTTCCAGTGCCTTAGGTGTACAAAAATCAAGCACACACTCCTTTAATTCTACCCTGAAGTCCTCAAAAGCCTAAATTATGATATTGATTTATTCTATGGTGTTATCTACTTTAGTGGAGGTAATACTGAGGGTGAGCATGTATATTTTCTCTAATTCTCTCCTAAAGGAATACAACCTTTACTTTTATTTGGCTATGCCTCCATTAAGGATCTCTCCTTGCTCATAGGCCTTCATTTGCAATGCATGGAAGAGTTCTTCTAGGTCTTACTCTCTGGGTTTTGATCTAGGTGCTCAAAGTGTTCACCTGTGCCATTATTGGATTGTGCACCAAGCCTTGCTCATATTGTATGCCTATGTCATTAGTACATACATTCTCCCTTTTTTCCTTTTTGATGCATGTGTCAATGATTGAGGTCTAGGTGGAGAATTTACAAAATATTGCATTGACCACTTTTGTTGCCCTCTTCTAGCTTTACAAAGAGGTCTTCCACCTCTTTAAAATTTCATTACAATCTCTTGTTTGATGTTGGCATAAGCTTCCTCTTTCTTCTTCTAGTTTGGATCTCTCCTTTAACCTTGGGATCATCTTCTCTACTAGTGCACACACTTTATTAACCTCTAAAAAACTTGAAGTGTCGATGCCATCCAAGAATGATGGCTTGGCTTCCTCCATGCATTCATCTAGTTTCTTCAATTTGAATCTGATGGATTTATTCGTTTCTTCCTCATCTAATATGATCCTCTTCCATCTTTAGGCTTTAACATCATTGATGATATTCTTGTGTGCTACTTTGGAAGCCACTCAAAGGAGGGCGTTAGATGACCTTACTAGATTCATTACATGGAAGACGATGAGAAGTGAGTCCTACCCTTCCTCTTATTGGTTTATGTTGAGGAATGCATTTTATAGTACCTCAAATTATGTTTCATCCATATAACTATTAAAGGAAAAGGATAGTTTCTAGCATGCCAATTTCATGGTAGATTTTTTGGGCATATACTGTATGTATAAGTCTTCATCGATGAACCCCTTTTGTGACTTTTCTCATAGGCTCGACTCAGCTTCTTCTTCTTAGAAAACTAGAACCATCTATTCTAGTTCCTCTTCATCAAAGATAGAACTTTATTTGACGCTTTCTCTTGATGTGTCTTGTTTCTCTAGCAGGGGTTATTCCTTGGACTTTTCCCCTTTTTTTGCTTCTTCTTTCTCTTTAGTGTTAGCTTTACCCTCTTGAGTCCATTAGATTTCAACTATGCTCTCTATTTTTTTATAAGGTGTCAGTATCACCTCCTTGTCTACAGGTGCCCCTTCACTACTTAGGTGCATCTATGGTGAAACTTCTTCCTTTATGCTGGTGGGGGTGTTAGGCACCTCTATTGCTTTGTCCTTTATGGGTTCCACACTTATGGCAACCCTCACTTCTTATTTTTAACTCTTATCCTTATCCTTTTCAACCTTCTTTATTTGTACCTTCTTTTTCTTTACTAGCATAGTCATCTTCTCCTCCTCAACCCTTATCTCCTTGGCCTCAACCTTGTCAATATTTGTCAGGGTCATGCCCTTGGCCTTCATGGCCTCCCTTATTTTATGTAACTCTAATGTTACTTATATTCATTCCTTATTTATTCCCATTTCTATCCATCAGCACCTCTTCTCCTCTTTAGATTATGTAGGTTTCATCACAAGTTTTAAAGTTGGGGCACTTGATGGTCTGGCTTCCCAAAGCATGACAATAGTGTTGCCTTAGAGAGCTTCATGAATTTTAGTTGCACTAGGATCTTACTCTATCTCTTCTTCTTGTATGATATAAACCCTCATCCCTCCTTCTTATTCTTCTTCTTGCACCCAATATGCCTTTGCTTCCTTTTGCACTTCTTGTGCCTCCATCTCGGCCAAGGTTAGTGTGGTCATCACCACTATCCCCTTAAACTTGTTATTTTTATTCTCCTTCAGCTTGGGTGAGGCAATTCATAGTGTGAACACAATGTGATTCTTCTTTGGTTCTAAGGGGCAAATTCATCTTTAGAAATGATCTTCAAATGAAGGTGCTCTTGTATTTCTTCCAAGGTTTCTCCCCACTTCTTCTAAGGGGATTTACTTGGTGTCATTAGTGTCACTAGCACCAACTATCCTTATTTGACATAAAAGGGAGGTCATCATATTTGTCTATGCTTACACCCTTCTTCCTTGGGTTCATCTCAAAGAAGAGCCTATGAACACGATGTGCCTAAGGATGATTTATCTTTTGAGGGGAAATATATCGATGGTATCTAAATCATCCTCAGTTATTGTGCCCCTTAAGTGCATGTATTGCCACCTCAACCTGTGTATTTATACATCCATGATATTCATCAAGATATCTACCTAATACACATCAAAAAGGTGATACCCATCTATGAGTACTTGGTTGAAAATTCATAAGGCATTTTTAGCTAGCCATAGTGATTCCCATCTATGAGTGCTAATTAAATGATGTTAAAGTATTTCATGATGGAAAAATTCACTGTTCCAAAACTATTATAAGGGATTTTCTCTGGGATGCACCATTCTTCTTTGAATGCTTCAATATATCAAGTGCACCATCCTAATACTCAAGATTTATACTTTAATGTGAAGGTAGGGGGCAAGTGAAGTTCTAGTATTTGAGCATCGAGGAGTTGTTTTGTGATAAAAAACCCACAAGTTGTCATCATCATCATTGGGCATGCCAATCTCTTATATCATAATCAAGATCAACATGGACCCCTAATGGAAGGTATCTTTCACCATGTAACATTTGAACACATTCTTGATCATGTCCTCTATAATAAACTTGATGATGTTGAATTTAATCCACTGTGCCATGTGGTACGTGATGCACAAGTAGGTATTCATTACATCCACCCACCATATACCTAGGCATAGTTTAGAACTCACCAAGAATGCAGATACCCTCATCCCTAGGTTATTAATGTCCTTGATTGGGAATAAAAAGCCTTCTTTGTAGTAACTTTAGAGATTCCCAACCCTTTTAAATTCTACATCATCTGCCATCATCTAGTGAATATATATGCTAGATCTTAGGAGTCTAGTGATTTGGTCAATGAGGTTTGTTGAAAGCTTCATGCACCTCTTTGCAAAGTAAAACCTATCCTCGTGTATGTGTAAAAGGAGGAACTACACAAGTTCCTTTGAATTTTTGAAACTCATCAACTCATAGATTTATGTCATGTTAGAGGTCATTAGCTTGTCTTAGATAGAGATATCAAATAACACTACACCTTCTATGGTCTTTTCCCCTGTGTCTACCATCCATTTTTGCATTAGATTATTTTCATTGTTGGAATTTCTATGGTTGTGATCCTTCAGGTGATAGTTTTGCATGAATGATGCCCAATTTCCCCCCATCAAAACTTCTTTAGGGAACTACATGTCCTAGTAGAACATCTTTTCAAGTGTCTTTGGGTCGATTTGCATGACACTCACTCTTTCTACTATAAGTGTTATTATTTTTTAGTATCATCTTCTTTTACTAGTCACACTTTCTTGGCATCTTTTTACACCTACTGTGGACTTGAGCTCATCCACTTTTTACCTATTTTGAATTTTCTAAAGTTGAACCTCAGTCTGTCGATCTTGTCAAAGCCTTAAATTTTTGATGACACTTCATATAGTCATGAGGTCTATGACTGTATGTTCGACTCTTGAGCTTCATGTGTTGAAAATGGCATCTTTAGCATCACTTTTATTTTTTTAGTAGCCTAGTTCTCACCTAATTTATGCCCCTTTCTTTCTTCTGTAAATCACTTTGAGAACATAATTCATTTCTCTACACAGGCATTCATTTTTGGCATATTGGGATGCTTAGGGTCTCATTGTAGTAATGTTTCCTTGGTTCAACTCTTTGGTTTGCTAGTTTCTCTCTAGTTTCATTTGAAATTCAAATTTTCACAAGGTTTATAAATAGACATAGTCAATTCTTCATTGCTTTATACCTTTAGTCACAACTACCACCTTAATTATAGTTGATTAATGGCATGGAGGTGCCTAAACTCTTTGGGATTCATTATGCCCCATAAAACCACAAAAATGTTTTGTTATTTGTGTATTCAATGTGGATCTTTGTGACTTCACCACCACCATATTAACTTCTCTTAACAACTTTTTGGTGAAGTAACATGTAGTTCAAATGGTCACTTCCTACCTCACTTTGGGCGGATGTCATCTTGTTCTGATGATCTTATCCTATGTTTTGTTCACTTGGCATGAATTTTGCCTTCAATATGGTAACTTGGGCACAATGCTTCACATACACGAGATTCAGTGTCCTCGACCCCATATTATTTTCAAGTTGTGCTTCTATTTCAAGCACATTTATCTATCTTGGTCAGTTTTATTGTGCTTTCATTTTCTTGCCTTTGACCTTTTCTACCCCATACAAATCCCTTGTGCTAGCCTCTAGGATGACATTTTTATTTGATATTTTGTGCATGATCATGTTGTGTATCTTCAATCTATCTCTACACATGCCTCTTATGTTCTTGTATCTTGTGTGACTCTTTCTGTTCACATATGTTCCATGTTTGGTGAGTTTCATCCACCCAAAGACTTAAATGTCTGGTGTAGGTACTTAAGAAGTAGCCTCACTTGACTCACCTGATTGGTATTATGCTTGGAAGCACTAAACTAACCCTTCTATAGGCCTAAATATGGCTTTGCTTCTTGAATCTTGCACATGAATATCTGGGTATGCCTTGTATCTAACTTTGGGAAGCTTCACACACCCATAGCTTAAGTGTCTAGCCTTAGTCACTTGGAGGTTAGTCATGATTGACTCACCCAAAAAGAATTATGTGTGAAAATACTCGAAACATTTTATTGGTGGCCTCAAAGCACCACTTATTCACTTACTAAGGAGTGTGTTTTGCTTGTAACAAACTTTATTTTGGTCTCTCAATACAACTAACTTGTGACCAAAAAGTCGGTGTTTGATGGCGCAATCACCACTTTATTACCAATATAGCTTCAATCAATTTTTGTTAAATGTTTGGGGATAATTTCACCCAAAACATGCACAAGTGTCTAAGATGTTGTGAAAGACATATGGGCCCATCCATCTTATCTATAGCTTGCTTGGGTGCCTAATATACGTAGATTTATAGAGTAAAACTAATGCCCCTTTTATTATAACCCTATGCTTTATATGCTTGTCATTCTAGATCTTTTGACATGTTTTTTCTATCTATTGGCTCTATTTTGCTTGGGCATACACCTCATATAAGCATTCCAAGTCCTTTAGCCTTATATTTAGTGACTCTTGGTCATATAACCAACCAATACACTTGATGGACAATGATGGCACCAAAAACTCCATCATAAATATTGTCTTAACACTAAAAACCATTTGAAATGGTGTATTATTCAAGCACATGTAGGTTATGAGATATGCCCATAACACTATAAACACTCAATCATCCTAGCCCTTGAAACTAATGTCACATATATTTGTGAGGTACATCCATAGGGTATTTTTAAATGCCTCGATTGTGCCATTCACATGGGGATGGTAAGGCATTGTCTTACGGTGTGACACCATGTATTATGTTAGCAATATCTACATACTTTCATTAATGAAGTGTGTGCCCCTATCACTAGTTAAGCTGAGTGGGCACCCATACCTAGTTATGATGTTTTCCCATATGAATCTTATAGCTATGGAGGCTATGTAGTTTTTGGTTGGTATGGCCTTGACCCACTTAGTGAAATAGTTCATGGCCACTAAAATGTAACTTGTACTAATACACCATGTTGTAGGGAAAATTTTTCTAACAAAGTTATTAGCCCATTTCTCAAATGGTTCTTGGGAAATAATGGGGATGAGAAACATCATATCTTGGTGATTGGGCTTCCCTTTACATTGGCATATGTCGCATGCCTTGGCATAATCCTTCACATCTTGAAATAAACTTATCCACCACAACCCTGACTGTAACACAATGCACACCATTGCATCTCTTGTGTAATGACCTCCTACTATTTTCTCATGCACCTCATGTAAGATGGAGTCCCTTTGATTATCTAAAAAACATTGACATAGAATTTCATCTCGACCCATTTTATATAGTTCCTTGTTGATGAGTTGAAAAGAGGCTATGCAAATTACAAGTTGTTTCTTTTCATTTGTTATCATTATTTAGGGTACAAATATAGATGATAGAAAGGTAGATATCTTCACCAGGTCCTTAAGGGCACACTGGATCTTGTATAGTTTTTTATCTAGCATATCATCCTCAATTGGCACTATTGCATCTTCAGAGTCTATATGGGGTAAATGGTCTGGCCCCAAGTTCTATTTTATAGGCTTGATGGCAATGGAAAAATAGAATTCTAAAAATAGAATGATTCATATACAAATGTGCCCATAGAGAATGGAATTATTCATGAGGTACTTGATCACCTCATGATATATGAAAAAGATTAATGGGGTCACCAAAAAATATTTTATAATTTTTTGTAGGGCATTGATCATGATGAGCACCTCACACTAGATCATAGTATAGTTATGCTCTGCCTTTGTTAATTTTTTTCTATCAAATGAAATGGGATAATCCATTTTACCTTCACTAGGATATGCTAGGATTGAACCAATCACAAATATAGAAGTTTCAACATGGATGTGGGATGTGTTCATCAAATCAAGAAATTATAAGATATGTGTGCTAGCAAATCTAAGCTTCAGGGTCTCAAAGTCATCCTCTTGCACTTTGCCCGAGTAGAATGGGCCATCCTCGCATAAGATCTCTTCTAGTGGAATTGAAATCTTCACATGGCTCCTTATAAATTTTATATAATATACAAAATGGATAATAAAGGTACAAACATATTTTTGTGTGGAAGGAGTTTGGAGCTAAATGATTATGCCAATCTTCACTGGATCGATGAGTAAACCATACTTACAGATGATGTGCCTAAGTAAGGTTACAAATGATGTTGAAAATATGTAATTTTTTATGTTCAAGGATATATAAAGTTGCCTTCACCTCTCAAACATGAGGTATAGGTTATTACAATGGTATTTGATGAGGCTATACACTATCTAGTCATCTAGGTAAACCTGGAGGAACTTGTGGATGAAGTCTTTGAACATGGTGATCACCACTCTAGAGAACATGATTGGCATGTTATTTAGTCTAAAGGGCATCAAATTATAATAAAAATATCCCCATTCAGTTGTAAAGGTTGTTTTGGGATTGTCCTCCTCAATCTGGACTTGGTGGTATCTAGAGAACCCCTCAGTGAAGATGTAGATTTTGTAACCTACGATGCCTTCCAAGACTCATCGATGAACAAAGTTGGGAAGGGGTAATTTATTCAGGTGGTGTTTAACATTATATAATCAATGAAAATGTGAATGCGCCCATCCTTATTGATGCTTATTACCATCGAGCTCACCCATTTAGACTCTTACATAGGATAAATAACCCCTATAACTAGTATTGCATCAATCTCTATTTTGACATTGGTAAAGAGGTTGGGATTCATTCTATAGGGGTACTTTTTGATTAGTCTTATGTTGTTAATTAGCTTATGCTCATCTTCCCAAGGCATTGGTGGGTTCCCTTTATATCCTGATAAGTTCTAGGGACCAAGTCTTAGAACTCCTTTAAGAGGTCTATGATGCGTTCCAACTTTGTGTCAAACCAATAGGCACCTAGAGTATCCATATTTGGCTCTCCTTCTACATTGATGCCCAATTTCATGGTCTTTAGGGGTGCACAGTATGGTTCATTCTTCTCTTGGTATGAGTCCTCAAATTTTTTAGTTCCCTCTATTGTCTCTATGTAAAGATGAGTGGGGTCTTTGATATGAAGGATAATTTGGAAAAGGTCTTGAAGTAGACTAAAACCTGCACCATTTCATAAGGCCCATTGATACCTTTCCTATGGTATGTGGAAAATAGAAATTGAAGCTTGTATGATCCTTGTGTATTCAATCAAAATTTTAGTCAAAATAAGTCAACAAGAGGTCAAAGCTAGTTAAACTACAAAAAATGACCACCATGGAATGTTGAAAAGATAGTTTCATGGTGTAGAGCTCATTGCAAGATTTTTGATGCATTTTTAATAGACTAAATGAAAGTTTGTATGTGGAAGATATGTCTAATCAAACTTGGTCAAAGTGATGGTGTGGTAGAAAATATGAACCAATCATGCAACAACATGTGGTAGTGAGTTCATGCAAAATATTGGTTTTGGTTTCTCATCTTCATCTTTGACAGGTGTATTCAATAAAAAGGTTAGCTATGAGGACTATAACTAGTGGAGTCTGCTTTTGTCTCAGAGGGTGACCCTACCACCGATAGAGCTATGGAATACTAGTTAGACATCGGCAAGTGGCTAATGGAGAGTGGTCCACATCGTGGGTCCTCAAGCCACCACATGGCTTGCCACCACTACTTTATTCCATATCCAAGCTAAGTTTTGAGTTGGTGTGGATACACTAAGTTGGGATGAAGGATAACATGTTGACCCCTCAAGATTCCAACGTTCCAAGTATGCCCACCACAAACTTACCATGAACTTCACCAACATGCCACATTCTATGCCATAGAGGTCCCAAATCACCACATAACCCAAGACATATGCTAAATGCCATTATCCAATTCATGGACTATGCCTCTTAAGGCATTAACAACCATGAACTTCATGGTATTTAAAATTAAATTTCTCGCCCACTTTGCTAAATGTGGGACAAATGATATGGATAAAACACTAAACCAATGCCATGGGTTTCAAACCTTGCAAAATTTGGCAAAAGGATAAGTGCCCCACCGTTGAGCCCATGGGTCGAAGAACTATATAAAGTGCATAAAATTGTATTTGAAGACATGTATTTCCATGGAGACAAGGCCTACATAAGGACCGGTTTTCACTCTTCTTCAGTTTTGAGGTACCTAGAGGCATTTCCAAACTTCAGATCAAACTAGAGATATGTTCTAGATTATAATCTGGTTGAAACCATATGTTGAGTGTCTAGATATGAGGTCATTTTTTAAACTTTTTAATGCCTTAAAATTAACCGTTCAGTAGACTATGTAGAGGGCCATAATAGACCAGTTTGTAGAGATCTCAAGTTTTGAGGGACTTGGAGAGGTTTTCACTTCTCGATGTAAACGAGGGAAATGTCGTAGACTCTGAGATGAATTCAATGGTATGTTGAATCATCTTTGAAGATTTTTTTAATCCATTTTTAAGTCTATTTTTTGTACTTTTGGAAATAAATTCCTAGGATTGTGAGATTGCATTGATGATAGTAAGGTGGAAGGTCTGTTTGTGGGTTCTGGGACTTTCTAAAGGTCTGTTAGCAATTTATATATAGTCTTAGAGTATCCATTTGAAAATTTTAAGTGTTGTTTATGTACTCACTTTTCAATGAAATGGATCAATTCATACTATAATCAAACCCAGAGATGTAGGCATTGCCAAACTCCATTATCATGTGCTTGTTGTGAGTTGACTCTATTTGTGCATTCTTTTTTTGCATTTTGATTAATCATTTATTAATCACTATTGAATGCATAAATATTTAAAATATGATAAAAGGTCAAATTTAATTTTATTTCCATGATTTTTTTGGGAATTATGTTATTTGACTAAAGGATCCAAGGTAAACACTTTTTACATGGAAATGAGTGCCAGTTTACAGATCAAGTTTGGTATCAGAGCAGTTAGTATGTTGGATTAGCTTCTGATTGTGTGGATTAATATCAATTATTTTTAGTTTGGTTTATGTACTATTATATATTATTTGGGCCTAGTATATTCCATTTATAGTTTGTTAAATTAGGTTGTTTGCAGGAAATAGGAAGCCATGGGAAAAGCTTTGAAAAGAGAAAGACTTGATGAACTTCAAGCAATTAATTGATAGATCTAAGAAGAGAATGCTTTCCTGAGAGCTTGATTATACTTCTTAAATGAGGATATTTTCCATTTCAAATCTAAGCTACAATCCAAGGATGAGCTTTTGGCATAGATGTAGGATGAAGAGAAACATTATCTTCATTAATTGCCTTCCATTATAGATGCAAGCACTATGATTGAGAATGCACTGTAATTTATTCATCTGGTAATTCCTGTCATGCAGTTTTAGATGTTTCAAATATTACTTTTGGTAGTTTTGAGAAACACACTGAGGGCCTTGGATCTAAACTATTATTGAAAATGGGATTTGATGGAAGGGGCATTAGAAAGAATGGCCAAGGTATTGCTAACCCAATATAGGTAGAGCATATCTCTCACCATTTAGGATTAGGTTATGCTAGTGAGAAATTAGATGTTGGAGAGAGTTCTTCCATTGCTAAAAGAGGACAAGCTTCTGATAGCCAAGATCTAAGGCCACTAGCAAAGCAAAATTCCTCCCTACGAAGGAATGATGAGCAGTGTAAGAAATCACGTAAAAGAGGTATTGAGATTCCACCTCTTGGTTCTTACAGTAGAAAAATCACCAATAAGAATATGATTTACAAGACTTCTAAATCATTTTTTCCATTTAATAAATTTTGTTTCAATATTCAAAAGATGATGCATTCTTTTCCTTGTACATTTTACAGATCGAATAATCATTGTGCTACATATTTTTGGAAAAGACAAGCTTTATTGAAGAAACTTGTAGGTTCTAAAGACCATTCTCATACTGGTAAAGTGAGAAATGGAAAATGGGTGACCTCACCTAATAAGAGGGATATCTACACGCATTGTCATGTGAGTGGACACCAGGTTGAAAAGTGATGGAAAATTTGACCATCCCACCATCCTAGTAATGATAAGAAGAAGATGGTTTATAAACCTGTTGATAAGGTAATTAATGGATTTTTTGTTCAATCAACCCATGCAGATGTCAGTAAATCCACTAAGAAATTTGAACACCCTAAATAGGAGAATGTGATAAAGAGGGTTAGTAAACAATTTCTTAATTTTATGTTGTCATGATTAATGAATTGATATTTGCATTTTTGTGGCAAATAAATTTTGTGATCCTTATTGTATATTGACAAAGGACATTTACCCATGCTTTGACAAATGCATTTTGTAGCTACTATGGTGGGAACGGTGGGAACACTTCGATATAGGTTTATCACGTGAATTTTTTAATTCTCACACTTATATTTTGGAAATCTCTATGTTTGGAATTTAACTTATTGAATTTATGAATTTCTTATTGAATTATTAAGGAATTTAACTCATTGATCAGTTTGGGAGATTTGATAGTAGTTACATAGGTTATTGGGCAGGATTCAACTTTCCTACAATACTTGCATCAAAATAACTTCTATTTTTTGAATGCATCTATTTTTGGCATGTGTGTGATTGGATGCATTGATAAGAGACATTGAGGCAATGTATTATGACATGATCACAACCAATATTGTATTTTGTTTACATTGATAAATTTATTTTGTATTTGCATTGGTGATTGTTTTATTAGTTGCTAGTTCATTACTTACAAAATGTGATAGTGGGCAGATAGTTTGATATATTGTGACCTTATTGGAAATTATAAGATTTATTTTAACTCATGCCTTCATTTTAGACCTTTTACTTTTTGAGTTATGAATCATATTATGCCACTATTATATCTATGCTATAATTTGGATTATATACTTGATATGTTGTAGAGGACCATTTAATATCAATAGAGAAGATCACTAGACTCATTTGTGTAGAGATTCTTATGAAGCCATGAAGTAGAGGATGACATTGCATTCTGAATCCTAGTTTTGTGTAGAGGCTATTGATGGTCATGCAGTAGCAAAGGGTTTGTGAAATATGTGATCAATCGATTGTTCCAATAATTTTAGGTGTAGTTATGGAACCTAAATAGACTGGTAAAACCCATCAGAGTTTCTTCAAAATTGACTGGTATTTTAGAGGATCAAGTTAGGTACCAAATTTTGGTGGACCAAAATCCCTCATAGTGGGGAGGATTGATCTGGAAGAAAATTTAGAAACGGTCTTAAAGTAGACCAAAAACTACACCATTGCATAGGGCCCATTGAGACCTTTTCAATGGTATGTAGAATATAGAAAATGAAGCTCGTATGCTTCTTATATAGCTGATCAAATTTCTAGTCAAAACAAGTCTAAGAGAGGTCAAATCTAGTCAAACTATAGAAATTAACCATCATGGAATGCTTCAAATATAGTTTCATGGTGTAGATCTCATTGCAATATTTTTGATGCATTTTGAATAAACCAAATTTGAGTTCGTATGTAGAAGATATGACTAGTCAAAGTTATGGTCAAACTTGGTCAAAGTGATGATGTGGCAAAAAATATGAAATAGTCATACAATGAAATATGGCAGTGATTTCATGAAAATTATTGGTTTTGGTTTCTCATCTTCATCTTTGACAGGCATATTCAGTGAAAAGGCTAATTATGGGGACCGTAGCCAGTAGAGTTAACTTTTGTCTCAGAGGGGGACCCTGATGTTGATAGAGCAATGGAACATCCAATTGGATGTAGACAAATGGTGAATGGAGAGTGGTCCATGTGGTAGGTCCTAAATCCACCATGTGGATTTCCACCACTATTTTATTTAATAGCTGAGTTGAGTTTTGATTTGGGGTAGAGAGACTGAGTTGGGATGAAGGATAGCATGTTGACCACTCAAGCTTCTAACGTTCCAAGTATGCCCACCACAAACTTACCACGAGCTTCACCAACATGCCACATTCCATGCCATAGAGATACCAAATCACCATGTAACCTGATACATATGCTAAATTCCATTATCCAATTCATGGACTATGCCTCTTAAGGCATTAACAACCACAAACTTCATGGTATTTAAAATTAAAGTTCACACCCACTTTGTTAAATGTGGGACAAATGATATGGATAAAACACTAAACCAATGCCATGGGTTTCAAACCTTGCCAACTTTGGAAAAAGGATAAGTTCCCCACCACTGAACCCATGGGTCAAAACACTATATAAAGTGAATGAAATTGTATTTTAGGACATGTATTTTTGTGGAGAGAAGGCATACATAAGGACATATTTTCACTCTTCCTCAGTTTTGAGGTACCTAGTGAATTTCCAGACTTTAGATCAAACTAGAAATATGCTTTATATTCCAAGACGGTTCCAACCATATGTTGAGTGTCTATATATGAGGTCATTTGTTGTGATTTTTAATGCCTCAAAGTGAAAATTTTAGCAAACTATATAGAGGGCCATAATAGACCAGTTTGTAGAGATCTCAAGTTTTGAGGGACTTGTAGAGGTTTTCACTTCTTGGTGTAAACTAGGGAAATGTCCTAGACTCTAAGAAAAATTAAATGGTATGTTAAATTACCCTTGATTATTTTGTAAAATCCATTTTTTAAGTCCATTTTTGAGACTTTTGGCAAGAAATTTAAAGGATTTCGAGATTGCATTGATGATAGTAAGGTGAAAGGTCTGTCCATGGGTTTTGTGACTTTTTGAAGGTTTGTTACCAATATGTATGTAGTCTTAGAATATCCATTTGATAATTATAAGTGTTGGATGTGTACTCACTTTTCAAGGAAATGGATCGGTTCATACTATAAGCAAACCTAGAGACATAGGCATTGTTGAACTCCATTATCATGTGCTTGTCGTGAGTTGGTTTTATTTGTGCATTCTTTTTTTGCTTTTTGATTAATAATTTATTAATCACTATTGAATGCATAAATAGATAAAATATGATAAAAGTTTAATTTTAGTTTCATTTATGTGAATGTTTTAATAAATTGTGTGATTTGACTAAAGGATCTAAGCTAAACACTTTTTACATGGAAATTAGTGCCATTTTATGAATCAGTCTTATTCACTAGGAGCACTATCATCTACTTAGCACACAATATTTCTCATAATAGTCATAATTTTCTAATAAAACTCCTAAGTTTCATCATCTTCTTCACTCAAGTCACTATTGAGTATTTATTCCTCAAAGAAAGTTGAGAGCACTAGCCCCTTTTCCTCGAATATATCTTTCAAGCACTCCTTGTGGATGGTGATGTCCTTAAAAACTACCCTCTAAATTAATTACAGTGTCTCAACCAACTCCAAGATCTGTGAGGAAAAGGAGAAGGTATGAACAAACTTTTACTTAAAGGCCTCCCAATTGGTTATCTCTTAACACATCTCATTGACCACATACTATGCTCGATCCTGTCTTTAGAGTCCTATAAAAGGTGTGTACCCATAAGTTATTTTGGTCAGTCATGCCATAGTTATTCCATGTCTCTTTTCATAGGTAGACATGTGCCAGAGGATCAGAGCCACTAGAGTATGCTGAGATATCCAAGTTATCATTACTCCTCCTAAATCTAGTGTAGATGACCACTTTTACCTCTAGCCAGGTTGGCAAGTTAGACCTTTGTGCTACCCACCAACGTGTAGTAGTGTTTCTAAAGGTATACACTAGTGCGCTCATTATATCTACCTCTTTAAGGATGTATGATTTAAGGTCATGGACATACCTTTCCACTAGGTTTTTCCCTTCAAAATTTGGGAGCGCTACAAGCTTACCTTTGCTGAGGTGGATTACCCTCTTTCCTTTCTTCTCATGGCATGAGACCCACCATTTTAGAGTGTGATCAATCTAGACCTAGCCAATCCTCATGTGCTTCAACACCTTTGCATGCACCAAGTAGCATCTACAACCAATGGCCTCCTAAACCTCTTCAACCCATTGGTTGCAAGTGACATCAGTAGTGTCTATGGTTGACTGCCCATCCTCCCAAGATAACACTCCTTAATTATAAGGGTTGAGATTCTCAATGCCTTAAGCCATGATATTTATTATATATATGGTTGATCTCATCCTATATATCAATGCTCTCCACATAGGGGGGTCCTTGGTCACTTAAAAAGGGAATCACTATACTTTCCTTGCCATTTTTGAAGGTAATATAACACTTCTTTAAGCACATATCTTCATTGTCTGCATAGCACCATGGCATTCTTAGAAGTGCTAGATAGTTGTCTTGTTCTACCAACTATATTAATCTGAAGTTATCATGGAATTTGGTACCCATAATATCTATAATGACACCCTTCAAAATTATGATCAATTGTATTCATGTCTTATTTACCATGAAGAGCACATGGGGAGAAGGCTTCAAGGCTGGCCTACCCATATTTGCCTATGCATTCTTCATCAGTATATTAACCTTGACATTGATGTTAATTAACACCTCATAGATAGACCATGCATCGATGGTGGCATTCACTAGGAATTCTTGGTCTCACTCCATGTTTTATGTATGCCTGACCTCTTGTGACCTTTTTATGCATGGTACTACAACTTCAAATGACTATTGTCTTGTATGTTCTAGAAGTAGGATCTTTAATAGGGGTAACATCCATTTTGTTTGTAGGAGGCATAAGATCTCAATAATCTTTCTCTTTGGCCTCTTATCCATCTTGGTTTTTGTGAGAAGAAGCATCTTGTACCTCTAAGTCTCATGCCAGTTGGAGCTCTCCTTGTACGTTCTAGATCACACTCATGGATTTTTGTAGTACATATTTTTGGTGTGTAGGGTCTTGATAAGGCATGTATTTAGTTTATGTCTATATAATTCACTCAGTACAACTCAACATCTTATATTCTAGGTGAAACTCTGGTATTGGCATAATTAACAGTTGAGTGGTGTGTCCACTTCAAGTAGTGGGCTACACTTTGATTGACTATGTGCATACTGGATGCACCTTTGGATCCCACTTCACCTCTTTAGACTCACATCTAATCATCCCCATACCCCTATCAGTGCCTAGCCTACCTTGGGTCAATTTTTTATATTAGTCAGGGCTTTCCTTGACTAGATGTGGTCCTCGATAATGCCTGCATGATGGATGCATCGGGTAGTCACACTAGTGCTTAGTCAATCCATACTTTTAACATAATCAGGGTTGGAATATTATTCCACCACATCCTCCACCTTGCCCTATGGTTCCTCTTTGGTTCCCATAGTCAACATTATATTGGCCATAACCCTCATTTATTTGGCTCACCTACCCTCTAGCTATTGTAGTTGCCTATTTTGCACCTCTCTCTATGTTCTGGTGAATCTCATTAATTACTTGGTAGTTAGTTGTGGCATGTGTGTAGGAATTGCATAGCTTATAATATAGGGTTATGATGACCTAATAGGTACATTGTAATAAAGGGTAGTTGAAAACATCATGTGCCTCATGACAAACTTAACAGCTGAGAATTAATGTGCACACATTCCTCCAAGGGAAGCTATTTCTATTATGACCCTCCATTTCATAATCGATGCACCACAACCCTCTTCCAGCATCTTGTAATGAACTAGCGGTCATAATTTATAATTGGGAGGTCATAAACGTAATCTACACCTCCATGAAAGGGATAATTCCTTTATCATCACTCCCACCACCTTGAATCTGAGTGTCTATGATTATTTTTTCATGGATAACATCCTTTTTAAAGGTACTAGAAATCCTCTAAAAATCCATTGAACATGCTGGGAGGGGTGAATATCATAAGGGAATTTGGAAAGGAGAGTCTTAAAAATCTAGCATCATATAATCATATTCTCTTTTATAATCCTTGGTTGATATCTTTGACCGTGGTAATGCTCTGCTACTCAAACTTAGGTATACCAGATTCCTTCAAAAAGTCTCAATTCAAGGTGTCATATCAACCAAAGCCTATTTAAGATCAAACATCTTATACCAATTATGGGCACGATAAAACAATTTTTTTATAAACTAGGTTGTCTTAGGCTTAGGCTAGGTTATTCCTTGAGAAAACCATTGTAATTCACATTTGAGCACATGTTCCATGGCATTTTCCACACCTCAATACTCAAGCAGACACATGACCATCTCATAATAAATCTGGGGTGGGGGAGCATTTAGTGTTTGAGGTGCTTTTCCCCTATTACTTGTCATGTCATTGATCCTCCAAGGCTTCCAACCACTAGGCTAGGTATTGGTCATGTGGTTATTATTGGTGTTATAAAAGATGATGACATTGTACTACTGACTAGTAACATGGGGCCACTTCTTTTAGGTTGTTGCCTAGGATATGTAGTCAACATTAGATGGATTGGGATGCTTACATTCATGTTTTCTCTAGCTTGAGGTTGATCTCAAGGTCAATCTTCACTTCCTTTGAGGTCAATCTTCATTTCCCTCCTCATAAGGGATAACTTATTCAATCTTCTATCTTCCTGTGGAGGATCCAATGCATGATCTCACATCATAATTTTTAACGGGGTAGCTGCATCTGATGTATCTCTAATGGTCAATTTATGTAGGGACCCTGAGCATTCATCTATTAGTTATGGATCTTATTCTATAGCTTTAAGGGTTCCTTCCTCTGAGCACTATTGCCATTTAAGAGATTCTTCCCCATGCCCTTTGCACTTGCTATGAGTCCTCCCGACACTTCTAGGTTCTATATCTTCCATCAACCCATGCCTCCTCTTGTTATAATCCTATCTCCTAATCTCTTGTTTTTAATCTACTCATCCCCTTCCATTGCACCTCACCTATGCGTCCCCTTATTCCCTATTATGATGCTCATATATGAGAGGACTTTAGCCTTCTATCCTCACTGTTTCAAATTCATAATCCACCATTAGTTTATTGAGCTCAGTGCTAAGTTCTTTCACAAATGTGCTTCTGGTTTCATTCAAGAATTGATATTCTATTTCATTAGGGTAGGAGTACGTCTATACTATGAATTCAAGAATGTATCTCTTTAGTGCCCCTTGCCACCATTTATCTATGACTCTAGGCCAAGTGCTAAGTTCTCAAGCCTCTCTAAGTGTTCTTTCATCCATTCAAGGCACTATCCGTAGCTTTGACTTATGTGTGTCATATAAGCATCCAACCATCAATACACTTGCTCTAGTAGTTTACAAAAGAAAACCTCATACAGGGCATCATACAAGTGGTTTTAGACCCACTTCCTTAGGTTTTATCCTCTACAAGTTAGATTTCTAAGTGCAAATCTCTCTTCCATTCACTCTAGCTAGCACCTAATGTTCTCAAGGGAGAGTCAGAGTATTATCTTGATGCACCATTATAGAAACAAAATTTAACAGGTCCTAACAATAGAACCAAAATGTTGTAGAAAAGTAGGTGTTTTGGTCATGGACCTAGTCATGTGCTTATATAGCTACCTAGGTTGGATTTAGACTTATTATAGTGGGGCACAAGCCTTAACTAATCCTATATATCTCAATATTTAACATTTGACTATGTGTACATCACTTTACATAAGGCACAAGCCTTATGTTCTCACTCAAAGTGTAATGGAGAAGGGATCGGGGTCTGTGTTGGGCCAGTTGTGCCATGATGCAACTCTATCCTTTAAGAGATTTATATAGTACAATGATATTTGTGCATTCATGGGAATAATCCTTGGCTTTTATATTCTCAAGGGCATTCAAGCACTTGAGGGACAATTGGGTATCTAGATAGGGGAATTAGACATAGGTCTACGCTTAGTCTTGGGTATCATTACAAGGTGTGGGGTCTTACCCATACTTGGAGCATTTTTTATATCAGGCATGCAAATCCTCATGGGTTAAAAGCATACCATAGATGAATAGGTTAAAATCTCATGAGACCTCAACATACATATGACATAATAAAGCATTCAATCCATATAACATCTGCACAAAATATGGATTTACAGCCTCTAAAGAAGCTTGTGCTTCTTGGATCTAGCCCATGATAGGCAATCCACCCTATTATCCAACTAATCAACCATTTCTTTAGTGATTTATTATCTTTAGATCATCCTCCCTAGACAAAGGTGAGTACCAAATATCATCTGGATTCATGCATGCACAAAACATGTTAGGTTTTTCTACCATACCCTTTTTGAGTTTCTTCTCACTTTATTCTAAAGAAAATAAATGAAATTTAATTGAAGCATTTTGACATGCCCGGTGGGACCCTTGAGCTTTTTCTTGGGTTCATATTTATAGGACATTTAGTTGCATTAGATAAGAGTTATTCATTGCATTCTTTTCTTAAAATTAAAGGTTCCTTATTTCCTTTCATCCTTTCCAAAACACAAGTTCTAGTTTCTTTTATTTTCTTAGAAAAAGTAAACATTTTCCAATTTTGCTTGCACTTCTAAAAAAATCAAAAGTATTCATCCTAGGATTAGGATTACATTATCATCATCATATCAAGGTGCATCTTAGTTGTTTTGTATTCATTTGAAAAAACACTAAAATTTTCTTTTGGATTAAAATTAACTTTACATCCATTATCTACTTGTATTGATTAGCTCACATAGCTTAAATTGGTCAAGTAAATTAATCATAGTCTCAATTATCTCCACACTCACAAGACCAAAACACACATTCAATTAAAAATCAAAATATTGACATAAGGCCTGAGTGGGATTTCATCTCCTACAAGTCACCTTTCCTCAACTATCCTACTTGGATTTCACCACCAAGGGGAGAACTAACTTAATACGTTGGCTGATTATAATCTATGGTAACTTGGTATATTCTATCCAAGCACCCAACACCATTATTGCTACAGTGTGTGAAGTGAGGGGGTAGGCCCCAATACCAAGCCACATACCAAGTTCTAGTATAGATATTGAGAGCCTTTAACTACATGAAACTACCCTTAGACATTTTATTCTAGTACTTATTCTACAAATCCAAAGCTGGTCCCTCATAACTTCTTTAAAATTGAGGCATAAGCCTAAAGAGAGATAATAAATTATCCTAGGATTTTAACACACATTAACTTCTTTTTATTTTGATTTCCTCTCTTTTTAGTTGTGATATCGCTTATATCTTCCTTTTTCCCTTCCTTGCATGGTTTTCACTAGACAACAACTAAAAAACCAAGCTAATCAAGATCCACCTCTTAGTAGATGCAATACTTTTAGAAGCATTATCTAAGGGTTAATTGATAAGGGATAACTCATGTTGGATAACTCCAATGCCCCCCCAAATTAGTCACTTAACATATTTAGATAACATTTTCCCAACCATGCCTCTTCTGTAAACAATGAAAATAATAGAACAGAATCCTCTCACAACCATGAGGTCTATATCATTAATGTGGTTCTTAGTGAACTCATTGTTGAGCAAACCATTGTCCAAACCACCTTTCCTTCCCCTCCACTTTTGAGGTAGTTGAGTCACCTTCTACTCCTTTGGAAACCGAAACAAAGGAAATAACTATTCCCCTTTCTCCACTTGTCGAGGTAGTATAGCTACCAACCTCTCCTTTGGAAGACATACGGAAAGAGGAAACCATTACCACCATATCCTTGTCTTCCATCATACAACAATCCACTCTTCTTTTGGAAAGCATTCTTAAAGAAGAGTTCACTTTATCTACCTCTCCCATAGAAGACTCACCTTCCTAAACCTTAGAGCTTTTGATTGAGGAAAAGGATGAGGTGACCACTCCCCTCTCTCCACCCATGGGTTTATCCTTTGATACCATACCGAAGGGATCAAACCCATCTATAAGCCTTTTTCTAGACTGTTTCAAAATTTAGAGTACCTATCCCAACCCAATGTAGATCATTCCACATTTTGTCACCATCTCGGACTTCCTTACCGAACCAAGTAAGATCCCTCAACCATACCATTATCAACCCAACCTTCCACTCCCACTATTGAACCTACCATCATCCCAACCAAACCATCATAAACCTCTACCCCTCAAGCCATAGTCAACCAACTAAACTAAATCTACCCAAAGTAACCTAGGCACCTTCTACCATCCCATCCAATCCCGTTAGAAACCTAGGTGTGATCCCTACTCACAACATTACTCACCCTTCATTAAAGTTGGATTTAGCACCATCTATCCCACCAAAGAAACCCAAAGTCAAGATAACTAAGAAAGAGGAGCCACCTAGGATCCCAAAAGTCATAACCTTTCCTCTTATTTCTACCTTGCCTTCCATTTTGGGATCACATCCTTCTTTCATCCTAGGACCTCATCCTTCTATTAATAAAACATATCTCCCAAAGACAACCCAAACCCAACCTCCTCTTCTAGATACACACCTACCTATTCTTTTTGTGCCCTCTACCTCTAAACCCTTTAATACCAAACATACTACTTCTAACCCTTTTATTTTCAAACCACCCACTACCAAGCCTACTATTTCTAAAACTTTTGCCTCCAACCCACAAATCACCAAAAATACTCCACCACCCAAAACTCTTGATACTAAACCTACTCCTAAAAAGGATTTCACTCCAAAAGTTAAAACAAAACTCCAACATCCTTACCACCTTTGTCAAAGTCTTACTCAACCATCCTATAGAGATTATTGCAAGCTTATTGCTTGACTTTACCTCCCATCAAACCATTTGACCCCTATAGTCCTAAGCCGTCCTAGTTTGATGACAATCTTATTTGATCATACCATAGAACACTAAGACATGATACAAAAAATTGTAAATCTCTTTGAGTCCTAGTCCATTAGCTATGTGATATTGGTGAACTATTTTTAAAAGATCCACCCATAACCATAAGCCACCACCCCAAACCTACCTATTCCCACGCTCTCGTCTAAGAGTGAGGAGGAATCAAAGTAGTCCTCTTGCCCAACTCTTTCCCAAATCCATACCATCTATGTGGTCACATTATCACAATCCAAACAAAAGGATAACACAAAGGTAAAGGTTTCCAATCTATGTACATATCCTTCTTCTACCACCCAGTCACTCAACCAAACCCAAACACCCACACTGTCTCCCAAACCCAAGATATCCATCTTAGGTACCTCTCAATCCAACCCTTCTAATTTAATCTAAAGATTAGTTTTAAATAAAATTCACCAAACATCGGTAAAGATGAGTTTATATGAAATAATCAATACCTCACCCCATCATCACCAGGAAATGATAGAATCTTTGTAATCCATAGAGGACCAACCAAAAGATCCACAACCTCTAGTAGCCTTTATCAGAGCCCTCTATCTCTCCACCCTTGTTACCTTTAAATATTTAAAAATTCCCTCTGTTCATCCCTAGGATTTGGATCCTCCTCTCTTCATTACCGCATACATCAACCAAACCCACATCGAGAGGGTTATGATTGATGGCGGGGCTAGCATCAACTTTATCTCCTCTCACACATATGACCAAATAAAATTGTTAGAGAATATTATGTCAAAAAATATAGCCGTGATTCATTCCTTTAATTACACTATGGAAAAACTCTAGGAACCACCATCCTCCACACTTCTTTAAGACCTTGCACTCTTCCTGAACTCTTTTATGCAGTAGGAGAGTTTTAATACAATATTCTGATCGGGCACCCTTGGATCCATTCGATGAATTATGTACCATCTACCTTACATATATACATCAAATTTTAATATTAGGGTCAAGTCATTACCATATAAGCCAACCCAAACTCTTTCACATCATGTAACATGACATACTAGTTAAATGATGCCCTCCTCCTTCCCTCCACTGAGTCTTCACCAACTAATGACAACTCCACTTCTTTTACCAACCCAACCTCGACTAGTTCATCCATTCCTTCTACCCAAATCCACATGAAGGATCCCTTGGAATCCACATTCTAATGTCTCTCGCTTGGGGATTATTTCCTATTAGACTTGGATGTCTTCCTTACTCCCCAGGAGTACAAGAACCTTGACCAAAACCCTAGTTTTGACCCCAATACTAGAACCACAATTTTTTTTGGGCCTCCTAATCTCTAAATTAATATTATTTATGGGAGACTTGATCAACCACTCATTGCCTCCTTGACCTCCTTTTCTCCTTGATTATTCACCTTCGATTTATCATATTTGGATAAACAAGAGTTTGCCAAAACATAACTCCATAGGTGTGTGGATGGGATTAGATCTAGGATGTTATAAACCTAGAACACATGAGTTACCTCCATGTAAGACTCAAAATACTCATGAAAGATTTGGTCTTGATTTTGCTCCATCTTAATAGCCAACAAATTTTCCTCCCATCTTCATCATTATTGAGGAAGTTCTATCCTCAGTAACCCCTTCAGCATCAAAATCTAAGGATCCAAAAATCATTCCCCCTAACTTTTTTTCATCAACATGATCAGCCTTAGATCCCTAACTTATCAAAAGGATGGGGAGATCGTAACCATTCTTCTGACTCATCTTGAGATAGTAGGAGGTGACTCTCTTATCATTAATACCATTTGGTGTCAAGATGATGTTTCTATTCTTACCTATCTTGATGCCAAATATTCTTCTATCCACAAATCACTTCCTCCTAAGAATTCAACCATGTTAAACGAATCCACCATGGATATAAAATTGGGTACTCCAAATAACTTGCACATTATTAAAATTGGCCAATCACTAAATTTCATGGAGCTTCAGGATTTCCCCTCCTTCCTACAATACCATAGCATATAATTTACTTGGTCTTATAGTAACATGCCAGGAATTGACCCTTCCATCACCAACCATAATATAGTCACCAATTGTGATGCCAAGCTAGTTAGGCAAAAACTATATTGAATGCACCCTCACATAGCCCTTCTCTCATCAAAGAAAAGCTTTAATGCCTCTTATTCATAAATTTCATTCAACCCATTGATTATCGCCAATGGGTCTCAAATGTCATCCCTATCACCAAAGCAACAAGGGGAATTCACATTTATATAGACTTTCATGACCTTAACTTTGCTTGCTCAAAGGATGACTTTCATTTGCCCAGCATTGACCAGCTTATTGATCTTACAACTAGCCATGAGATGCTATCTCTTATGGATGGGTTCTTAGGTTACAATCAGATCTTAATTGCCCCTAAAGATCAACAAAAATTGCCTTTATCACCCCCTAAGGAAATTTTTGCTATAGAGTCATGACTTTTGGTCTGAATAACATTGGTGCAACCTATTAGCATGTTATAACCTACATTTTTCATGACCTTATTCATAAAATCATAAAATATTATGTCGATGACCTTATTTGGAAATCCAAATGTTGTAAAGATAATTTGGCCATTCTTAAGATTATCTTTGAATGCCTCATCCATTACCATGTTCACCTTAACCCTAAGAAGTGTATTTTTGGGGTCTTATCAAGAAATATCCTTGGCTTTATCATCTCCCTTTGAGAAATTGAATTTGATCCCACCAAAATCAAAGCAATCCTTGACATGCCTCCTCCCACCCACCTCAAGAAAATTTGTAGCTTGTAGGAGAATCTCTAATCCATTCATTGATTTATCTCTTAGCTCTCTGATTTTCAACCTTTCCACCACCTCCTAGTAAATATGTATCTTTTAAGTGAACAAAGACTGTCAAAAGGCCTATGATTCACTTAAAGAGTATCTTCTTTCTCGACCGATTCTCATCCCTCCTAAAGATGATTAACCTTTCTACCTTTATATATCCACCACTGACCACTCCTTAGGGTCCATGCTTGCACATCGAGATGAGAAACATAAAGAGTAAGTTGTCTACTACATAAAGCATATGCTTATAGATTATGTGACTCGATACACCCATACCAAGAATATTTAATTCGCCTTGGTATTTGTGGTCACCAAACTTCACCATTACCTTCTCAACCACAAAACCATTGTCATAACCAATACCAACCCACTCAATTATATGCACTCCAAGCCATACCAAACCTAGCGTATGGCTAAGTGGCTCATGATCTTAGCTAAGTTTGTCCTTGAGTTCCTCTAACAAAATTTAATAAAATGGAAATTTATCACTGACCAATTTTTTGAAGTACCCTTAGTAGATAACCAACTATCTTTCCTTGAGTTTCCCGATGAGTCCATCATTTCCCTTTCTCAAGAGGACATCACCTATCAAATGACCATGTTCTTTGATGGATCAAAATGTCAAAATGGTGGGGGAGCCAGTATCATCCTTATTCTCATTGATGCTCAACCTCTTCCTTTATCCTTCAAACTTGACTTTAATTATACCAATAACATGGTTGAGTATGAAGCCCTAGTGATAGGTCTCCAAACCACTTTAGCCTTAAGAATCAAGATGATCAATATTTTTGGTGACTCCCAACTTGTGGTCAACCAAATAAGTGGATATTATCAATGTAAGAATGATGTTTTTCAAGAGTATAATTAACTAGTTGATGTACTCTTGGCATCATTTAAACACTATCATATCCAAACCCTTCTATGATCAACGAACAAGTTTACCGATGTAATGGATTCCCTTGCTTCACAGATCCCATACCCACCTTCTAATTCCAAACTCTTTATTTCTATTCATAATCTTACCAAACCTTCCTATACCAAATCAAACCCTACTTCCATTTGTAATATGGAAGAATCCCCATCCGATCTTTGGTATACGCAAATATTTGACTATCTCAACCTTACTGTCATCCCTTCCAATCTTTCTACGAATCGTCAAAGATATTTTATTTTGAGTACGTCTCATTACACCATATTAGGGGGAATCCTTTACAAACATGGATTTGATGGCCTTATTTTCTATTGCCTACATAGCCATGAGATCTCTCATGCTATCAAAGAAATACATGATGGGACATGTGGAGGACAATTTAGTGGCCTAATTGTCACTAAATACATCCTTAGCCTTGGCTATTATTGGCCCAACCTCAATCAGGACTATTTTGAGTATGTGAAGAAGTGTTTAAATGTCAATAACATGCCAATTTACATCATGTACCTAGCCATAGTCTCCAAGTATCCAAAGATTTTTGTTCTTTCTCGTAATGGGGTTTGGATCTTATTGGTGAAATTAACATGAATCCTTTGCCATGAAATCATTATATCATCACTATGATAGAATATTTCACCAAATGGGTGGAAGATATTCCTCTCATTTTAACTAAGGCCAAAAATATCATTGACTTTATTAACCATAACATCATTTGCCATTTTGGTGTTCCACATAAATTAATCACTGATAATGTTAAATATTTTAAGAACAAGAAAGTCTAAGGTCTTTGTGATGCATTTGGTATCAAGTTAAGTTTGTCATCGCATTATCACCCATAAGCTAATGGACATGCCAAAGCTTCTAACAAAACTATTAACAACATGCTAACTAAAATGGTTAATGTATATGGTTAGGATTGGTATTTACACATCCCCTTCACCTTATAGGCATATTGTACTAGCATTCAAACCCCTATAGGTGCTACCACTTTCTCTCTTATTTTTGGAGCAGAGACTATCTTGCCTCTCAAAGTCTGAATTCACTCTTCATATATCCCTACATGATATCATTTTTGAAGATGATTATTGTCAACAACGTTCATCCCAACTTGAGATAGTCCATGAATGTCATTAATTTGTGCTTACCCATCTATGTTTCTATCAAGAATGAATCAGGTGTGTTTACAACAAGCACCTCAAAGTACAATCATTCAATATCAAAGATCTTGTCTTAAAGGAAAATCAACATGTAACCAATATGGAGAAAATAAAGTGGGGCAAGTTTGCTTTCAATTGGTTTGGACATTATATCATAATGCACAAGTATGGATCAAGAGATTATTAGTTATCCTATCTTGAAGGGAAATGATAACCTGAGCTCCTCAATGCTTCACATCTGCATCCTTTCTTTTGTTAAACAAGATCAAGCTCACTTTTTGTCCAACTTAAATTCATCCCTTAGTTTCAACCACATTCATCTCCTTATTTTAAGGACAATCAATTAAAGTGGGACAATCAATCAATTTAAGGATAGACTTAGCCTAATCTTGAACATGGATACCATGGATCTACCCATGGCATGATTCTCATGGTACTCTCTACCCCTTTATAGGATGGGTTCCCATGGTCTTTGTCACTTAAACCTATTTTAACCATTATCAACCTTCTTATGCTTTAGTTTAGCCTTCATAAACGCGATCCTTTAAGGCTATGTAATCAATTCTATCTCAACAATAAAAAAAATCATATCATATAACAATCATATATCATGTAGGTCATTCCTAGCATTCACAAACTACTCCCTTAAAGGATAGCTTCCAAAACCAATCAAAATTGCTCAATGTAATGTAGAATGATCCCTTGAAATTAACTATAAAAAATATTTAAGTAAATCTCACAAACTTAGACCACTCCCTTGAAGGATGGATAATTAAAACATTTATCGTAGCATAGAAATTTCTTAGAACCTTTTCCCATTGATCAGATTCTGAATTAATAGCAACATATCATAAGACCCATTATAAAAATTAAAATAAAAGATAATTTTGGATGTTGATATTGACTTTCATAAATAACCAAAGCTAACTTTGCTCATGCACAGTCTCTCTCATGTGTCAAAGTACCTACCTATCCCTGAGCCACATATTTCTCCTAAGGTCACTATTGCTAAAGCTGCCTATGCTACGACCAGTTATGCCCTCCCCTAGTATTTCTTTGCAATTAGTGCCTACCTACCATGGGTATCCTCACCTATTTACTCCCCACCCATCTCCTCCATGTCAACATCTATAGCTTGTTGACCATCGTCTCCTCTAAAAACTATTACATCATAATGTGACTAAAACCATGTGAGGTAGTCATCAGTAACACCTACATCATCAATATCTTCCCTCATTGGTAGAAGCTCATGATCAATAGATACATCAATTAGTTTTGGAGCAAGGTAGTGAAAACTCTAAATCCTCATTTGATATCTTAAAAACTCCCTCAAAATATCCTAAACAATCCCAAACTATCTCCTCACCCTATTAAAAGGGATGAGCTCCACCTCATGATCTCTCCTCTCATAAATCCACCTATAACTCTATAGTGACAAGGTTTGTCTAGTATAGTTTTCCCATGCTAGAAATATGGTATATGGCCTCTAGATGACCTCACCCTCGACAAGTGCCTCCAATAAGTCCTTATAGCAATTTAGGCCTTGGAATATTCCCCCTAGTGGTGTGAGTGTATAATAATATCTCTACCTCAAGAAGCTAACTCTAAAATCCATATACATCCATGTGTGCCAATGTAGTCCACCTAGTCTCAATACCCTGATATGCTCATATGCCTAGTAGTGTAGCATAAAACTGACACTGATTCTATATCTCCTATGAGCATGGTATCCCCATAGCTCTTGATAGATCTAAACTAATAGGATAGATTCAAATGAAAATACTATTCAGTCTATCTATATATCAATAAGAACACCTAGAAATAAGTATGGAAATTTACCACTACTAAAATCTTGTAGAGCATAACATGTAAGGACTATCATCATCATCATCATCATAAATAACTGTCTCAAACCTCTATCCTTATGGTACATCAATGTGTACTGAAATACTCCTTCATGTCACCTTGCATGAATGAATTCCTCTCCATACAACTGATCCATATGCTCATCTCGCTCATCCCTCTTGATATGATATATCGGCTCACACTATATTGATAGCCACACTATTCAGTGGATATCCTCCATCAGAATGGTAATATCTCTCATCAAAAGTAAGAATGTGTTAGTGATCAGGTCCCATCTCTTGATGAGGGCCACCAACATATTTGCATCATGTAGCACATGCTGTGAACTATGAAAGGGAGATTAGTATCATGTTAGTGGATAAATCAAATCAAAAACACACTAAACTAATAGCTTCATGCCTAGTTACAAGGGTGAAGTGAATAACAAAAACAAATTAAAATCACAACTAAAAAGTAATGAAAAATAAGAATCCTTCACCTTCCTTGGATACTCCAAATGCTTGTTGTAGTGGCTTGCTCAGTTTGTGCTCATGAAGTTTGCATCAATGGAAGGTTGGCTACCTCTATCTCTCCTTGGCACCTTACTTGGATTTAGCTTGGCTTGGCTCAATATTTTAGCATCATAATGATAATTTTCATGAGGCTTGGGAATCAATTCTACATTATAACTTTGCACAAATAAAGCTTAAAATTCATGTGGTAAGGCCTCTTATTTATAGATTTTTGCAAATGGCTAGAACCAACTTGAACCATCCATCTCAAGATTGAGATGTGTGGCTAAGGATTAATCTAATTTTTCAATTAAAATACATTAATAGGTTCATCAGTATTTGGGATAAAGGGGCATTAAATAGGCATGTGAGAGCTTTGATGAGGCATGGGGTGGCTTGATTCAGATATTTGTGGCATTTATGGCCTAGGGATGCCTTCTCAAGGAATGAGGTCACCTAATGATGAAGATTTTCAATATTCATTTATAAAAACAAGTATTCAAAAAGTTTATATGGAATTATTAATTAGGCTCTAATTTGGTTTAATTAGCTCTTAAGCATGATTAAGAACTTTGATGCAAACCTTACTCAAATTGACCATAATGTCTTGTTATTGGTCTAAAATTTGACTAGATTAGAATCAAGATGTGATGTCAGATGCGTTAATTCCACCATCCCATTTAGGATGTTGTCAACACAAAATAACAAAGTCACATGTCTTGTGCAAGAGATTTTGATAGAAAAGAGCAATCCAGAGCACCCAGGTGTAAAATTGGCATTTTGACTCAAAATGATTTAATCAAAGTTAGTTGTTTCATAGAATGCATTTCTCCATTTAATGACAATTTGGCCAAAATAGGTATTTGAATATATCAATTTCAAGGATTTTAATGTGTTTTAGTGTTCTTAGGCCAAATTATGCATTAGGTAGAAATTGGACAAATGCCTGATTGAAGGTTATCAATGGCTAGTTTTAGGTGTCTACAGTTTACCCTTATTTGGGAAGGCATTGCAAGCTATAGGCATAATAATGTCTTCTCAAGGAATGAAAAATTCCTATATGCCTATAATTGAAATGATGATAAACTAACTATATGATGCCCCCTCGAGGGAATGATTGGCACAAGGAAAGGTCAACAAGTAGTCCCTCAAAAAGAAGAAAAATGAGGGGACTAAAGAAAGGAAAATGATGGGGTGAAAACATAACGAATTTGAAAAAGTAGTCAAAATCACTGAGAATGCAAGTGGGATGGTGTACAATGGTTTGTCCAAAGGTGGTTCTAATCATTGAGAAAATGGAGTTGCCCCAGTTAGGACAAATAAAAAAGATAAAAACATGCCCCTATATGGGTAGAAAAAGTAAAGGGGTGACAACATAATTATTTTCCCAAAGGTGGTTACAATCATTGCCAGATTTAGGTGGGATGGTATGCAATGGTTTTCCTAAAGGCATTTATAATCATTGGACCTCGATTATGGAAAACATGATTGGTTGGTTGATTGATGATGGTAATTAGATACATAGGATAAAGATGAATCAAAATAACTTGAGAGTAGGGAGATGTTCATCTAAACTAACAAAGGTTGAAATTATTTTATTACATAATTACTCTATTTGGGATATGATTGGTATTGAATAGAGATGATGGTGTTGAAGAGATGTCGATGTTGCCATTGCTGAATATACTTCCTGAAGCTGAGGTTTATTATATCACATGTTGGTAGGCATCATGGTATAACATCATGAGGACTTGGTTGAAATATGCATTAAGATTGACTCTCAAAATCCAATATTCAATCAAAAAGCAATGTACCAATGATAAAAACCAGGATGCAAATGTAGACGCATGAACATAGATGGACTCAAGTGTAAGTATAGGCAAGGAATCACCCAATGAATGCACATAGATTGAATCAAGGCAACAGTATGGAAAGCAAACAAATAGGCACACAAATAAAATAAACAAAGCAATAAATAAATTAATTTAATCCATACAAACATTGCCCCTAGAAAATAGGTGACAACTTAACAAATTAACAGAATTGGGGAATATAAGGAAAGGAAGGGGGTGGCCGAGATATCTCCATATGCACGAGGTAAGTGGATGCTGCCTACATAGTTCCATGGATGTAATATCCAACAAAAAATTTAGGCTAAATGTAGTTCTCCCAAAAAATGGGAAGAAAAAATGATAACTAATGAAAAAAATAGAATGGATGCAATAAAATAATATGAATGGTCTTGAAAAATGGCAAGTCCATGAGAGAAAAGGCCAAAAAAGGATGGGGAAACTAAGTGACAAGTAATTATCTTGCTACTTAGTAAGGGTTCCCATAATCCTTAAGGCAAAGAAGGGGTTAATGTTTTTGGTTTTTTCTAATGTTTTTACAAATGTTTTTTGAATTTTTGAAGTATATCAACTCAATTCAAAATAATGAGACACTAAATGATTCAATCTCACAAAATGGTGAGAGTGTCTACTTAGGTTACTCACAAAATGATGAGATTGTGGCTTAGGTTGCTCATAAAATGGTGAGAGCGTCATTTAGGTTTCTCACAAAATGGTGAGAGATTCAAACTTAACAACTCCTCATAAAATGGCAAAGGTGTGGCTAAAAGAGTGACTGAGTTGACCTCAACAAGTATCAAGTTCTACCTACATAATCTTAGAGCAAGACCTTAGGTCACTATAGTTCCACCCTTCAATGAAGGAACCTGACAAGTGTAATAGCCAATTTAAACAAAAGAGGCACAATTAGTATAAAGTCATAGGAAATGGTAAGATGGTATGGTCAAGGCACAATAAATAAATGTTACCTCTAGTTTACCCATAGGCAGTTATAACTAGGACACAATGACATAGATCGATGGTACTAATTTACCCATAGGTGGTTATAACTAGTACCAAGATGGATGACAAGAAATGAATAATCAAACAAAGGATACAACTACCTTAAATTATATCATACTACTCTAAAATATTGTCTTTTCTCTAGAATATTCAAAATAACTATCGAAAATTGATCAGATTTACTAATGCTAAATATGTGTAAGTGATTGAAAAACCAAGGTCAAATGAGCTAGGTACAAATAAGATGCAAAAGATGTTGGGTTGATAGGATGGAATGGTAAATGGATAAGTTATAAGATAATAAGAGTGATAAGAATGATAGTCTTACTAAGAAGAATAGTGATAAAGTGGCATAATTGAAATGGTCCTTATAGACAATACACCATAGCGCTCAAGAATAGTATCACTTGAGATGAATAATATTCATCAGCTCTAGAAGTTCATCTCCATCTAGTGTGGTGAGCCTATATGCTCTTGATCTATAATCTATAGTAATGATGAAAATCCCTATCCAATTTGGTTTGAATTTTACCTTATGCTTCTTCTCAACCATGGTATTCTTTTGGTTTTCTTTAAGAACAAGATCAACAAGTTCAAATGTTATATGTTTGACATGCCAATTGTAGTAGCCTTTGAGTTAGTTCTGATATGCCTGAATATTGTTGAGCATAACTATGTGTTTTTCATCAATTAGGTCTAGCTCTTGTAGGCGAGCTACTCAATAGTCATGATCATCTAGGGCATGCTTCAAAGAGACGTGTAGTGAAGGAAACTTGACCTCAATAGGAAGTATGGCTTCAGTACCATAAACAAGTGAATATGGAGTGGCTCCTACGGGGGTACGGTGATTGGTATGATATTCCCAAAGGGCATGGAATATCTAAAGGTGCCAATCATGATTGACATCATTGACAATATTTTGAAGAATATTGATAAATTTTTTATTGGATGCCTTAGCCTAATCATTACCTTAAGGGTAATATGTTGTAGCAAAATGTTGTGTGATGTTGTATTTGGCACATAGCTTATTGACATCTTTATTTTTAAATGATACACCATTATCAGATATAATGTCAAAATGGATATCATAGTGGTAGATGAGATGGTTTAAAATGAACTTGGAAATTTACTTTCCAGTCATGTGAGGGGTATTACTTCAACCCACTTAGTGAAATATTTAGTGGTGGTAAGGATATGTTTATGGTAATCTGAAGATGTAGGATTGATTTTCCCAATGAGGTTAAGTCCCCATGTAGAAAATGGTCATGGTGTCAACATTGATTTCAGAGTCTTAGCTAGGGCATGAATCATATTGACATGTCATTGACATTTATCATATTTCTTTACATATGTAGCTGCATACACATCCATCATGGGATAATAATAACTAGTGCATAAAGGATTTTTGGATAGGATTACCCTACTAGAGTGGGATCCACATACTCTTTCTTGTACTTCTCATACACATAGTGTAGATTCTTCCAAAGTTAAACAACAAAGTAGAGATCCATCAAACTTATGATAGTAGAGGGTAGATCTTAATAAGGTATAGTGAGTGGTTTAGTGAATGAAATCATTGGTTTGTTTTTGGGATAGGTCAGGTGGTAAAAGTTGGTCATGAAGATAGTTATAAAGGTTAGAATACTAGATATATTAGGACCAACAATATCACGAATCATTGTAATGGTTGAAGGTTCATGAGCTGGTGTGACCAAATTCTCGATGAGAAACTAATACTTTCTAGCTCTGTTTGTTTGTCGAATCAGAGAGCCAATAGTATCCATGGCATCTACAGTTTTATTACTAGCCTTTGGTATATGATCAAATTGGATATCTATAATTTATTATTTGAGAGTGTCAACCATGGCCTTATATGGAACTAGCTTATCATCTTTGGTTTGGAAGTGGTATATGACTTGATTGATGATTAACTAAGAATCACCATAAACATGAGATGAGATATGTTCCATTGTATTGCATGTCAAAGCCCTATAACAAGTGATTCATATTTAGCCATGTTTTTGGTACAAGGAAAATTGATTCAGAATGATTTAGGGATTAGATTCCCCTATGGTGTAATAAATAAGAGACCTACCCCTGATCCATGTATAGTAAACAATCCATCAAATATAGCTTCTAGTGTTACTCCTCGAGAGGTGTGTTAAAGATGGTCATTATGGATTCATTAGGAAATTAGAATATGAGCAATGCTCTGTCTATAAGGGGTGATTTAACAAGCTGATCTATAAGGACCTATCCCTTAGTTGCCTTCTGATTGACATACTCTATGTCAAATTTACTAAGAAGCATGATCCACTTGGCCATTTAACCATGTAAATATATGTTAGATAGTAGATACTTGAGCGGATCTAATTTTTAAATGACCATGGTCTTATTGTTCAACATGTAGTGTCACAATTTCTGAGTTATGAAGACCATGGCTAGACATGATTTTTTAATAGGTTTATAGCTGTGTTCATACATGACCAATGTGTGACTTAAATAGTATTCTACATGCTCTTTTCCATTGTCATCATGTTGAGCCAAAAGTGCCCCTAAGGAATTGTTGGTAGCTAATAGATACAAAAAAATGGTTTTCCTAGCATAGGGGTAACAAAATAGGCAGATTTGCTAGGTAATATTTTAACTATTAAAAAGCTATTTGGTAGTGATTATCCTAGTGGAATGTAACTCCCTTCTTCAAAAGATGTGTAAATGATGGAACTTGTTTTTTAATTGAGATATGAAGCATCAAATTGACTAGATCTTGCCCTGAAAACTACAGAGCTGATTCAAATTGGTTAGTGGTGGCATCTCTATTACTTTAATGCCCCTACGAGGCATAATGAATCCAAGTGACTTCCCTGATAACACACTTTTATTTGGATTGAGTCTAACTTTGTATACCTACAATCTTTCAAATATCCTATATATCACTGTTGGATGGTCAGCCCTAGTCTTGGATTTGCCTAATATGTCATCGACGTAGGCTTCAACAATATCTTGCATCATATGATAGAATATGATGGTCATGGCCCTTTGATATATATCTCTAACATTCTTAAAACCAAATGGCATTACCTGATAATATAATGTTCCCCATGGTGTGGTGAATGCTATTTTATGTTGGTCTTCTGATGCTATTATGATCTTGTTGTATCCTAAAAAGCCATCCATGAGTGAAAGCATTAAATAACCCACTGTGGAGTCAAATATCATGTTAATACTAGGAAATATAAATTCATCCTTTAGGGAAAATTTATTTATTTCTAAAAAATTAGTATATATTTTGATTCCTTCAAGCTTTTTTCTAACAAGTACAACATTAGATATCCATTCTGAGTAGTCAATAGATCGTATACATCCTACTTCTAAGAGTTTTTCCAACTCTTTCTTTGCTAATACAATGAAGCAAGGATGCGTCTTACGTAACTTTTTGCTTAACTGGTTTGGCATCAAGATTTACTACAAGGTGATGTAAAACCAAGGTAGGGTCCAAACCTGGCATGTCAGAATATGCCCATGCAAATATATCTATAAATTCTCTCAATAGAGCTGTAAAGACTTCACATTCCTCCTCAATGAGGGACATGCCTAATTTTATCCATTTTGGGTCTGATGGAGTCTTGATGTTTACCTCTATTGTATCTTTGACTAGAAGGGTTGAGCCGTCTTCTAGGATAGTAGGTAAAGACTTGAATTGTATGGTTATATCAAGGTCCTCTATTAGGACTTGCTCTTTAACTTCTCCTAGGCATGATGAATCTGAGTCCCCTAAAGGGAGATCTAGCCATGTGATAAAAAAAGTAAAAAACTCTTAAATAATTTGATCAAAAACTTATTGTTGTTCAAAACTAAATTCAGATCCATAAGCAAGTTCATCATTGGTGCCCTCCTAGTCTAAATTTGAAGAAGAATGATCACCTCCATCTAATACCACCCAAAACAAGTTTTCACCATTAGACTGGCCTTTTTATTTACTTTTTCCTTGGTCAAAAAGTGCCTTTAAGAGGTTTTCACTTTGATACCTCAATGTTTTACTTATTTGTTTTTGGCTAAGGGTGTTCACCCAGCTCTCTGAAATAGGCTTCGAGATCTAATGTAACTGAGAATCCTAATTTATGATCTCCCAACAAAACATTTTTCTCTAAGGCCTAAAAATTCATAAAATGCCTCATCATTGTGAAACTCATCAATCAGTAAATTAGATACTTGTTGGTCCCAATCTATCAGTTGGGGATAGTGTAATGGCAATGAGTTATGATGAATGACTAGGGTAAGGTTACAAATGGCATTTTTATCAAACATATTAGTCTCAGCTAGGTCGTTAAAAGTGAGGTTATAATCAGACTCTACTTCACTGTCAGCTTCATCATCACTAGTCATTAGTGATGGAATGTGAATAAGATATGTGGGGTCACCCCCAAGTAGTTTAAATCCAAGTTCGTAGGGCCTTTTATACTCGGTCATGGAAATTGGCTCTAGTGTTCCTTGTTGATTTAGTTTGAGGCCTCTTCTTTCATAGTATTGATTCTCCATGATCCTATTGGGAATAGGATACTTTATATTTTTATAACAATCATCTTGGTTTTCATTATATAACCATGATTCATCCCCTTCAAGAGGGTCTAGTTCTAGGCCAGATGCTGGTACAAAACATGACAGGGCCCTTATTTTTGCATTTTTTATGCCAATGCATGTATAAGATAACTTTAGGTCTTCCAAAGGTCTTTGGATTCTTAGGAAGACTGGTAATATGAAAGGTATCATGGGTCACATATTCCCTTAGGCCATTAGCTTTAATGGTAAAATGATTGGAAGCCTAAAGAGGTGGCATGTGGGAAAGGATGTCTAAAGTATTAGTATCTATGAAATTGTCTTCTAGAGAATCAATAAGTATGGCCTTTCCTTTATCCTACTTGGAACTTAGATTCATGCCATATTGGTAATTGTAGCTTTGAAACTTGGCTTCAAGGTGCTTGTAGTGCTCATATGGGTGCAAATCTCCTAGACTATTTACTTCCATCCTTGAGTGAGAGAACTTGATACATTAGTTTAGAGTTGACAAGACTGTAATTATCTCATGTAACTAAGGCCTTCTTAGAAGCATAGTATATGATAACTCAAGATCAATTGCACATGACAAAGTGTATCATGGGTTAAAGGCCCAACAGATAAATTGGTCAAGCTAATGGTGCCTTGTGATTCTCTTTCTTGATTATCATAGGCTTTGATAGTTATCATTTCTGGCTAGAGATCTAAAATTGTATACCCAAAAATCTTGATGAGCTTTAGAGACACTATGTTGAGGCCTGATCCATTGTCTATAAGGACACATTTCACTTTATGCTACTTTATATAAACTTCTATGTATAATGGATTACTATGGAGCAGACCAAAGGAAAGACATATCACTTTGGTTGAACATGATTTGTTGGGATGGAGCTAGGTGTCCAACCAAAGCTTGAAATTTACCTAAAGATATGTCACCAAGAATGGTGGACTGGGTAAAGAACTCATTCAAAATGTTCTTATGGATTTTCAACATTCACAACAAATCAAAAATAGAAATTTGTGATTGATGTCTTCTACAATTGTTCCATAATATCAAATTTCTTATCTTGGTTAATGGTGAATGGTTTGTTTCAAGGCTGAACAGTTGGTTAGATAATGGGTGAATTAGTAGATGGTTGTGGGCCTAGAATGGTAATCTGTGACCTCTGAGTTGTGATTACATAATTAAGATTAGATGCTAAACCATTATTGTTAACAAATTATGGGAATGGTGTGGGACCAAATAGAACAAATCTCGGTCACTGGTGTACTTGTATGTGGTCACAGGGTAAAGATGAGTCATCGATATAAGGTCCAAAAGTGGAAAACCCTATTTTCTAGTTTATTTGTGTGTGATTCTAGGTCAAAGAAGGATTATCCATGTAATTTGGTTAAATGGTATTGTTTATAAATGGTCTACATTGATTAGTGCTCAGTCTAGGATTAATGAAGATGGTATTAATGCTATCCCCTGTAATATGACCTAAAACCCTATTGTAGTCATGTATAATTACATGGTAGGTTTGTTGGTTGTTACCATTTTGACCTTGGTTTTTTCCATTATTCTAACATTGTGGGTTCTGCTATTGATTCTGTTAGTTCAACCTTTGATGTTGATACTATTGATTTTGTTATTGCATTGGCCATGGTTGTTGTTGTTGGTTATGTTATGGAAAAGGGTTTTGATAGATGCCAAGATTCTGATTAGAGGTGGAATCACCGTTATCTAATGTTATCTCCCCATTTTCCAACATATTCTCAATCAAATTCTTGATTTACACACATCTTTATAAATTATGCCCATTATATTCATAGAATTCGTTTTCATGATACCAATTAGGATAGAGAATGCCTTACAGATAATGCTTTGGTATAGGCCAACTAATCAAATTAGCAGTGGTAAGTTTATGAAATATGAACTCAATAGGCTCACCAAGGTCACTAAAGACATGATGCATAGGTACCATTCTCCTTGGAGGAGTAACTTGCAATGGCAAAGGCCATTGTATTTATTATGTAGGTCTTGGTTATTGTGCTTGCAACATTGGTTAGAGAGGTTGTTAGGCAGGGATAAGCTGAAAAGGTGGAGTAGGTTGAGCAGATGATGTTTTCACTATTTGGACATGGTGTGACTTAGTTACTCCATTTCCCACAACATTCATATTATGGTTAAATGGCTTTGGTCTATCTTGGTTGTTAGCATGTGCTAAATGTGATGCTTGTGCTTGGATTAGAAGTTGGTTATGGTTGCTTCCCTAATTGGTACCTTGGTTTTGATTAGTTTAGTTAAGCTTGATGACTCCTTTGTTGACAAGAGCTCACTGAATCAACAAACCCTTATCAATGATATATTTAAAGGTATGTATAAACTACAGTTCTAAATGATAAGCAATTTCAATATGCAAATTTTTAGTGAACACAGTGGCTAGTTTGTTATTTGGTAGACTGTGAGTGAATTGGCTTTTAAGTGCTCTCCATCGCTATAGATAGCTTGTAAAACTCTTGTCAGCTTTTTATTTAGCTTGTGTCAAATCAACCAAAGAAATATCATGCTTGAGATTATAGGAAAAGTGATACACAAACTTATCTGAAAGATCATCAAAATTATTTATCAATTTTTTTGGCAATTTCAAGAACCACTCTAAAGCTTGTCTAGCTAAGCTCCTTGGAAACAATAACAAAAGGTATATATCATGCTATATGCCACTGGCTGGCATGTGACAAAGAACTTGATTAAATTGGATTTGGGGTCACATTTCCCCTTGTATTTATCAAACTTTGGTGGCTCATATCTTGGTGGGAATGGAATATTTAAGTACACCACATTGAAAGGATAGAAACATACATCATCCAACTTAAACTTTTTAACTTATTTCCCCTCTTGGATGGCCACAATTGCATCCTTCATTTGTTATAATTCTTGGGATAGGAAACTAGTGGGAACATTGGTTTGAGGGGGAACATTGGCCTGGGTAGATGGTTGGGTGGTCATAAGTGGAGCATTGAGACCAGGGTATAATCAAGATATTTTTTGGGGTATGGTGGATTGGTTGGGGAATGAACTAGGAATACGCATATGTGGATTAAGATGTACTTGTTAAAAATTACACATTTGGTTGTGCGGTATTCTAGTTTAGGTTAGTGATGAAGGTTTGAATTGGAGGATTTTGAGGTTAGGATGGAGGGATATAAAGATACTATGCTTTTTATGGTTGAATAGGGATATATTCTTGACTACTTGAACCTTTCTATTGAGTGAGAACTTGTGAACCAAGACCCTTCCTCTAAATGAGCGACACATTTTGAACAAAAGGCAGTTATTGCTTTGTAAGTAATTAAGAAGCATTAAAACCTCCTTGTTGCACAAATTATTATTGGGAAGTAGATATTTATTGGGGATTTGGCACCTGTTGCTAGCCAACATGAATGCATTGTTAACTAAACATCGCTTGGTTTTGAATTGGCATGTTGGTATGCGAGTAAGAAGGCATGTTTGATATTACCTGATGAGGTGGAACATTAGTTACCCATTGTTGAAGGTGACAATATGTTTGGCCTCTACTACATTAGTATATTCATTTATGCTTATTTTGAAATGTTACTCATCCCCTATTGAGGAGGAATAGGATTCGACACATTTTATTATTAAGGCACTGCACTAGTCATTGGTTGATTACTTAATCCTATTGGTTACACACTTGACAAAGCAACTAATTGAGGATTAGAAGTAGTTTGTTGAGGTTTTCATGTATAATCTCTCATTCTTAGGTTGATATATCCACTTATAATATTAACTAAAGGCACATGTTGTTGACCAATTGTTTGTGTATTAGTACCACTTGGATTTGGATTGAACATTGCTTGTGCATTGTCCACTATATTTTACTCATTATTCTATATAGGAGTAGAAGAAACTTATTCAATAATTGGAATATATGACAAGTTATCCCTTGAAACACTTTGCATTAATGGGTCTACACCTTGGTTCTCTTGACCAGTTAAATCTATCAAAACTCTTGCTGAAGTAACTATGTCGATAAGAGGTTTATTAACCATCGTTATCTAATTAAAGTTTTGTGATGGATTCAAATAGTTTTGGTACCATTTGATTGAAGTGATTCTCCATGAGGTTATTTCCTTTAGAAAGCATATGAGAGTCCTAATATACCATTGGAGCAAGAGCCAAAGGGTTATTAGAAGAATCTTTCTGACTATAAATGATATTTTGTGGCCTTCTTACTAGGATTGGTAAATTTTAACAAGGAAAGTCTATTGAAAACTTAGCCCCTAATTCTATGGATCTAACCAAAATCTTGTCTTTGTTCTCCAAAAAATGTCATTCAAACAAATAAGGATCATACATGAAAGGTTCATTAACAGGGTATGATTGTTGAGGAAATGGTTCTCCAATAGTAGGTACCATACCTAGGTATTTCTTAGTTTGTTCTTGATCCTACTCAAAATATGATGGTGTATTTATTAAGTAATGAGCCAATGGATCTGGGATTTGTGCCCCTATTTGAGTGTTTTGAGATGGATATGGATTGATATCATAAACAAAATTATCTTTGTAAGGGTCTTACACCATCTCCTCTTACACAACCACATTACTAACCCCTGAATTGTACATGAGTCTAATACGAGTGTAGGAAAACATGTTGGGATCCATAGTAAATGTTTTGATACAAATGGTCAAAGAGTTATACAAACTCTAAAAGGGTAATGTTTAAAAAGGATGTTCAAATTTGGTCTAGATTTTGTCAAAAGAAATGGATATATATATCCAAAAATTTTATGTAAAGATTTGTGATAAAACAAGCTAGTGTTAAATAAATAATGTCTCATATTTTACATAAAGATGATCAATTAAATGGACTAAAAATTGAAATTCCAAACTCTAAGGTTGAAGTGTCTCAAATCAATCTAATCTAGGAAAATAAAAGTTACTAGGTCTTTTGAAAAATGTGGTGTCAAAAGCTAGGCTCAAATAAGGCATGCGCTAGGACTCTTGGCCAAACGATGTCAAAATATATATTTTAAAATTAGAGATGAGTTTTTAATCTAATGAACTTGAAACACTTCTAGAAAATATGAAGCATTTGACTCTTGGATACAAACTTGATCAATTAGGTATGAAATATGAAACAAAAGGCACTTTGAGATAGCTTATTTTCTTGCAAATAATGGCATAAAACTAGACTCTTGTGATGAATAGGCTAGATAAAGGTGAATAATATAAATTTTCTAGATAAAATATTCTCCAAATGTATACCCATATTCAACTTGACAAACATGAAAAACTTGGACCCTATACAAAATAAGGTCTATAAAATAATGTTTGAAATGATTTGAACAACATAACAACATTAAACCACTAAAAATACATGACAAAATGTTTGTTTCAAAAACATTATAGGGCAAAGGTGGTTTCTCACAAATTTGGTAGCATAACACTGTCCTTTGTAAATGGTGCACATATTCTCAAAGTTTGACAAAAATCTCTAAGGTAAAATGTGTTGCATCTAAATGGTCTCAAGGTAAATGGAAATAAGATAATAACACCAAATGCTTGGTTCATAGACTTAAAGTGCAAGCATTTAGCACAAAATGACTTAAGTCTAACAATGGTGATAAGCATGATTAAGAGTCTATAAAATGGCCTTCAATCCAAATGAGAAATTGAACCCAAGTCAAAACAAGTTTAGTGTGTAAATCGTGAACCCAATTTGACACACCAACCCTTAGAACTTATAAAGGTCCAGTTTCAAATGTGAGTTATCAATGAAGGACTTTAAACAATTTTAGGCAAAAGGTCTAGACTAAAAAATAGGCAACATAACTATGCCAAAGTTGATGATATGACTCCAAGCTTTTATGATGAATTTTGAACAAGGCAAAATGAAGATTTATGTGAGAAGCATAATTCCTCTTATTAAAACAAAATTTGGAACCATGTGTTTGGTTTGTATCATTTGTTAACACAAATTTTTGACCCAAAACAAGACCTTAAACTAAGACAAAACTAATTAATTAATCGCTCTAAGTCCTAAACTAACAAGGTTGCTTGGTATTGTTAGAATCCCTCAATATACATAATTTGACAGGCTTTTAGTGTTTATCTAAAAATTAAAATGTGTATTATATAGTAAGGTTTTTAAACACCCCCTTCTCTCAAAAGATTGTACTATGACATGGACCTTGAGGTGCATATTTCACCAACACTTTCATGGCAAGTGGTTATTTGTTTAAGATCTAAAAAGTTTCAAACGTCTAGGGGAATCAATTACACAATGACTTCCACATCATGATGTAAAATAAAATCACATAATTAGGTGTCCACATCACTTGGATTGTTGCAAAAAGGTCTAGTCCTTTTTTCAACCACTACATCCTGTTGTTTGTTTAGTGTAGTGCGATGTCCAAATTGTAGATATGTCATGTGTGCACTCCAACACTAGAAGGTGGCTTAACTGCTTAAACCTCTTATCCTAGTGGGAGGAATTTGAAGTCAGTATTGGGAGATGAAACCTTGGGTCAAATATTCCCTAAAAAACTCATGGTAGGTGATGAAGTCCCTCTCGTAAGCCAGGTTATAATGAAAATAAAAAACATAAGGGAAAGACTTTAGGGTCATTTTCAAGATCACCCAAACTATTACGAGTTTTTTGGGAGTGTTTTTGACAACATTATTTATAAGCCTTGAACTAGGATTTTTTAAATAAGGATGGCCACTTTTTATTTTAAGGGTTCCCTAAAGGGGACAAGTGGAAGAGCATACACGCGACATCCCTCTCTTTGCCAAACAAAAAATAGTTCAAAAAACTATTGAATGCAAAAAAATTGGAAAGTTGAGTTCATTTTTAAGCACCAATTTGAAATATTGAGTGGTGTTCTTTTGACCCCTTGGTCTTAAGTTGTAACTTTGAAAGTAAATTATGCAACTTGATTAAGAAATCACCCTAAAAAGGTTTCATACACATGAAAAGAAAGATTTTAATTTATTTTAAACATTTAAAGAGGTCTAAAAATCATGATTTATCAAGTGTTTGGCTGTAGTCCTACAATGAAAAAAGTATGTCCCTTAGGTTTAAAGATATTTTAAGTTTGGAATAATTAAATTGGGAAAATGAAGTTTTGGGTTCACACAATGCAATCCCACTACTCCATCATAGTAATCTCATAACCCTATGTAAAATCATGAGTCTAAACATGCAATATCATCTATTAAAGTTAGATTAATAATGGAAGACAATATATCTAATCAAGGTCATAATCCTCGCTACTTAGTGTCATAATCTCACTACTCGGGGTCACAATCCTGCTACTCTGGGTCAAAAATAGGTTATGTTTAAAAAAAGGTTTTGTGAAAAATATACAAATTAAAGATAAAATAATGGCATATTATAAAAATTCCATAAAAAACACATGGTTTTAAAAAAAAATCATCAGAAATGGAGCTTAGATGACCCCAAACCAAGCTCTAAAAAATGGCCTATTCTGCACACTACAATACTGTGATTCATAGTGAAATCTCGCCACTGAGTCAATGGTGAGATTTAAATATCAATACTATCAAGTATCAAGATTTAAATATCACTAATTTTGAGTAGTGGGATTATAATATTGCTACTGGATAAATAGTGAGATTGCAATATTGCTACTTTAGAGTAGTGAGATTGTAATATCACTACTGGATAAATAGTGGGATTGTAAAATCACTACTTGCAAGTAGAAAGATTAAAATATCACTACTGGACATGTAGACAGAGATAAACATTAGTTTGAATAATTAGTTAAATACAATACCATGACTCCAAATGATAATCTCGTGATTGTGTCTAGGCAAATTCGTGACTCCTAGAAAAATGTGTTTTACTTAATTTTTTCACTCTTTTGGGCCTCCCACTCCAAGATTATGCATGAAAAAGGTTAGTGAGTTGATTGAAAGATATTTTTAATAAATTTTGTGAGGTACAGTCCCATCATACATGCCATTATGTGAACTAGGAATTTGAAGATGAAGGGGAGATTAGTATTATGTTAGTGGATAAATCAAATCAAAAACACACTAAACTAACACCTTCATGCCTAGTTAATAGGGTAAGATTAATATAAAAAATGAAAATCACAACTAAAAAGTAATTAAAAACAAGAATCCTTCACCTTCCTTAGATACTCCAAATGCTTATTGTAGTGGTTTGCTCGGTTTGTGCTCATGAATTCTGCATCAATGGAAGGTTGGCTACCTCTATCTCTCCTTGGCACCTTAATTGGCTTTGGCTTGGAACAATATTTTGGCATCATAAAAATAATTTTCATGAGGCTTGGGAATCAATTCTACATTATAAATTTACACAAATGAAGATTAAAATTCATGTGGCAAGGCCTCTTATTTATAGATTTTTGTAAATAGCTAGAATCAACCTGAACCGTCCATCTCAAGATTAAGATGTGTGGCTAAGGATTAATCCAATTTTTTAATTAAAATTCATACATATGATCATCAATATTTTGGATAGAGGGACATTAACTAGGCATGGGAGAGCTTTGATGAGGCATGGGGTGGCTTGATTCAGATATTTATGGCATTTATGGCCTAGGGATGCCTTCCTAAGGAATGAGGTCACCTAATGATGAAAATATTCAATATTAATTTATAAAAACAAGTATTCAACAAGTTTCCATGGAATTATTAATTAGGCTCTAACTTGATTTAATTAGCTCTTAACCATGATTAAGCACTTTAATGCAAACCTTACTCAAATTGACCAGAATGTCTTGGTATTGGTCTGAACTTTGACTCGTATTAGAATCATGATATGATGTCAGATTTGTTAGGTCTACCATCCCATTTAAGATTCTTGTCAACACAAAATAACAAAGGTACATGTCTTGTGTAAGATATTTTGATAGAAAAGAGCAATCCAGAGCACTCAAGTGCAAAATTGGCATTTTGACTCAAAATGATTTAATCAAAGTTAGTTACTTCATAAATTAAATTGACCCATTTAATGACACTCTAGCCAAAATCGACACTTGAATATATCAATTTCATATATTTTAATGTTTCTAGGCCAAATTATTCATTATGGTGGAAATTAGCCAAAAGCTTGATTGAAGGTTATCAATGGCCAATTTTAGGTGTCTACATGTGCTAGTAGTATCTCATGCCTCCTAGGCTAACCTCAATCATATGATCCCAATCCTAGTTTGTCATACCTCAGCATACCACATTAAGGATCTGGGGCACTCGATCCCATACCTGTAGTTGCTCCCTCACCTATAAATTTTTACTATCACCTTAGTTTACCTAATCTAAAAAACATTGCCTATGAGTACTACCTATTACTTCTACCTCATACCTTAACCTATTTACCTAATTTATGTAACCCTTACCTAATATCACCAAAACCCAAGACTTATCTTAAACCTAGTCTTACCTTGACACATAACATATCCTAGCTTACCCTACTCTACCCCATATACCATCATACCTAACCTTCACTACATTCAAAACCTACCCATTAAACCTATCTTTACCTTGTAACAACCATCAATGATCAAGTATCGACTAATGATGGTTCCTTTTAGAACCATCACCAATCAATAATTGACTTTTGATGGTTTGGTATTGAACCATCGATGGTCTATACATTGACCATTCAATGATCACTTATCAACCACTAAAGGTTGATAGTGACTATCAATGGTAATTGTGTAGTGACCATTGATGACCTAACCCTATCCATAACCGTCCTAACATGCCAAAACCTTTAATTTATACTTTAAAAAAATCCCTAACCTAATAAATTTTCACCCCCCTCTACAAATTTCATAACAAAAACTAAACCTACCAAATTTCAAACCTTAAACCTAGGTCTAACCCACTCATAATCACATAAACAATAATAAATGCAAGCTTATAACTACAAATTAAATTACACACCCTACCTCATTCTGTGATTGCCATCATAGTGGATCCCTTAGAACCACCACCCCTTAGCCCCACACTCTACCTCTACCTCATTGCATACTCACATTTTCTCTAGCCACCAAATCAACCTTCACTCTTAGACAAACTCACCTCACCTTCAAATCACTCAACTCCCTCACTTAAACTCACTCAACTAAGCACACAAACTTTTCAAACCATCCCTAAAGGCAAATTCCATGGGTTGTACAATTATAAATGAGGAAATAAACCCTCATTTGACCTTTTATAATTTCCATTTTAGGGATTATGTTTGACCATTGATGGTCATTACTTGACCATCAATGGTTGAATTTGATCATCAATGGTCGATTCCTTTAAGTTTTAGCCATTAAAACCATAAATTTCTTGTCACAACAACATTAACACTACCAACCATTAGAGATCACCTTCTTCACCAACTAAATAACCATGTAACCTTGTCATTGGTCCTTTTGGCCCAACTTTTTCACTTTTACAACCTTGACTTGATCATTTTGACTGCATCGACTACATTACCATATTAAATGACTTGAACTTGCATTACTTTTGTGTACCAACCATTTGTGTCTTCCCAAGATCACATCCTACCTTGGATACTTATGAATACACTGACCTTGCCTAGGAGACTTATGTTTACAAGTGCAACCATAATCTCCACACCTAAATGTAGTCACTTGGTTTACTTATCACTTGTCCTTCTAGTACCAACCATGATTTAAAAACTACCTCAACTATGGCATCTTAGTCCATGAATGATCCATTCTATCACACTTAGTTACATTTTGTACACATGTTTGTGCTTCAATGCCCAAAATCTCACCAATTATATCACCTACTTACTTATCAAACCTACACCTAATTCTATTTTAGCTCATCAATTCTTAGTTTGAGGGAGAACATCTCCTCTCATACTTGGGGCATATGACCTTCTACCAACCTTTCATTTTTTATTTTATAACTTGAAGATATAAATTATATAACAAAAATGGAAAAATGTAGACACTATAGAACTATACACTATAGTTATAGATGTTGCACTGACCTTTAGACCACCTCTTGACTCCCTTGGAACCATTTCCTAATCATTTACCCTACCAGTCATTAGTAGAAATGGCTAAATTTAGCTAATTTTGACTATGACCCTAATCACCGATGGTCAACCCTTAACCACTGATGGTCAATCCTTAACAACTAATGGTTAACCTCGATCATTGATGGTTTTCCATTAACCTCCTTAGGATATAACTTCAATTTAAATTTAAATCATTCTTTCATTAATACTTGTTTGATCTATCATTTGCATAATCAATGCATTTTAGGTTAAAATTAGATAACTTGTTAGACTTATTGTTTCACCACTCCCTTCTCTCTATATTAAGAAAGGAAGAAGAGGTGAAAGGGATCAAAACTTCTTGGTGTAAGAGATTAGAGATTATTGTGTAGGTATTCTTCTTAATTCCAATAAACCAATGACCAGGACAAAGATCAAGTGATGTTTCAACTCATCAGTCAATAGCCAAGGTACTGTCACTCTACCAAAATTTCTCCAAAATCTACAACAATATTTTAGATAACCTCAACATTATTCATACCAAAAATAATAAAGCTAAGTATCTATTCCTTATCAATATTCAACAATTAGTTTCTTTGATTTATTCCTTGTATCACTTTCTCTTCCATCCCACTTTCTTGTGTTGGAGTTCTACAACTCTAGACACTTTTTCTCTTTCCTAAAATCACCCATAGCCTCTTTCAATCATCTAAACACCCTCTACCAAAACCAGACACCTCTAAACATTACCCTTTGTCTTGTAACCAACATCTATCCTAAACTCACCTTTTAGAACTTTCCTATAACCTTCCCAACCAAACTTCTCTTCCTATGCCAGATCCCATAGTAACTGCCAAGGGTCACCTAACCACCAATAATTTGATCCTAATCACTAATGGTCACTAACTATTGATGGTCACCTAACTACTGATGGTCCTACCTTAACCACTAATGGTCACTACGTGTTACCCATAATAACAAGCTAATTTGACATATCTGCCTGTACCCAAATCCTATTTTTTGAGTCTCTATCTCATCACATAAGATTAACCTATTTTGTGAATCAGGTTTGATTTATTTAGCATGAATATTTGATCATTTATTGTTATTTTATTCAAGATCACTTTTTCTCTTTTTAAACATTTATTGTATTTGATTCTATTACCTTATTTTATTTCATGTAAGCATCTACTTTTAGCATATCAGAACATAATTATTTAAAAGTGTGGATTGACAACCTCCAAGGAATCTTATGCTTCTTGGGTCTATCTCATTCTAGGCAATCTACCCTACTATCCAACTAATTAACTATTTATTTAGTGCTTTCTTATCTACAGGTCATCCTCTCTAGACAAAGAGGAGTATCAACAATTATCTGAATTCACTTGTGCACAACACATGTCAGGTTTTTCTACCATACCCTACTTGATTTTTTTCTTGCTTTATTTTAAATAAAATAAATAACATTTTACTGAAACATATATAATGAGAATAAATTGTACATAATGAAAAATATTCTACACATTTGCACTATATCATATACATGGTCAAAGTCATCTAATGATGTCATATTTATAAGTTACAATGTTGTTAAAACATGATATGTGTTGATTGGAATTAGAGGTTTAGAACTCCAATCATCCACCCACTCTTTTGAATCACACTCATTTCAAATAGAGTCCATGCATGCATAATAGAAACTTGCCAAGTGTCTCATATAAACAGTCCAAGAACTTGAATTTGAGTTACAAAATGAGTAGAGGTCACTTGAACCTATTAGAGTCATACAATCATCATACTTTACCAAGTATTCTTCCTCCATTAACTAGAAATTTCTATGAATAATATAATTTTGTTGAGCATCATGACACATGTTCACATTACACCATTCAACCACAATTTTTGCATTCATTAAAATAATGTCCTTTTCAAATTTCAACTCCTCCCTTTCAATAACTCTTTTTACACATGATCCAACACCATCATACTCCCATTTTCCATGGCCAACCTTGGTGAAACTCCAAATATGTTATGTACTAGTGGTAACATGCATCCTGCTCAACCAATAAAATATATATCTATTTTTTAATTTTGATGTGCAATTTTTTGACTAAATGTAATGTTGATTGAAAGTAATGTTCCTCTAACTAAACTATTAATATAACTTCTTAAAACAATCTTGCACATACTCTAAACAATGTTATATAATTAATTATTTAATATAGATAGTGTAGTCATATAAAATGAAAAAATTGGTAACTTGAGCATGGCTAACGACACCCAACCCATAGGTCCTTCTTGCTTGACTTCATGACCCTCAAAATATTAATTTCACTAATTCCTAGTCATTTATAGCTTTTCATATTTGATCCCAACTAGACTAGGACCCTCTTTTCATGACCAATATATCCCCTAGGTCCCATCTTCCCAAGACAATAACACCACACTAGGAATGCCAAATAGAGCCAATGCCACTCCCGTCTACTTTCAACACTATTGTCCAAGATCATTTCTAGCCCCAACGGTCAATTCCTTCTAGTTCCCCATCCTTCTCCTTGTTGGCCTAATGTGATCAAATTCAATCCATGACCAATATATCCCTATAAAAGCCCATTCAAAGATCATTTGGAAAGGGTTTGAAAATATTTTCAAGCAAGAAAGAATAAAATTGAAATTAATCAGGAAATCTTCCCTATTTTATGCATACAACCATCCAATATAGTTCTAAGCACATCTAAATCTCTGCATTAATCTCTATCCATCCTCAAGCACATCTAGTCTAGAAGTTTTTGCATTCTCATATCACAATTTCACCAAGAACTTTCAAAAGGAGAACTACATATGGCTTGATCCCTCTTCAGAGTATTGTTATGTAGGTAGCATTCCCACACACAAGGTGTAAAGCACATCTAGTGCATCTTACACACAACCATTTTTTACTATTTGTGAAAGTTTGATTCAAGTACATTGAAGGCATAAAAATAAATAAAATTAGATCTACAAGGAGCACTACTAATAATGAGGCTTCACAAATTCAAAGATAGTGTCACACAGACCTATTGAGTAAAACCCCAAAAACTCAGATCCTCAGGAAAATATTACTAAACAAGGACTACAATATTTATGCCACTCCTTTCCACTATCATTTCTCCTATCCAATCAAAAATGAAAGCCAAAATCCTATTTGTAATAGTGTTCCAGGCATGACCCTGTCTTAGTCAGATCAACACAATTTAAGCTAGTTCTTATTTTCTCCCTCTTATTACTATTTTTAGAAAAGCTCTAATTATAAATAAATTTCACAAATCAGTAGCTTATTTACTAAATATTATTTATTGATTTTTCAATCTAGACCCTTTAACTAAATTAGGAATAATAAACCAATATTCTCAAAATTATTAAATCATTTGGTGAACTTGACTTACTTCATTTGCACACAAAAACCCTAAAAACCCTAGGGTAAATTTCCTACTAATTTTTTCAATAATTTTTTGAATTTTTACTTGAATATTTAAATCAAAAATTCATTTAAAATTTTAAAATTTAATATTAAAATTTAAAATAATTTTCTTTCAAACCCTAGTTACCTATACTAGGTCTTAGTAATTTTACGGTAATTTTCCAATCATTTTCTAAATTTTTCCTATCATATTAAAATCATAAAATCCATTCAAACTTCAAAATTCAATAGTAATTTAAAAAATATTTTTTTTTGCAAAACCCTAGTTACATCTACTAGGTCCTGTTAAATCACTAATTTTTCAATAATTTTTTAAAAATTTAATTACATATTTTACTAAAAAATTCAATTTTAAATTCAAAATTTTCATAGTAAATATTCAAATAATTACTTGTTAAAACCCTAGTTACATGTACTAACTCTTGTTCGCTTCTTGAGGTATCACCTTACATGTTTGTGAGCTTCATATCCTTTTTGCGTAGTTTCCAATTCACTATTTTTAGCACTCTACATTATCTATATTCAATACTTGCTTTGTTTATCACCTCACCTATTAGAAATTTTTGAAAAAAATTAAATCAAATTTCAACTTGTTCCTATCTCATTTCAACATTTTCCTACCTGGTCGATCAAGAGTTACAAGATCTCTTTAAACAATTTTTTCTACCATCTTTTCATGAATAAATTATGTAACAATGGCTCAATAACTCAATTTTGATGAAACTAATAACCATGCATATCATGTACATCCACCACCAGATACATATAGGGCACCTTTAGTTGAGACACATCCTTTGAGAAACATGATTGGTGTATACAATTCTAGAGTTTTAGCTAAAAATTCCATCTCCTTCTCAGAGGATGATATCATCGAGGATGATTTAGATAATCATGCACTTTTTATTAGAGCTCACATTCATAATCATCCTATTCATAGTGTTCTCATAGATAATGGATTCAGTGTAAACATGTACACTATGACATTAATGTAGCATTTGATATATTTAGAGTAGGATATTACATTGAGAAACACAATTATCAATGGATTTAATGGGCATATACAGAGTTCATTAGATGAGATTGTACTTCCTTTATAGGTTGGCCCAACACACATGGCCATATCATTCACTATAGTACCCAGTACAAGAGTTTTTGATATGTTACTTGGTCAAACATGGATTCAAAAACATTGAGAAGTCCTTCTAAAATTTATAGATGCATGAAATTCATTCATGCTAATTAGGTTATTATAATTGGTGGAGTTCCATATGAGTTACCAATCCCCACTTCAGAGCCATCTTCTATAGTATAGTCACCAGTTTAAGTTTAACTTCTAGCTTCCAGTTTCTCCACTAGTTATAGTTCCTCCTCCAGTTCTAATTCATCCATAGTTGAGGCATCCATCACTAGCATGGAGAGTTCATACACTTCCATTGTTTTAGGATTCTAGACAACTTCCAACTATAGTGTTCATACCCAGGATAGTCTCATTGAGACCTCATGTATCTACACATTGAGCACATGTTTAGAGATCTTCTCCTACTACCAGATGGGTTCCTAAGAGACCTACAGTTGCATCTACTTCTTAGAGTTACAAGGATACCCCACAATCAGTTCCTCTTGCAAATATTTTAGAGCATTTACAACATATACATCTTTTAAAGCCATAGTTTCAACATTTCCATCATGTTTTATGATCATGAATGATTCCTCTCCTTGATATAAGATACCATGATAGGGAGTTTCCCATGATATTCATCGGTTAGTATCATCCTTTCCTAGCTTACCTATACATAGTTTATTATTCTTGATTGTAAATAGCTCAAATATTTCAAAAATTCAAAAAAAATTTAACATAATTCAAAATACAAAAAAAAAAAACATTAAAATATGTCAAAAACAACAAAAAAACTTTAATTGTATGCATCATCTATGCTTTAGATCTCTACTATTATGCTCAACTTGCACTTCTTATTCTATGATTTTTGTTTGTCAATTTATCTACATTACCTTGCTTCAATTAATCTTTTTTGAGTGTGTACAATAACATCTAACTCCGTGATTACTTCACTCTACCCATTGAGGGGGTATCCTACTTCCACATTCGAGACATACATTGATATGCATACCCACTAGGGGCATTCTCTACATGACTACACCATCTAGGTTATGTCATTCCTACACCACACACTCTAGTTATCATGTTGATGTAAATTATTCACTAGATTACACAAATTAATCTATTGACACTCACTAGTATATAAAACTTGTGTATTTATTAGCATATACCTAGTTTTGTATTAATATGTCTTGCATACATTCACTTATTTCTTTGATTAGTTAGATGTGTTTTTAATTCTAGTTTCTTACATGCTTTCTTTGATTGCTTAATAATAGTTTGATGTGATTGCATTTTATTAATTCATGTTTGTCTCATGTATGTGCCTTAGGATATTTGCCAATGCTCTTTGCTTCTATTTATGTGTGTCTTAGGACCTTTGACAATGTCCTTTTCCTTTACTCATCTCTATGATTGTGGATTCCATGCCAACTTGATTGTTTAAACTCTGTGTATATGGCATTTGAACATGCCTTGTATGCTTGATTTCTAGTTTGAGTGACATGTGTCCATGTCCCTTATTTGCTTGTCCCCTTAGCCACTCTTGTATGCTTTTTACTTCTTACCTTGTGTGCTTTTTAGTTATTTTCTTCTCAAGTATTTATAATACCATGATCCATATCATGCATTAGTCATGTTTTCTTGGATGCCATGATGGACATCATGCTCCATCCCTCCAACTAAAAACTAATAATTAACAACTAACACTTTTAGTTCTAGTTTATTACATTGCGCATGCTTTTACATTGTTATATCTATCTAGGCATACCCCTATTGATCTAATAATCTCTCAATATGAACCATGCTATATCTTGAGATATCTTGTCAATTATCATTTTTATATCATATATTTTATAGCATAACACACTTCCAAGGATTTTTATTTTGAGAGAAATCATTACAGGGTCTCCATTCCTACCCTCAAAAGAGGGGGAAATAAATAGGGGTTTTGTAACAAAGATTAGAGCTCCTCTCAACTAAAAAATCTAGTTTTATAACAATCAGAACAACAACTAGATATCAAACTAGTGAGAATAGACAAGGTAGATAGTCAAGAATCTAGAATAGTCATCAAATTTGGCCTAAAATAATAGCATCGAGATTGGAATACAACACTCATGGTGTTATTTTCCATTTTTATCACTCTTATATAAATAGTAGAAAAACCAAAATTTCTAGAAGTAGGTAGAAAATTAGGTTCAGCTATAGATTTGGATAGCTAGACCAGTTCAGAAATAGTAGTTTGAGTACACATTTAACTCAAAAATATAGATATAGTGGGCATCATGAACAACATGATGGATCTCACTTCTAGTATCAGATACAATAGTTAGTATAAATTTTAGATCAGAATCCATGTTCTAGACATCAGTGATTGGGAGCAATGTGTGTGGCACATTTGTTTTTTTCCTTCCTTATTCAGGATTGTCCAGACATTCTTAGTAGTTACATGCCTTATTCCATTTATAGGTGGTTGGCATCATTTTGGAGTGGATTTTATATAAGCCTACCCTCCACATTCTTGAGTTCTCGAGTGGCTTCCACATAAGCTAGATTCCTAGTTTCAGAGTGGCTTTCATATAAGCTTAATTTCTATCTTTTGAAGTGGCCAAAAGTGGCCTAATTTCTAGTATACATTCGGCTATCCATGTAACCATTTTTAGATCATAGTACATTCATGGGAGTCAAAAACCATCTCATATGACATACATTTCATAGTGATATCAATTCATAGCTTTACTTCATGGGGAAACGATGGAGCCAAAGGTCTAGCTAGCCTTTGTATTCTTGAGCCACCTATTCAGAGGGATTGGAAACACAGTCCAAATATTGATAAACACATGTATGACCACCTAGCTTCATTTATTGGGTGATGATAGAGCCAAAGGGTGAACCTTTGTATTTTTGAGCCACTTTTGGGGAATTGAACACTTAGCTCCATTTGTGATATTACTCTTGTTTTAGTACACATCCAACATCACTTAGCAGCACAACATGTTTTTCATTAGTTTGCATACCCAATGAGGTTTATTCATTCTTTCTTTTCTCTTCATTTTTCTCTCTTACATAGCTTTGTTTATTCTTATTTTGGATATAGTGTATCTAGTAAGAACTAATCTACGCTTTGTTTTTTACTTGTAGATTTACACTTCACAGTGTTCTCTCTCTATGCACACCCAACATCACACAATTTCATGGGATTCACCCTTACAAGTAAGTTCAAGTAAACTTTATATTTTTCCTATATCCTAGTATTTTGCTTTGTTAAATCACTAGAATAATGGGGGAAAAATGTAGTCACATAAATTGCAAAAATTGGTAACTTGAGCATGGATAATGACACCCAACCCATAGTCTTGTTTTTAGTAATTACCAATCATCCATAGCCTTCTAGACTTGATCCTAGCTAGACCAAGACCCTCTTTTTATGACCAATCCATCCCCCATGTCTTGTCTACCCAAGACAATACCACCACACTAAGACAATAGCACCAATGTTAGTCATGTCTACTTTCAGTGATGTTATCCAAGCTCATTTCTATCCCTAACAATCAATTTTTTTTGGTTCCCCATCCTTCTCCTTGTCAACCTAATCTGAGCAAATTCAATCTATGACTAATAGATCCCTATAAAATTCTATTCAAAGATCATTTGGAAAGGGTTGAAAAATATTATCAAGCAAGCAAGAATATAAGTGAAACCACTCAGGCAATCTTCCCTATTCTATACATACAACCATCCAGTATAGTCCTAAGCACATCTAAATATTAGCATCAGTCCCTAGCCATACTCAAGCACATCTACTCTAGAATTTCTTGCATTCTCATATCATAATTACACTAAGCACTTTAGAAAGGATAACTACATATGGCTTGATACCTCTTAAAAGTATTGGTATGTAGGCAACGTGCCCACATACAGGATGTGAGTCATATCTAATGCATCTTACACACACTAACCTCGATTTTCCTATTTACCAAAGTTTGATTCAAGTACATTAAAGACAAAAAAAATCAGCTGTATAGGGAGCACTATTGATAGCGAGGCTTTGAAAATTTAGAGATAGTATCACGCATAACTACCAAACAAAACCCATAAAGATTAGATTCTTAGGAAAAAAACACTGGAGAAAGACTAAAACATCAATGCCACTACAATCCACTTTTGATGCTCTTGTCCAATAAGAAAATGAAAGCTAGAATCCTATTTGTGATAGTGTCCCAAATTTGCATAGTGAATATCAGACCCTGTCTCTGTTGGATCAACATAATTTAAGCTAATTCTTATTTTCTCCTTCTTATTACTATTTTAATAAAAGCTCTTATTTCAAATAAATTTCACAAATTGTTAGCTTATTTACTACATATTATTTACTAATTTATCAATCTAGACCCTTCAATTATATTATGAATAATACACCAATATTCCCAAAATTGTTAAATCAGATAACGTAACATGTTTTGTATAATTTTTTGTAGATGATTGTTAATATGATTTTGGGTTTAATATTTATTTTTGATGATGATTGTGTTGATTATTTGAGTGATTTCATTGATTCTGTGATCTTATGTAGCTCATCTTATTTGACTAAATGAGTGAAATTGTTTTTTTACTTATATCACTACCTTATTATGTATGGTTGAATATTAAAACATTATGATGTTGTGATGGATTCCATAATCATTACTCAATATATAATATTTAGATAATAATAATTAAATATTGTTATTATTATGATATTATTGTTGTTTCCAAAATTAGGTCAGCTCATTTTTGGAACAACCCCCTGCAAAACTTATCCGTTTCGCCCTTTGTCTCTTTAAGTCCATTTTCGAGACAAGTTTTTCTCGTTCTCGTACTTGCTCAACTGACATCGTCCAAAGTTCATAATGTCTTTCATTACATTTTTCCTAAAATTTGAAAGTTGTTACGGTCTCGATGTGACCAATTGACCCATTTATCTTTCTTCAGAGTTAGCCTTTTTCTTCTATTTTCATGCACGAGCGGTAATTTTTGCCGTCAGTGCATTTTTCCTTCATGCATGCAGGAGTGGCAAATTTTGCCACCCCTACATCTGGACATGTAGGAGCAGCAAATTTTTTTGCCCCTACAATTTTTCTCCCTTACATGTAGGAGCGGCAAATTTTTTTGCCCCTGTATTTCCCTTTAATTTTTTAGTGTAAAGATGACAAATTTTGCCGCCCATACACTGCCTCAATTTTCACGTGCGACATTTATGGCTGCATGTGCTAAGTGGTTGGGGTCATTTTTTTCCCCATTTAATCCAATTTTCACCCCTTTTTGATTCATTCATTCCTCTCCTCCTCTTTCCTTCTACCTCTAGATGATCCAGGAAGCGAGAAAAAGTGTGTTTTGATAGATTTGAGCTTGCAACGCGCATTATTTTCTAGGTAGGACCTTGTTTTTGCATTATATTTTTTATACCTTGCTTTCTTCTGGTTTTGTTTATTGTTTTAATTTTCTTCTCTTCCCCTTTTCTCTTCCTCCAATCTAGTCTCTCTCTTCCTCCTCTGATCGATTGGCCATCCCCCTCTTCTCTTCTTACCCCATCGGCCTTTCACCATTCCCCCCATGCTAAGGCAGCAAAATTCACTGCCCTCCCTTCTTTCCCATGAACTCCCTGAGTCTTACCTAGAAAGGGAGGAAAACTTGCCACCCTAACTGTGTGCCTCCCCATGTTACACCTATATCAGTGGTGAAATTTGCTGCTGATGCAGGTCTGTTAGATCGAGATATATCGATGACAAATTTTGTTGTCGATACATTTTCCCATGTAGTGGTGGCAAAATTTGTCGCCATTACACCTCTATGCACGGGTGAAAAATTTTGCTACCCATGCCTTTCTTTTTTCTCCTTACATGCATAGGTGGTGAAATTTGCCGCCCATACATGCAAGTCGTTCCACATGCCAGGGCGGCATATTTTGCCATCCTTGCATTTTTTTATTCTAATTTCTCTAACTCTAGATAACTTTTCATCCCTTCCATTTTTCACCTCCTCCACTTTTCTCTCTCATTTTTTGACCCATCCCTATCAAGTGCCCTTCCTTGGTCATGATCACCCAACGTGCAAATTCCCCAAATTTGCCCATTTCTTCCTAATTACATGATCATGAGTATCATTGCAGTACCCCTGAGGATTCTCATTTGTCGACACCTACTCAATCAAGACTATTTCCAATGACTGAAGATTCTTTGAAGAAGTAAAAGGCCATGAAGTACCAATATCAAGGCATTTTCCTGATCACCTTGGTTACTTCTAATGTCGACAACATTAGAGACACAGAGATCGGCCGCGTGGATATGGCCGAATTTGTATCTAGAACCAAGGCGATGAACTCGAGCTTGAAAATGAAAAAGATAATCAAAATCAACATTCATCTAGTTGCCTCTTTCTCAGTAGCAACACATCATACAGAGTTTGTCCTCTAGTGTGCCCAATTCTACAACAAAGAGACCAGGTTAGTGTCAGATGCTAGCGGCAACACAATAATTCAGCTGAACCCTGAATTTATCGATAAAGTCTTCATGTGCCCTCCTACTACTAAAGTACTAAGAATTGACTTTGTCAAGGCACAAAGAGAGTACAACAAAGATCTCAAGAGGGTGAAGAAGGTGATGAATAATAGGTGGCTCAAGACTCCTAGGACCAATTTATCTAGATGGCTACAAATTTTTTTGAGGAGTGATTTCATAGAATAAGTTGGTGACTTGATTACTCTTCTCAGCAGAGTATGAGGCCTACCATCTTCTTCACAATTTCATGAATGGATGTATCCCTTCATCAAGATAATCCTACAAGGGAAGCAAGTCATCTTTTGGAGTGAGCAGATCAGCAACACTCTTCATGAGTAGTTAACCAAGGTATCTACTACTTTGAAGTTCTATATGACTTCGTACTTGGTGTACATTATAGCCTCCATGCGCACCATTCCAGGTTTGATAGCTGAAGGAGATAGGAGAACCACCCCAGTTTATTCATATTACCCTCATTTAACACTACAAAGATCAAACCATCATTTTATGAGGGTAAATGATGCCTTTTTCACAGTATTTTTGTGCCTTTTTGACCCTCATCTTGAATAGAAAAGAGAATCTAATGAAGCTTGGGTGATCATCAATGGCTTTGGCTGCATGTTTCTATAATTTCCCTCCATTTGCTATCTTCAAGTTGGCTATTTCCAAGGCTATCCCTATATGCTCCTCAGGTTTCCTTCTGACAAGTTAGTCCTAATGGAGCTATGTAGACAGATGGTTGTCATACACACTAGACAAATGGAACTAAAAAAGCTAGGCTTCAAGTTTCCAATTAAAATTGGTATATACTTGGTCTTGACTGTAGCCAAAGCAAAGGTCATGGAGACATAAATGCAACTACTTACCATGAAATAATTTAAGATAAAGGAAATTTTGACTATAGGGGTGTCAAAGATATGATCAAAAGAAAGACTCAATTTCATGAGCCTATGATTGAAGACATCTGGGTAGACTTGAAGACATCCAAATAAATTAGGAGGATGGACTACAGTAGGCTGACTCTGGAGCAAATCGAATATCTAGGGCTTGTAGATATTTTCTCTAATTTGGTTGATGATAAGAACATTATCAACAAAAGATACCTAGATGAAAAGGTTGCTGACTCTCTTCTTCTTCCAATTCAGTGGTCCAAAAAAGAATTGACTTCTTTAAAGAAGAGATTCGAACCACTATTGGCTAACACCAATGATTGGTTAGCAGCCAAAGGGATCACATTGAAGGAGTTCATTACAAGATCAGAGGCTAAATTCTAAGTAGAAACAAGGAAGAAGATAGAGAATAGGACTAAGAATAAAGGTGATGTTCCTTCTCCATCTAGGCCTCACAATACTAGAATCATCTTTGTGTCCAAGAAAATCAAAAGTTGTTGAAGAGCCAGAATCAATGGCAAAGGGGGTTGGAGAACAAAACACCCAAGAACAGACAGCTCAGTAGATGGAGACAGATAATAGGCCTTCAAAGTAGTGGAGGACTGAGCCTCTATCTTCCCAAGAAGGGGCACAACCACTTATAGGCATTTCTTCTTCACCACCTCAATCTCCTATAACATCTCCTTCACCTCTTTCTCCCATCAGTGTTCATTCTTTTGGAGCCACCTCTCCTTCCAGATTCATGTTTGGCGATCCTCAAGGCACTTTTGGAGATGCCATTTGCTCCTTAGGTTCTATACCTAGCCTCTCTTCTCCTTCTTTTAATATAGGAGAAAGATCCGCCATTGACCAGTTAGCGGTCGATACGGTTTCACCGGTTACTCCCACCACACCCGCTCTTACCACTAGTAGTGTAGATGTTACCCTAGTGACACCAGCTATAGGAATTGTTGCCACAGTAAGTACTTCTTCTCTCTCCCTTTGGTTGTCAGCTTTCACACCCAAAAGGAAGAAGCTAGCCATCTCTGTAGATGACTTTGATTTTGGCAAGATAGTTTTAGTGAAAGCTAAGGCCCCTAAGAGACCAAGGATCCTTTCAAAATTGGTTGAGGAAAAGGGGCACAAATTTTTACAGATAGCTAAACCTCCATAAGATGTAACCCTTAAGGTTTTTGACATGAGTAGCTATTCCATTTCTCATGTTGAGCTAGAGAAAGTTACTCATGAGGGTGCGAAGAGAGATCTACAGTCTGCAATGGACATCATGGTCCAAAAAATTGACAGCGAAAATGAGATGAAAGATTACTATAAGGCAAAGGCAAAGCAATTGACTGCAGTAGTTATTTAGATGACCCTGTTATTTAGAAAGTAGAGAAAACCTATATGAAAGGGAAAGTGCTAAAGGATTATATTGAAAAGATGCACACTCAGGGAATTTCCTTACTTACAGAGGTTGCTAAGAAGATAGATAAAATGAAGAAGGTGAAGACAGATTCAGAGGAATTCATCTCTCTTATTCCTCAAGATATTGACAGTACAGATAAATATCTTGGCAAGTAGACAGAGATGAAAGATCTAAAAAAATGCACCTTGATATCCATCGACATCATTGCCAGCAAGGATTCTTATGTTGAAATCAAGGAATCACTGATATACAAGATTTAGGTCCTCAAGGAGCTGATCAAAGATCTCAAGTCGTCCAAGGATGCTAGCGAGAAAAGTGATACGGGCCTGTTAAATAGACTAGAAGAATTACCCTGTGACCTCACCTCCAAAGATAATCAATTTCTCTTAGTAGAAGAGATGATTCGAGAATTCAAAGGTATGGTCTAGAGGGATTTCGAAGAGAAAGCATTCTCAATGACTTCTATGGATAACATATTAGATACTCAGTTAACTCTAGATAACCTAAGAACTAGATTAAATAGTCATGCCAAAGCAATCACAACATTAAAAGATGCTACAATCAGGGCTAGAGTGATCTTCAAGAACACCATTACACTAGACAGTATAGGAATCTAGGCATCTATCATCGTGTATGATGTTCATCTGAAGAAATTTGGTAGCAAGAGTCGAACCATTTCTCCCTTTCTCTCTTCTTCCTCTCTTCTCATGCACTTTTGTCATGTAAAAGTGCATGCAATTTTGTAATATGTAATTACATGTAAAAAATCCAAAAAAATATCTCAAAGTCAAAGATGACCCATCTTTGACTACGATATTTTTATTTTTTTAATCTTTTTTTAAATTTTGAAAGTTTCTCCCTATATATAGAGGGAAGCTCTTTTGTAAAAAGATCTCTGGATAATTGAGAAATAGGTTTATTTCAGACTTTGTGTTGAAGTAATTTGTGTTATTTAGGAAATAGTTCTTATGTCCTCTTTCCTGATAATCTCTTATCTATTCAATTTAATAAGCAAAGTGTGTGTGTTGACATTATCTGAAGATGTTTCTAAAAGATAAAAGAAAGACTTTGAACTAATTTTATTTTGGTGATCCTTTTATCCATTGTATTTTTAGGCAAACACTTTGTGCTTTATTTCACTCTACTATTACGCGTGTTCCAAATCAGTGAAGGAGACAACAGCAGACTTTGTGCTTATGTAGGTTTTCTTGTAGACTTTGTTACCTACTTTAGGGGATTTTTTGCTCTGTGCTAGATACCATTCTTGAAAAAAGAGGAATGTTCTTAGCTAATGACCAAGATTTATCTCTCTTGTTCCTTGAACATCATCTCTAAAAAAAGAGAGATGGATGCTGTTATACTACTCTAAGTATTATTTTCTGCTTACTTATATATACATATAGCGTATAAATATCCCTAGGGAACCTCTCCTTGATGAGAGGAGAGATTTATCTCATTAAGATGTGGTAAACCTACACTTTTTGTGGCATAAATATTTTTTTAATGTGGTTGATATACCCATTTTGTCATCAGTTAGTTGATGACAAAATATTCACCTAACATCTTTTGGCAATTCTGCTGGGGATACGAACATGTATTTTGAAGCCTCAAGCTTCAACTTGAAGTAGTTTCAGTCTCTTTTTCATTTGACACTCTAGCAGATCTACCATACACATGAGGCCAGAGAGCTCAGGGTATTGTTGATCCTATATTTGAGCTGGTGCAGCAAAATAATTTTGAGATTTCTCCTTCATCATCTCATCTTCAACAAACTAAGAGCTTCCCTCCTACCAACACCAAATCTCCCATACCTGGTGAAGCTTCAAACCTATATACTGGTAAGGGTTTATCTTTATTGAACCCACCAAGATTTATTATCCCGCCATTTAATCATCCTATCATAATGGCTCAAGGTCTATGGGGCAATTATTTTGGTCCTCTTAACTTGACCCCACCCTTGCATGAACTACCTCGTAGTTCTTGAAAAAAATTTCCCAAGTTTTTTGGTGACGGAAAGGTTCATCCCGATGAGCATATTGCCACCTTCTCTATAACATGAGGCATAATCAGTGTGGAATTTGAAGACGTAGCAGTGAGACTTTTTGTAGAAACTCTAAAAGGCGCTGTCGCGGATTGGTTTTACCACCTTCAAGCTTGAACTATAACTGACTGGAATACACTAAAGTCCAAATTTGAAGCTAGATTTAAACCTACTAAAGATTCACACGCCTTGTTAGCATAGCTTACATAGATGAAAAAACAATTCCAAGAACCCATGAGGGTTTTCATAGCCAAATTCAATAAGTTAAGGAACTGGATTCCAACCGTCGCTCAGCCCATGCCAGAGAATCTTAAGTGCTTTTTTATCAACTCGCAACTTCCTGAAGTAAGTTTCCTGTTGAGGCGAGCTGGCCCTATGGATCTCGCATTGGCTCAAAATTAGGCTACTAAGATTGAGGACGATCTTATCCTTGTAGGTAAGATCAGAAAAGACTCCAATAAAAATAGATTCTCTTCATCTACTGAAAGCTCTTCTACAGGCACTATAGATCCTATGGTGCAAAAATTGACAAATGAACTGATAGCTTTGAAGAGACAAATGGCCCAAGGTATGTCTATTCCCATCTATTGAGATATGCCAAGAAGATTATTCCAGAATCGACAATATCAGGGCAATGCTACCCAAAACCAAGGGCAACCAAATTGCTTGCCTCACCCTCAAGGAAAATTGGCCATTGAAGCAGCACCTACCAATTCAACGGTTGGTTATCTAGATGCTGAACGTGACTTTTCACTCCAACCTGAGTTAGAGCAACAAGATGATGATAATCTCTTTGAAGTGCAGGAAGAAAAATTAGCTGGTGACTCCAATATTAGTTTTCTAGATTACTAGGATGAAGCTGGAAGTAAAGGAGAAGGGTTGGATGGATCTTATGCTATTTTTACTAGATCTCAAAACTAGTCAGCTCCACATGCTGACAAAGGAAAAGTAGAAGAAAAACACCAGTCAATGGTTTCCATCGCTAAATGAGGGACTCCATTGCCTCCTCAATTGAAAGATCAGGTAGCTCACAAAAAAGTAAGTACCTCCAACTGCCCCGTATCTTCCACCTCTGTTGCTCAGACTAGTGCCACACCCACTAAAGACCCAGATGATGGACCCTCTTCTTCTATCTCAATTTTTTTTCAATTATTTGATATAATTGATCACGCCAAAAAGACTAAGATTTAGATGATAGAGATTAAGTATTTGAGAGCCAATCCTGAATAATTTGATAGGTTCGTAGAATATGTGAAAAATAAAGCAATCTCCATAGGACAATATTTTTCAAAAGCTACTCATGATCTCCCCAAAGATAAATCCACCCAAAATAATCTTGTCGTAACTCCTATTGCTCTCGAGAAAATAGAACCTTTTTATGTTTCTCTACTAATAAATAGTTACAAATTGAGTAATTGCATAATAGACTCTGGAGCTTCTGATAATGTCATGCCTACCAAGGTGGTAGATTCCCTTAGTCTAACTTTGACCAAAACTTTTGGGAGGTTTTTTCTATGGAAAACAAGCAAGTCCCACTTCTTGGTCAAATAAAAGATGCCCAATTTGCATTCGTGGCTTTTCCAAAAAAGAGGATAAAAATGACGGTTCTAGTAGCCAATGTTCCAACCTCTTACAACATCTTGCTTGGATAGAATTTCTACAAGGATGTTAAAGGTGAGCTAAGCATGTACTTGTCAGAGGCAAGGATCCCAATTCAAGGTGTTATCAAGAAATTACTTCCTAAAAAAGAGGCAAAATATGTAGTCACTCGATCATCAGCACCAGAAGCTCAAATTTTATTTGAGTCTTTTGGCATGGGCAACTACTTCTTATTTACGGATGAAGTCCATGAGGCATCTGACAAAACTCCTATAGGTGACAACTTGGAAATGTGTTCAGCTGACACATCATGAGAATCAACAAGGCAAAATGAACGCATGGAAGAACCTCTTTCCCCAAATGAATAAGTTTTCAAAGGAAAAGTAGTGTCTAGCGAGGTATGGATTTTAGAATTTGATGGCAGCTACTCTTCTACCAGTTTAGGAGCCAGAGTTGTGTTAGTATCTCCTCAAGGAGATATTGTTTATTTATCCTACAAGTTTCAGTTCAACAACACCAACAACACAACTGAGTATGAATCCCTGTTACTTAGATTATAGGCTGCTAGAGAAAAAGGTATTAAACTCCTCCATGCTAAAGGAGACATCAAGTTGGTAGTTTGTCAGGTAAAGAATCTCTATCAAATCAAGAATGAAAGATTGTGCCACTATCACAATCTTTTCTGGGACTAAATTGAAAATTTTGATGCTTTTAGCATCTCTACCATTCTGAGAGAATTCAATGACTGGATGGATGCATTGGCTATTTTTTCTACTCTCTTAGTCCCCCACCTAGATTTTAAAGGAAATAAGTACACTATGGAATTGGTCTTTTGACCAAGTGTACCCGATAATGCCAACCATTGGCAAGTATTCAACAATGACGATCAAATCATTGCCTTCTTGGAGCAAAAGGACAGTTTTGAACAATTGTATTTTGAAGGCAGTGAACTTTAGGAATGTGAAGCAACTTCTAAATCAAATATGAACACAAGTGAGGATTTATTACATCTTAAAGGGAATAAGATTCCCAAAGACCTGGTTTCCCTAAAAAAATTGTTTGATAATCACGACAGGTTCATCAAACAACAACAAACAGATTCAAACTCCTCTCAGGATTTTGATCAAGTAAACCTGGGAACCAAGGGAGATCCTAAGATGGTGAACATTAGAAAATGTTGTACTCTCAAGGAGAGATTCAATCTTGCTAATCTACTCTACCAATATATAGATGTCTTAGCATATTCCTATGATGACCTAAAATCACTCAGGCCTGATGACATTCGCCACGACATTCCTCTTAAGGCTAACTCCATGCCTTACAAGTAAAAGTCTAGGCAATATGATCCAAAAATCTCAGGTACCATTTTAGCTAAAATACAAAAAATGCTTGATGCCCAAATAATTTTCCCAATCCATGACTCCACATGGATTGCCAACATAGTGCCTGTCAGAAAGAAGAATGGTGAAATTCGAATCTATGTAGATTTCAAAAACTTGAATCAGTTATCTTTAAAAGATAACTACCCTCTCTCTATCATGAATCAAGTTCTGCAAATGGTAATAGGTTTAGAGATGTTATCAATGCTAGAAAATTTTTTGGGTTACAATTAAGTCGAAGTTGGAAAAGCAGATTAGCATAAGACTGCCTTCACCACACCTTGGGGCACCTTTGCCTATCGAAGAATGCCTTTTGGTCTGATAAATGTAGGTGCCACATTTCAAAGAGTGATAGACCTCACTTTCAAGGAGGAAATAGGTAAGTTCATCATAGTATATCTAGATGATTTGATGGTATTTTCAAAGCATCGTTTTGACCATGTCCACCATTTACAAAGAATACTGGAATGCTGTCGTCAGAATGGTATTTATCTAAATCCCAAAAAAATTGTCTTTGAGGTGACTGAAGGGAAACTTCTCAGACACATTGTGTCCTGAGAAGGTATTAAAATTGACTCAAAAAGAGTCAAGTCCATCCAAGAACTTAATCTGCCTACCAGTAAATATGTGGTTCACTCTTTCTTTAGAAAAGTGAATTTTTTTCAAAGATTAATCCCTGAGTTTACTGAGAAAACTTGCCACATCATCAATATGATGAAAGGTAATACTACCTTCAGGTGGAATGTAGAGGGTAAATCAGTATTCAAAGACATCAAAGAAGTGATAGCTCACGCCATAGTCCTGATTTGTCTAGACTACACTAAAAACTTCAAAACATACAGTTTTGCTTCTGAACATACACTCTCAGCTATTTTAGTTCAACAGAACCAAGAAGGTGTAGAATCTCCTATTTCCTTCATGAGTTTTCCACTCAAGGCTCATGCTCTAAAATATTCCAACATGGAGAAGCATGCGTATGTGATGGTCAAAGTAGTCAAGTACTTTAGGTTTTATATCCTAAACTCACACACTAAGGTTATGGTGCCTGATACAACAGTGAAGTCCATTTTGACTCAACAAGAGTTTGGTATAAAAAGGGGTAATTGGATCGCCAAGATTTAGGAGTTTGATCTAGACATCAAACCTACCAAACTCATGAGAGAAAAGGGTCTTTATCAATTGATTGCCAATAACATTCCTGAGGGAGCAAAAAATAAAGAAATAGAGATCGAAGGCATACCTACAGTCCTTTTTGTTGCCACTACTGATGAGTGGTATTCTGACATTGACCATTTTCTGACCTATGATGAGTGAACCACTCATCTCTCCTATAAGGAAAAATGGAATGTTAAACAAAAGGCTGTTAGTTATGTTTTGTGGGATAATGGTCTATATAAAAGGAACCTAGATGGGGCATTTCTTTATTGTGTCGATAACGTACAACAAGATAAACTCTTAGAGTCTTTCCACAATTTGGCCTATGGAGGACATTTTTCTGTGCCAGTGACAATGCACAAGATTTTTTGAGCAAGGTACTATTGGCCTACGCTATTTCAAGATGCCTACAAATGGGTGCATAAATGTGAATTGTGTCAACAATTCATCAGAAAGCCTAAACTGGCTGCATTGCCTCTCAATCCAGTAATAATCGAAGAGCCTTTTCAGTAGTGGGGTATTGACTTCATTGGCATAGTTAACCCATCTTCAAGTACCAAACATGATTATGTCCTCACGACAATTGATTACTTTACCAAATGGGTGGAGGCCATCCTAACCAAGCATGCTACGTCTGAAGTGGTGTGCAATTTTCTCAAGGAAAATATCATCTCTTAGTTTGAGGTTTCACTCAAAATTGTAATAGATAATGTGGCCTATTTCTCTTTGCATGAAATTACTCAATTCTGATTTTATTATGGGATTACCCTATCCCACACTTCATATTATTTTCCATAGAGAAATGGCCAAGTAGAATCAAACAATAAGAACCTAGTCACTATTATCAAAAAATTGGTAGATGATAATCAAAGAACTTGGCACAAAGCACTATTCGATGCTTTATGGGTGGATAAGATTACACCTAAGAGGGCCATAAGTATGTTGCCTTTCTAACTTCTGTATGGATTGAATGCAGAGATACTGATCACTTTAAAATTACCATCACTCAGGTTAGCCAAAGCAGTCGAAGATTCAACCTTCAAAAATTTGATCGTCAAAAAGATCATGTGTCTAACCGAATTGAATGAGTAGTGAACCATGGTGGTGGACCAGATTATGGCACATCAGAATTAGGTGAAGAAACTTTTTGATAAAAAGGCTAAGGTTCATGATTTTCAAGTCAAAAATCAAGTCTTGTTGTGGGACAAGAGGTGAGAACCGAAGAGAATGCATGACAAATTTGACTCTTTATGGAGAGGTCCATTTGTCATTCAACAACTTTGTGGTGAGAATAACTTCTTACTGGAGTATCAGGATGGAACACCATTTACACTACCCCACAGTGGGTAGCATTTGAAGCTTTTCAATCCTTAAAGTTTAGATGGATCCACTTGTATATTTATATAGTTTTTACATTTTGTTTGTTTTCTTTCATTTTTAGTGTGACTCCGTAGCCCAATGGCTTAGATGAAGGCACTTAGAGACTGGTTTCTACTCTCATTAATCAATTCGATCAATGGAAGTTCCCCAAAAAGATCTAGCTATTGTTTCCAAAATCAGCTTAGCTCATTTTTGGAACAACCCCTTGTGAAACTTGTTCATTTTGCCCTTTGTCTCTCTAAGTCTATTTTTGAGATGAATTTTTCTCATTCTCGTACTTTCTCAACTGACATCGTCTAAAGTTTATAATGTCTTTCGTTACATTTTCCCCAAAATGTGAAAGTTGTTATGGTCTTGATGCGACTAGTTGACCCATTTATCTTTCTTCAGAGTTAACCTTTTTCTTCTATTTTCATGCACGGGTGGCAATTTTTGCCGTCAGTGCATTTTTATTTCATGCATGCAGGAGCGGAAAATTTTGCTGCCCCTACATATGGACATACAGGAGCAAATTTTTTTTCCACCCCTATAGTTTTGATCCCTTACATGTAGGAGTGGCAATTTTTTCCACCCTTACATTTCCTTTTAATTTTTCAGTGTAAGGGCGGCAAATTTTGCCACCCATACACTACCTCGATTTTTGTGCATGGCAATTATGGCCGCACATGCAGAGTGGTTGGGGTCAATTTTTGCCCCATTTAATCCAATTTTTTCCCCATTTAATCCAATTTTTACCTCTTTTTGACTCATTCCTTCCTCTCCTCTTGCCTTCTACCTCTGGACGATCCAACAAGCGGAAAAAAGGGCATTTTGATGGATTTGAGCTCATGGCATATGTTATTTTCTAGGTAGGACCTTGTTTTTGAATTTTATTTCTTATACCTTGCTTTCTTCTAGTTTTGTTTCCTATTTTAGTTTTCTTCTGTTCCCCTTTTCTCTTCCTCCAATCTAGTCTCTCTCTTCCTCCTTTGACTAATCGGCCATCACCCTCTTCTCTTCCTACCCCGTCGGCCTTTCACCATTCCCCCATGCTAGGGCAAAAAAATTTGCTGCCCTCCCTTCTTTCCCATGAACTCTCTGAGTCTTACTTAGAAAGGGTGGCAAACTTGCCACCCTAACCATATGCCTCCCCATGTTACGCCTATATTAGCTGTGAACTTCACTGCCGATGTAGGTCTGTCAGATCGAGATATATCAGCGTTGAATTTTGCTACCGATACATCTTCTCGTGTAGTAGCAGAAAAATTTTCCACTGTTACACCTCTATTCACAGGTGGAAAATTTTTCCACCCATGCCTTTCTTTTTTCCCCTTGCATGCAAAGGCGACAAAATTTGTCGCCTGTACATGCAAGCCATTCTACATGCCAGGGCAGCAAATTTTGCCGCCATTGCATTTTTTCTTCCAATTTATCTAACTCTAGAGAAATTTTCATCCCTTCTTTTTTTGCCTCCTCCCCTTTTTTCTCTCATTTTTTGACCCAGCCCTGTCAAGTGCCCTTCCTTGGTCATGATCACCCAACATGCAAATTCTCTAATTTGCCCATTTTTCCCTAATTGCATGATCATGATTATCATTGTAGTACCCTTGAGGATTTTCATTCATTAGCACCCACTCAATCAAGACTAGTTCCAATGACTGAAACATCTCTAAAGAAGTCAAAGGCCATGAAGTACCAGTATCAAGGCATTTTCTTGATCACCTCGGTCACTTCTAATGTCGACGACATTAGAGACATAGAGATTGACCACGTGGATATGACTGAATTTGTAACCAGAACCAAGACGATGAACCAGAGCTTAGAAATGAAAAGGATAATTGAAAGCAACATTCATCTAGTTGCCTCTTTCCTAGTAGTGGCACATCATATAGAGTTCATCTTCCAGTGCACCTAGTTATACAACAGAGAAACCAGGTTAGTGTTGGATGGTAGCAACAACATGATAATTTGGCTAGACCCCAAATTTATCAATAAAGTCTTCATGTGTCCTCCTGCTACTAAAGTACTGATAATTCACTTCATCAAGGCACACAGAGAGTACAACAAGGATCTTGAGAGGTCGAAGAAAGTGATGAATAATAGGTGGCTCAAGACTCTCAGGACCAATTTATCTAGATGGCCACAAAATTTCTCAAGGAGTTATTTCATAGAAGAATTTGGTGACTTGATTACTCTTCTCAACAGAGAGTGAGGCCTACCATCTTCTTCATAATTCCATGAATGGATGTATCCTTTCATCAAGATAATCCTACAAGGGAAGCAAGTCATCTTCTGGGGTGAGCAAATCAGCAACGCTCTTCATGAGTAGTTAACCAAGGTATCTACTACTTTAAAGTTTTATATGACTTCGTACTTGGTGTACATTTCAGCCTCTATACGAACCTTTTCATGTTTGACAGTTGAAAGAGATAGGAGAACCACCACAGTCTATTAATATTACCCTCAGTTAACACTATAAGGATCAATTCGTCATTTTAGGAGGGTAAATGACATCTTTTTTATAGTATTTTTGTGCCTTTTCAACCCTCAGCTCAAACAAAAAAGAGTATTTGATGAACCCTGGGCAGTCGTCAATGACTTTGACTGCATGTTTCTATAATTTCCCTCTTTTTGCTATCTTTGAGTTGGCTTTTTTCAAGGCTATCCCTATATGCTCCCCAAGTTTTCTTCTGACAAGTTAGTCCTAATGGAGCTGTGTAGACAAATGGTTGTCATACACACTAGGAAAATGGAACTAAAAAAGCTAGGCTTCAAGTTTCCAATTGAAATTGGTAGATACTTGGTCTTGACTGCAGCCAAAGCAAAGGTCATGGAGATAGAAACGCAACTACTTACCATGAAACAATTTAAGAGAAAGGACAATTTTGACTACAGGGGTGTCAAAGATATGATCAAAAGAAAGACTCAATTTCATGAGCTTATGATTGAAGACATCTGGGTAGACTTGAGGACAGGTGAAGAAATCAAGAGGATGGACTACAAAAGGCTGACTCTGGAGCAGATCAAATATTTAAGGCTTACAAATATTTCTTCTAATTTGGTCAATGATAAGAACATTATCAACAATAGATACCTAGCTGAGAAGGTTGCTGACTCTCCTCTTCCTCCAATTCAGTGGTCCCAAAAAGAATTGACTTCTTTGAGGAAGAGATTCGAACCAATATTGGCTAACACCAATGATTGGTTAGCAGCCAAAGGGATCACGTTGAAGGAGTTCATTACAGGATTAGAGGTTGAATTCTAAGCAAAAACAAGGAAGAAGGCAGAGAACATGACTAAGAATAAAGGTGATGTTCCTTCTCTGTCTAGGCCTCACAAGCCTAGAATCATCTTTGTGTCCAAAAAATCGAAGGTTTTTGAGGAGCCAGAATAAATGGCAAATGGGTTTGAAGAACAAAGCACCTAGGAATAGGTAGCTCAGTAGATGGAGATAGATGATAGGCCTTCAGAGTAGCGGAGGACTGAGCCTCTATCTTCCCAGGAAGGGGCATAACCACTTACATGTATTTCTTCTTCAACACCTCAATCTCCTGTAACATCTCCTTTACCTCTTTCTCCCATCAATTTTCCTTCTTCTAGAGCCTCCTCTCCTTCCAGATTCATGTTTGGTGATCCTCAAGGTGCTTCTGGAGATGTCCTTCGCTCCTTAGGTTCCATACCTAGCCTCTCTTCTCCTTCTTTTAATATAGGAGAAATCTTTGCCATTAACCAGTGTGCAACTGATACAGTTTCACCGATTACTCCTACTGCACCCACTGTTACCACTAGCAGTGCAAACATTACCCTAGTGACACTAGCTATAGGAACCGTTGCCACAGTAAGTACTTCTTCTCTCCCCCCTTGATTGTCAGCTTTCACACCCAAAAGGAAGAAGCTAGCCATCTCTACAGATGACTTTGATTTTGGCAAGATAGTGCTAGTGAAAGCTAAGGCCCCTAAGAGACCAAGGATCCTTTCAAAATTGGTTGAGGAAAAGGGGCACAAATTTTTTGAGATAGCTAAACCTTTGCAAGACGCAACCCTTGGGGGTTTTGACATGAGCAACTATTCAATTTCTCATGTTGAGCTAGGGAAAGTTACTCATGAGGGTGTGAAGAGCGATCTACAGTCTGCAATGGACATCATGGTCCATAAATTTGATAGGGAAAAGATGAAAGATTAATATAAGGCAAAGGCAGAGTAATTGACTGTAGTAGTTAAGAAATTCACACTTTTCCCTGAAGCAGCAGTGCTAGAAGCCTTTTCTATAGATGACTTTGTTATTCAAAAAGCAGAGAAAACATATATGAAAGGGAAAGTGCTAAAGGATTATATTGAAAAGATGCACACTCAGGGAATTTCCTTACTTACAAAGGTTGCTGAGAAGATAGACAAGATGAAGAAGGTGAAGATAGATTTAGAGGACCTCGTCTCTCTTATTTCTCAAGATATTGATTATATAAATAAATATCTTGGCAAGTGGACATAGATGAAGTATTTGAAGAAATGTACCTTGATATCCATCAGTGTCATTAATAGCAAGGATTCCTATGTTGAAATCAAGGAATCACTGATATACAGGATTCATGTACTCAAGGATCTGATCGAAGATCTTAAGTCTTCCAAGGATGCTAGCAAGAAAAGTGATATGGGCCTATTGAACAGACTAGAAGAATTGCCCTGCGACCTCACCTCCAGAGATAATAAATTTCTCTTAGTAGAAGAGATGATTCAAGAATTTAAAGGTATGGTCTAGAGGGATTTCAAAGAGAAAGCGTTCTCAATGACTTCTGTGGATAACATCTTGGATACTCAGTTAACTCTGGATAACCTAAGAACTAGATTAACTAGTCATGCCAAAGCAATCACAACATTAAAAGACACTACAATCAGGGCCAAAGTGATCTTAAATAACACCATTGCACCAGATAGTATAGGAATCTAGGCATCTATCACCATGTATGATGCTCATCTAAAGAAATATGGCGGCAAGAGTTGAACCATTTCTCCCTTTCTCTTTTCTTCCTCTCTTCTCATGCACTTTTGTCATGTAAAAGTGCATGCAATTTTGTAATATGTAATTACATGTAAAAAATTTGAAAAAATATCTCAAAGTTAAAGATGACCCATCTTTGACTGAGATATTTTTATTTTTTAATCTTTTTTTTAATTTTGAAAGTTTCTCCCTATATATAGAGGGAACCTCTTTTGTAAAAAGATCTCTGGATAATTGAGAGAAAAAACTTTGCTGAAATTGAGACACTTCTTGAGACTTTGTGCTCAACTTGTAAATCATATTTTATCGAATGAATGAGAAACATGTTTATTTCAAACTTTGTGTTGAAGTAATTTGTGTTATTTAGGAAATAGTTCTTATGTCCTCTTTCCTAATAATCTCTTATCTGTTCGATTTAATAAGCAAAGTGTGTGTGTTGACATTATCTGAAGACATTTCTAAAAGATAAAAGAAAAACTTTGAGCTAATTTTATCTTGGTGATCCTTTTATCCATTGTAATTTTAGGCAAGGACTTTGTGCTTTGTTTCACTCTACTGTTATGCGTGTTCCAAATCAGTGAAGGAGATAATGGAAGACTTTGTGCTTACATAGGTTTTCTTGTAGACTTTGTTACCTACTGCAGGGGATTTTTTGCTCTGTGCTAGATACCATTCCTGAAAGAAGAGGAATGTTCTTAGTCAACAACCAAGATTTTTCTCTCTTGTTCCTTGAACATCATCTCTAAAAAAAGAGAGATGGATGATGTTATACTACCTTGAGTATTATTTTTGGCTAACTTATATATACATATAGCGTATAAATATTTTTAAAGAACCTCCCCTTGATGAGAGGAGAGATTTATCTCGTTAAGATGTGGTAAACCTACACTTTTTGTGGTGTAAATCTACTTTTATTGTGGTTGATATACCCATTTTGTCATCAGTTAGTTGACGACAAAATATTCACCCAACAATTATATCATAATGTCAGAAGATAAAAGCATTATTTTAAAAAATATATTATATTTGATTAACTATTTGATTAAAGGATTGATATTCATAATATGTAAGTGAATATATTAACATTAATGATTTTAAGAAATCAATGTAATTGTTATATATGTTAATGGATAACATTTCAACATTAAACTTTGGTCTTATAATACCTATTTGAATTTCCAAGTTATATAGTTATTATTTTATTATATTTTAGTCATTGCATGGAATGAAACACATGGATTATGTGTTTTAGATGGTTAATGATGGATTGTTTAAATCATTTTCATGTGGATTTTATAAAGAATATAATAATTAGGGCTTGGATAAAATCATCAAGATGATCAGGTTACTAATCATCCATTGACTTTAGTTAAGCAACATTTGGGAGAAATTTATGTGGTTCATTGTGTTTGCAAGGTGATAGACTATGAGTTGGTTAAGCTATCTAGGCATGTGTATTCTTGAGTGAGTTTAATATGATGAAGAGTGTGGATAAGTGGAATGGAATAGGTTGATGGAAAATAATAAATAAAGGATAATGGGGGCTATGAATATGATGATTCATGACATATTAAGAGGAGAAGTCAGAAGGTGGAGAAGAGGTGAACAACTACAAAGATGAAATAATTTGCTCATCTTTATTTGGCATTCAAAAATTTACTAGCTTATTTTTATAATTAAATTTTTGAATGATATATTAAATGGGTTTCTCTGAATGTGTTGGTTACTAGTTTCTTTATTGATTCTTATAAATATTAGGTTGTATGTGGAGACTTGTAGAAGTCTCGACCTCCACAGAACCCCACATTCAAACCAAGGTAACTTGGGAGATGGGGTAGAGCCATAGAGTTGTCCATGGTTTTTTTGGGATTTTTAAATATCTCTATCCTATACATGTCTATCTACTCACAAATATCTACTCAACATTTGAGGATTATTTTGATAGGTATATAAGTAATACGGCTTGAAATAGTTGATTCAAACCATAACATTATATATGCATTTGGGTATATGGAAATATATACTTAAATTTATAAGTCCATATAAACAATTGATTTCTAAACCAAATCAGACTCTCTAGGTTGAGAATGTGGGTTTTCAAAGTTAATGAATATATACATAATTATATATCTAAGTATACACTTAATTAATTCTAATTACATATAAATACATATACTCATATATATTTGTATAAATAACTATATAATATATTCTTGTATGATGAATTAACAAACTTTAAATGTGACTAGATACACACACATGTATGTATATGTATATACACCCATATTCAACTATCAAACTTAATTATGTGATAGTATGTATATATGTATGTCTGTCTATATAGATAATCATTAGTTGAACCTTAGTATGACTATATGTATTACATTATGAAAGATGAAATTGTTTGTTTAGCAATTTGAGGATATGGATTCGATGGGTTTTATTTGGACTGGATTTAAATGAAAGTATATGGACTGGGCTTAGATTATAATTAAACACTAAATCTCAATTATGAAATCCTAATTTATTCATAATGGATTATATGTGGAATTGGTATCTTTTGTGTAGTCACCTTGAGTAACCTGAGTATGGTTAGATGAAAAATATGATTTTAGGTTTACATTTGGATTTATGAAAGTACGTATACCAATGTACTGATAATAAATTAATATAAAAGTTTTGTTATTTATATTGAACATTGCTTATACTCAAAATTGAATGTGTATTATTGTATTTGGTTGAATTGTGTACAAGTTTGCATAGTCCATGTGGGGACAAGGTATACGGGTCAATAACATGTTTGCATTGTTAATTCAGCTAAGACTGAGTTTTTATAAACCATACCTCAGTAGGGTATTTGAATGTGTTATTAGTTGTCTTATTAAACAATACCCAAATTGGGCAAAGGTGACTGTGTTTTTATATTTGCACTTATGATCTATATTCAATTGGAAAAACTTGAATGATTAATTGTATTTAAATGGTTAGAATTTGTTGATGAATAAAGGAGAACTAGAATTTTGTGTATTTTTTTTAATCATAGGTAAATGGAATTTCTTAGTTTAAGGAAAAAGGTTAGGGGACTTTGTCTATGAACTAACTGTATACTTCATGTATACAGTATACTCTAAGGAGTATGACAGTGGATGTCATCTTAGAAGTATATTATATAAACAAAGTATTTATAATGTATTTGTATGTGTAAATTAATTTATATATTAATTCATGTAATTGTGTTATAATTATTATTATAATAGTGAGTAAATGATACTTTTTTATATTTGGTTAGTATAAAAGCAATGAAATATTATATTAAAGAGTTTAATTTAAAACATTTATGATGTTTTAGACTGGCTATTGTTATATGTGGAATATGAATAATTTAATTAACCAGGGTTATAATATTATTTCATGGAGAAATAAAATTATAAGTTGCTTAATGGTTAAAGTAAATAGTGGTCTAGATAATCATTACCTGGATGGTATGTTATAGTGAGGATTGCTTTTAGATTATGTTTATTATTTATAATAAACTAGATGTATGGATTCAATTCACTTCATTTGATGGACTAAATGAATGTTAGTGATATTTTTGTACTTAGCATAATTTTGATTAGCTAAAGTGAAATATTATGAATGAATATATTGGTCTTTATATTATAATTTATTTTACCAAATCTCACATTCATGACCGTAATTAAGTAGTGGATGGATTCCACTAGCTTAATTAGCACCATCAATTTAAAATAAGGTGTAATCTAATCAAGTGGTGTGCATGAATTTAATTGATCCTAGAGATCATTTATTACTAAAAACTTTGGCCAAAGTAATGTTTGATAAACATTGTCATTTCATATGTTGATATAGTTTTCATATTTATGTGATATCATATTAGAATGGATTTATTTATGGTACATATTATGTATAAGATATGTGCAACACATGAGTTCTGGTTTGTTACTCTAGATTCCTACACTATCATTATCTACCCATCCATGAAGTGAGGGTCATCCCATTATTTTTGAGATAATGTGGGGGATCTATTGTCTATGGTTAGTGTGAAAAAGTGATCAGATGATGCTCTCCCTCCTAGATGGAGTATTATACTTGAGACTACACTTGGCATTACATATTGATACTTGAGTCATGGAGACTCTATTGAGAGCAGATTTTTATCGTGTTTTATCTTTTGAGATATTTTATGTATTGCTGAAAATTTTAATATTTATTCATTATACTTGTTGTATTGTTGTATCAATTATGTCTGAATTTGTACTATTTTATTTATGATGTGATGAAGTATTTATGGTTATTCACTATTTTTCATGATTCTATATTTATTCATGGTGTTCCTTAGCTATAACCTTTATGGTTAACTAAATTAATAAAGTTAGTTAAATATCACTAGTTAAGTTTCTCGTGGTGAGATCTTTATGTTGAATGTGTGTATTTAATTTTAAAAATATTGTAATATTTTGATAAAACCCAGTGGGGTTGTTACACAAAATATAACCAACTATCACTATTATACGTCTCCTTTTTTAGGATTTTAATGTTTCTAATTTAAATGTGGCTATCAAACTAAATATTATTCTAGCTAAAATATTTCAATACCTTTACATTGTAACTATCTAAATGAATGCTAAAACATATGAAGAGTCAATGGTTATTTTCTATATATATTATGTTTTTTGTGTCAGACACAACATCTACATCCAAAGCATTGTTGACACCTTTTAAATTTATATTTGATCAATAACATAATGATGAGGTTTGTGAAAATATTTTTAGTACATTTCTATGTTCACACTCAAAAGACTATCACTGGATCTTGATTTATTCAAGATAAGTACCAAAATGTAATGGGAATGTCATACCATTGGATTTGAAATAATTAATTATGCAGTGTTTTTGTACTGTATATTTGATTTGATGCTTAATTAATGTGACTAGGCTATTTTTGTTACATTTAATATTAATTTATTTATCCTTACTATAGTGGGAATTTAGTACATGCTTAATCATGGTACATCTAATGATGAATTTTATGTGATTTGATGAAGATGTTGAAAGGTCATAGCATAGGTAAAATGATTAACATAAAAATATATTTTTCAAAGAATTTAAGATGAACCTATTGGCAAATCCAAAATCCTTGAGACAAGAAGCTCATGAATGGAGACATGGTTAATGATATGAGTGCATCTGCACTAATCCACATTTTTACCTTGAGGGCCTATTCCACTTGCATACTTTACATTGTGCTTCGAGAACTTCCATGCACCCTTGAGTATCACTCAAATTCTATGTAGCACCCTAATACATGTCACAAAACTCCAAAGAAAACATAATCTCCCTCACCTAGAATGGGGTGGATCACTAATATAAGTTAAGGGATTCCCCTTCTGGGGATGAAGGGAAATGCCTTTGAATTTTATAATGGTCAATATTGATTTTACTTAGTGTAAATATATGATTATCACATTACCACATATGTGATTTTTTCATATCTTTCAAAACATTGCACCAACTCATGTCATGTGTGAAACCTATGCACAACATCATCCATCCATACATCACCCAAAAACATCTAGTGTATCTCAGTCCTTGTGTAAAATCTTTGTATTACACACTTTCTATGTCTACACTCCATGCCACATTGTACCAAGATAGGTGGCACTTTTAGAGATTCCACATACAATAGTATTTATTATCACACTAAATACCTAATAGTTAGGCCACATAGTTGTTGGAAAGTTAAGAGTCACAAATAGAAGCCCAAAAAATAGACTTCTACAATAATTTTTAAAAATTTCATGGATTAGTAATATATATATATATATATATATATATATATAGACACACACACACACCCACACACACACACACACCCACACACACACACACACACACACACACACACACATAGAGAGAGAGAGAGAGAGAGAGAGAGAGAGAGAGAGAGAGAGAGAGAGAGAGAGAGAGAGAGAGAGAGAGAGATCTATAATATAAGGTATCAATTAGATGGTATATTATAATCAAGTGTTGTGATATAGATTTAATACCTACTTATAGTATAAATATTTAAATTTCATCAAGGTTGAGTGTATGGGTAAATTGGTAAGTTAGATAAGTATGAAACAATGATGAAAAGATAATAATATTTTATATAATCTACTTAGAGCATAAAAAATTATCAAAATATATGTTTTTGTTTGAAAAAAAAAAATCTATTAATAATAAATTTTTTACATTCCTATTCAAGATACAAAAATGAATGGTATGGTATCACATTCCCTTATATCAAATTGATCTGAACGATCCAAATAAAACTACTAATTTTCATAAGATATGATGATTTACATTAAATTTCACTGAATTTTCCTTTGCATCTTTATTGGGATTGCATTTAATTGACTCGGTTTATCTAAAAATCTAATTAATCTAATACAAAAATTATTGAAAATAATGCTTGTGGTATAATATGCTAATATATACCTAAATAACACATGTCATGTACTATGCTAAACAATATATTTAATATTAATGAAAATGTTACCCAATATATTTTACAAGAGTAAAATAATTAAAAAACATAGATTTAAAAATTGGAATTAGTGAGCTAGGAGGAAAGGAATATGTGGATATAGGAGGATAAATTCTGTTGCATATAATATTTTTAGTACTGCTTCTATTCCTTGGAAGGAAATTTAAAAATAAAAAACTCTCTTCATCTTTGCCACATTAAAAACATATGAGAAATTTCTCTCAACTCAGGGTTGAGTCCTAGATTATACACCCATTGTAGTTGCAAAAAAAGTGTAAGACTTGCAAAAAATTTCTCTTGTATTTATAAGAAAGAATTTTTATCCTTATTTTTTTTCTTGAATGAAGAATCTATGCACTGTGAGGATATTGTGTTTTGTGTCAAATAATTTTGATTAAATAGATTTGTTAACCTCTACAATTTTGTATTTTAAATTTATTTATTTATTCATTGTGAAAGATTTCAACTACATCAAATTGTTTTTTTAAGTAAAAAGGGGGACAAAAAATATGTATTAGATAATAATTGAAAAAATTAAATAATTAAAGACAAAATATTTTTAAAAAATATCACCTTTTACTGAAGGTTTTTTGAGGTTTAGAAATATTAATAAAAAATGGAAAATTACACAAATCTAAAAAATAATCTAATCTCTTGAATTAAAAATCATGATAGTAGTTCCTCACTCCCATTGTTATTCTAATTCAGAACAATATAGTTAGCTTGTACCTCTATATGCAATTTAATATTAATAAATAACATTGGTCATTGTGAAATTTAATATGCATAGTAAGTTGATGTGCACATTGAATTTCCTATCCATCTTTTGTGTCTTTGTGCAATGCAAAAATAACTATCTAACCTTATTTAATTCACTTATATGCATACACCCAAGTTGTGCCACAAGAGTCGTGTTATTGTATTTGCCACAAGTTTTTTGAAGATAAAAAAAAACTAAAAAAGATTATAACAAATGTTTATATGGTCTTTTATGTTTCCTTATTTTTTTATGATCTAATATTAACATATGAATGGAAATGGTGGATAGATAAACTTAATCAAAATTATACCAATCTATAATCCATTACATTCATATTCTGATACCGCATGTAAGTTAACTAAATTTTGAAGCTATTAAAGTGTTATTAACTAGTAAGGCATTAATATTATGACACCAGGCAATTTACACTTAGAAGAAAGATCAACAAGTTGATGCATGTTAATAACATGTAGGAAAGGTGTGAACAGATGGTAGTCATTGATGGTCATAACATCTTCTTACAAGTGGGTGATTTTTAATTCTCTCTCTTTAGCAGGTTATTTTTGTTTATTGTGTATGGTATCTATTAAGTTGGAATATTGGATGGATTCACTGACCATACATCAAAAGGATGTATTATCTAAAGTCTTATTAAGAAAAAATCAAGCTTCTAAAATTAACCATATTGTGTATAGCATTCCACATTCATTATCGTTAATGCAAAGGTTGTTTTATGTTTTTATTGTTGTTGAAGAGGGATATTAAGAGGTCATTAGGTTTTAAACTTTGATTGCACTCACATAGATTAATAAATCCTATGAGCTCATAGGGACATAGATAAAATGACTGCATGGAGTGTTTTCTATTAATTTAAAAAAATACTAAATGTGTAAATTATTGTTAAATTGTAAAATGGTTGGAGATCATGTTGTTGTGCAGTGTAAATTAGATGACAAAAAGAAATATGAAGTGTCACTTGGTGACCATGTAAATATAACCTATGGATGGAGTAGATTTTATTTTGTTTCGATTGTTTCACAGTTGCAATGGGAAGCTAAATATGCACAACAAAGTCATATGAATTATCTATAAAATAATGGTTCAAAGTGGCCACAAGTGGGGTTTGGTTTATTAGAGATGAAATGAAAATGGGTACCACAATAATTATGTAAAATCTTAGACATATATTAATCTTTTACAAGTTCACATTACTGAGAAAGCCATGTTAGAGGGTCAGCAAATTGACTCTTTAATAAATGGCAAATGTGAAACTTTGGGGGATGCTTGCAAATATTTTGGCAACATGACATAAATAAACATGGCATATATCAATAGGCATCAAATTTCATACCTTGCATCTATCAATTTAATCTTATCAAAGTGACCACTTGTTGAGATAGTTTATAAAATAGTTTATGTGTTTTCTATATGTTGACATAGATTGCATACCTTGCACTTGCCAGTTACATTTTTTATAAAGTATGCACCTAAGAAAGTAACCATGAGTACTTGGGTTGAGTTAAAAGGAAGAGATCAAAGAATAAGGAAATAATATAAGATTTTGGAAGGGTGTGACACCTAAATAACCAATATCATTGAACGAGGAATAAGGAGATGCTTAAGGAAGGAGAATGAAGAGAGTGATCACTTTCATGGAGATTAATAAGATTAATTACAAATGAGGATATAGATGTATTGAAGTGAGTTCCCAAGGGTATTATATCAATAAGACAGGCTAGAAAGTTAACCCTTCATCATACAAGGGTAAAATGAAAATGTTGCCTCATGGTAGTTGCATGAGATGTGTTGAGATACATGATTATAAAAATAAATGTGTGTAATCCACCCATCAATCATTTTATTTTATCTTATCCCTATAAATGAATGCATCATCGACATTAGTAGGTGGTGCATAATTTAAGATAGGGAAGTGTTTCCATTTTGTAAGGTATAATATGTATTAAGGAAGATTATTGTTAAAGTGATCAAGCTTGTAGAATGTATTTAAGGACATTTATGATTTTTTTATAATGTCAATTTTTTATAAGTATATGAAACTATAATGGAGCATTTTTTCTATGAGCTCATGTGTAATGTCGATTCATGAGTCATGTTGTTGTTTATGAGTTTGTTTTAATGTCTATAAGTACTTCGTACATTAGAATGCACTTGTTCTTGCTTAGAAATCTTAGAAAAAGGAAATTATTATTTTTATCTATGTCTACAATATCATTTTTGGGTTTGAGTCTATCTTATTGAAAATTCTATATTCATTTTGTTGTGTTTGAGTCCATCTTTTGTCAAAAAAGTTGGACTTCAGAATTGTGATGGGAGAGATTAATTTTCATCCCTAATTTATTACTTAGTGTAGTCTCTATAATTAAGTTATTTATAAATGATTTTTGCTAGTTATTAATATTTTAATTTAGTTGGATGATTGAAAGGGGATAAAACCCTCTTAGGGTCTTCCCCGATTCATAGCTATATAGTGTCCATTGTATGGATCACCAAAAGTAGTTGGGGATATCTATATTTTATCATTAAAATTCAAATTTAATTAAAAGGAACATGAAGTTGATTAGACTATATAATCATTATGTAGGATACTATGCTATCTAGTCACTCTAAAATATATACCAAATAGGGGATATGGAAAACTCAATATTAGTAGAAAGAACAACCCATGGAATCCCTAGTTGTAAACATTGTGCTTTATAATAAGTTGATGAGATTGAGCTAAGGGATGATCTATGGAGGGTTATTGAATAAACTAGCAAAGATATCATAACAAAAAGAAAGATAATGGATAGACCTTTCCACCCAATAAATGGAGTGATGTAGATGGACATGTCCTATTGATTGGTGATGGTATTCCCATTTCCTTATAATCTTGATATCATGTGGCATGCTAAGTAAAATCATTTCTTTTTCTCACATGTTTTTATACCTCAACAATTAAAAAACATGGCTATTCAATTATGTAAAGGCAATGTGTTTATATACATGGATAAAACATAAGGCAATGATTCATTTTAGTTTATCATGAATGTAGCTACATGCGTACATTTTATTAGACTAGAGAATGTAAAAATGTATACATTTGAAGATGCACATCATTATTTTTAGAGGGAAGAATTCAATAGGATATTAAAAAGTCATTAATATTAGTTAAGTATAACATGCGCATTGAAATATTCAAACTAGACTTTTTACAGTGATTTTTTTAAGGACATTTTTCTATAATTCTGTAAACTTGAGATTTACCACCACCATAAATTGAGGCATTCATGATTTTTCTACCAATAAAAAAATTGAGGCATGCATGATTGTGCAATTTTGTCTATATCCAAAAAGATTATTTTTGTGTACCAATTACTTGATCATAAAGAAAGTTTATTTTAAGGTGAGAATGTTTATGGAACTAGGATATGAGGTTCATTTTTTTATTGATGCACATAGAATAGTGAAAATGATAGTATGTCAATATTGCAAAAAATACCTGACCCTGGGGATGAGTATGTCATACCAATATTTGAATAGATGTGTAGGTTATTTCCCAAGGGAATTAGATTTAAATCTCACATTGAAAAAAAATTAGGAGATGGAAGAGAGCAACCAAATGTATAAAAATAGGGTTTGGATGTCAAGGATGTTGAAAATGGTAAAGACATTACAACCCAATAATCTAAAGTGTTAGCAATAAAAAATCACACAAGGAATCTATAGATATGATATGAAAAAACAAGGAAAATCATATATTATTAAAAATGAAGCATAATGAATGATGCTAGTACAATAGGAAAGCTCTTGCATAATAGGCAAGTTGAAATACTAAACTAGCCTAACTGGGTAATGTCGGATAAATCCTCACATAGGAAAAAATCACTAAAAGATAAAATAGATAGATAATACACTAGAAAATGTGAGAAACTGAATGAAATGCATAGTGTAACACCCCCCCCCCCCCCACCCCCGCAAATGAAGCTAGGGACTGAAAAAATCCAAAAACAAAATAGTGGCATATCTACAATATGAATCTTGAAAACTAGGCCTAATAAGGTACTCATGTATAATATGTATACATGAAATGAATATGGAATATGTTATTATGAACACCCCCAAGGACAAATTATAAAACCGAAAGCATGCTATGCAACTCAAGGAAACAAGGTGATGCAAAAGGCTTCATGAATATGTCTACAACCTGCTGCTGAGTCAGATTGTACTCCAATCTAAGAACACCATATTGAATGTTCTAAAAATTGAATTTCACATGTACCTCAATGTGATTCATCTATTGAGTCTCAACTAGGTTGTGAGATATATGAAATACACTCTAATTGTCACATCAAAGTATAGTGGGTGAATCCCATATAAATCCAAACTCTATCAACAACTAATGAAGCTAAAGAATCTACTAACTCATTGTAACTATTGCCCTGTACTTAGTCTCTACAGATGAAAGTGCAATAGCCTAATGATTCTTACACAACCAAGAAATAGGTGAAGATCCAAGACAAAATATATAGCCAGAAGTGGAACGGCTATCATCAAGAGAATTTTCCCAATATGAATCATTGTATCCAACCAACTAAGTAGAACCTCTTATGTATCCAAAACGAGTAGTGCCTCACAAATATCAAAGAATCATCTTGGTATCTTACCAATCATTGTCATGAGGGTCATGTTCTAACCTAGATATAAGCCCAACTATAAATGAAATGTCGAGGTGAGTATGGGTCAAATACATAAGTATCCCAACCATCTCCCTATACAATATAGGATCACAAAGTGGATTAATACAAGAGGCAGTGAGAGTCACTCCAGATTGAAAAGGAGGACTTGGATTACAATTATGTATGCTAAAATATTGATAAATATCAAGGGTTTACTTCTATTAACTCAAATAAATCCCTATATCTAATTATGAATTTGTAAACCAAGGAAGAAATATGGAAGGCCAAGATCTATCATGTTAAACTGTGCTAAAAGTGCCTATTGAATAGTCTGAATCTAAGATGAGGAGATACCTATGAAAAGTGGATCATCAACATACAAGACCAAAATAACAATGTCCTCCCCAATATGCTTAATAAACAATGTGGAATCATAATGGTTGTAAACAAAGCTAGTGGAGAGAAGAAATGAATCCATCTTCTCATACCAAGCCTGAGGGGCCTGTTTAAGATCATAAAGAGACCTCTTAAATTGACAAACAAGAGAAGAATCATGAAAAAACCTAGAAAGCTACTCCATATAGATTTCCTCATGCAATTTTACATGCAAGAAATCACTCTTAATGTCCATCTAATATATTGGCCAACCCTATGATGTATCAAGAGAAAGTATAAGGTGAATATAATCTATCTTTAAAATGGGCACAAAAGTATTAGAGTAGTAAATACCTTTAACCTATGATAATCCCTTTGCAATAAGATATGATTTATACTTATCAATGGACCATTTAGCTACATACTTGGTGTGGTGAAATCATTTACACCTAACCAAATTTCTTCCCTTATGAAGAATGACCAAATTTCAAGTGTGATTCTTCATCAATCAATAATACTCATTTGTCATTGTATCATCCTACTCCTATAACCCATGAGCCTATGAAATTTTTTATGGATCCTCAAATAATGCCCGACACAAAATTCTAGTACCTATAGAATGTGCATGATGATGTTGAGTAGGTGGAAGACCTTGTATGAATTATGTTTTCTCAAAAACTATTATACATGCCCACCTAGGCATAGTGATAAAATTTGTGTGAATATGATTCTTATCCTCTATAACCTCCTTAGGAATCTCCTAAATTGGATCCTCAAAGAATGAATCCTTGAGAGGAGGTGAATCATTAAAAGAAGAAGAAAGCATGGAATAATATGAAGAGTCATGATATGTGAAGTGCTCATCAAAATATACATGTGTTCAAAAATTAACATTAGAGTATCAGGATCTAAAAGATGATAATATTTCATGTCCTTGTAATACCATACAAAAATCAAAGGTTTTCTTTTCTTATCCAATGCTTTCCTTTTCTTCTTTGATACAAATGCCCAAACAAGGCTCCTAAAGACTCAAAAAAATGAGACATCAAGCTTGGTTCTAGACCAAGCCTCCTCTAGAATCATATACTCAAGTGCTTGATGTGGTGTATGATTTTGAATTTAGTTTTTATAATTAACTACTTCTACCCAATAGATAGGATGTAAATCCTATGAATGCTTCATATAGTTAGCCATCTCCTTCAAAATTTGGTTATTCCTTTCTGTTAAGCCATTCTGTTGTGGAGCATAAGAAACAGAATGTTGGTGAACAATACCATGGAATATAAAAAAATCATTGAAATCTCAAGTAAAATACCCCCCATTATATGTACAAAGCTTTTTGATGCAACTCAATGACTATTTCTCAATCAAAGCCTTAAAAAAATTGAAGTGAGAAAAGACATCACTCTTGTACTTGAGGAAATAAACCCAAGTAAACCTCAATAAATTATCAATGAAGGTAAGTGCATACTTCTCTCCATTTAAATAAAGACTATGAAAGACCATCAAATCACTCTGTGCAAGCTCAAGTAGTTAAGAAGCTCTCATGAACATACCCTTAAGAAATGGATCATAGTTTTATTTCCCCAATGCACAACCAGGGAAGACTCCATCAAGACAAAAAACTATAGGAAGACCCTCTACCATGCTTTTAGTGCTCAATTCCTTCAAACATATGTAGTCTAAGTGTTCAAATATCTCATGCTAAAGTTGACTCTCAAAATTTGCATGAGAAAGTAAACACATCCCTATATGAGGAGTATCACCAAAACCCTCAAAATAGTAAAGTCAAGAACTATGATCAACAATACTTGATGATGCTCAACTACCCCCTATTCCCAAAATGGGGACCCTCCTTTCTTAATTTTTTGAAATGCCTAAAATTTCAAGTTTGCTAAGTCATTTTGTAACATAATAAAATTGATTTAATACTTCCTAGTAATATTTGGTCAATAATCTATTTTGAAATAAGGAGTAATACTTAGAAATATTTAGGGTACTGCAAGTTTTCTTCAAAGTTTTATTCAATAATGGATTATTAACCATGACCACTTCAAAAATGTGCAGACATGCCTTTTTTAAGGATGTTCTACCTCTTTTTGCAATTATCATGAACATAATAATCTTTGTCTAATGTCATTTTACTAACCTCATATTTAATTTGAAACATTTACTTGTAAAATTTGCTTTAAACTTATTTTAATTTGCTTGTGATAGGCATTGGACATTTTAAAAAGTCTAACTTAAATTCTTGCTTAGCCTCACAGGATGCCAACGTTAAAATAGCAGTTCATGATGCCTCATGGGATGTCAAATTAAATATTGTAACCTAAAGAGGATATGTGTCCACCTTACTAGCTTTTGCGATGCCTTAGTGATTCATCATAACCCATGCAGGATACTTGGGGAAAGCTAAGAAAATCATGCCCATGTGGCATCATCCTGAGAGCTCATGAGGGAGTTAGCCATTAGAATTCAAATTGATAAGCTATGTGTAAATATCTTGGTGCTCATGATCAAACCCATTCAATTTGATCTACCACACATCCCACTATAGTCTAGAAGCCTGTGAGATGCTGTCATGCATCTAAAGTATGACCATCTAAACCTAAGCACCCTTTTAAAGTGATGCATGTCCCCCAAGGGTCCATATGAGATCAATGCATGTCCACACCACATTGCATCCATCTAAATCTTATAATAACCCTCAAGCAACAAATCTAGAGGCACTTGAGCCATTTGATCGAGACTCAATGGCGTACAATTATCCAAAGTTCCCTTTGAGAATGATAAGCGGTAGAAGAATAAAGAGAAGCTTGTGAGAATGATGCATGTCCCATTTAAATCCACACAATGATGAAACATGTCATGCACATGTTCCTTCTATTTGAATATCCACTAGAACACCTCTTAAGGCCCATGAAAATGATGCATCTCCACTAAGGTCCCATATGATGATGTCAATTGTCATTATCATGAATCTATGATCCAAGATCAATAATATTGCCTTTGAGAGTGAAATATGGTTACACTTGAGCCATACAATTAATGCCAAGATGCCAACAATTATCTAGAAGCCTTTTGAAGATGACACTTGGTAAATAAAAGATTTGAGAGTCCTTTGAGAGAGCCACCTGTCAAAATAAAGTTGTGATTGCTCTCGAGAGGGCCCCCTAGTAAAGAAAAAACTCTGATTGGCTGTGAAAGTGACACGAAAATCCCACAACCAACCAAAATCAAGGGGCCTGACCTAAGAGCTCATCATGAATCAAAAGATGCCACATGGTATGGCATGAAAAAATAATCACACTAAGCTACATTATGAGATCCCATGAGAAATCATAAACTACCACATGCCTACACTTCGAGCTAACTAAATAACTTAGTCATCTTCAGGCCCTAGGAATTCCTATCTGGATCTAAGATGGCATGCCACATGTTAGAAGTTGGTAATATTTATCTTTAAAGTTAAAATTGATGGTAAAATAAAAGAAAATTAGTGCTAAATTTGAATTCTAAAGTAATTATATGCCAAAAGCAATGGTTTGAAGATATTCAAGGGTGACAAACTCACCATTAATATGACATGAACCAAAATCACCATCAAACCTTGCATTAATAAAATAATTCTTCAAAAGGTTACCCAACTCAAATATTGCTACCTACATTTGCACTTGAAGCTATACACATTTTCTCTCCCTACTATTTGCACCCTCAATATGAAAAAAACTTGAGATACTTGTGAATTTACACTCTGACTACCATTGTTGGAGCTCAACAGTTGTACAGAAGTATAAGAAAACATTAGTCACTACCCATTATATTACAAAAATGGCATAGGTAGGAACCTTCACTTTGAGCAAGATCACTACATTTGGAATGATGATTTTCTATTTTAATATGATAATTTATTCATATTCAAGGAAACATAATTCATCCCTAAAGACATAAAATTAGGGGACATGCATTATAGTAGCATATAATACAATGTTTAAGGAGATAGGGATCTTGATGAATCTGAGACCATGCCCCATATTATTCAACTAGCTTCAGACATCTTGGCAATCTAAGTTGTTGGTGTCCACAAAGCTATAGTAAAATTAGAGGTCATGCCATGAACTAACCTAGTATATGGGATGTTTGATAGGACAAGATGCAAGGATAGGTTACTAAAATAAATGAACCAAGGGATCTTGATTGATTTCATCATGGGCATATCTTTGAAAAATACTATGACCTACCTCTACCATAACTTGACTGAAATCAGAGCATCATTGACAACTAGTATGATGCACACAAACCAGAGATAGTCTTGGCATCATGGGTGACTAACCCAATTGAGGTTATTTTCATAGATAACCTAGGGAACATAAACATTCATAAATTTATAAAGGGGGCCAGGATTGGTCTTGCCCTCCTCAATAGAGTATTTGGAAATACACACATTAGTTATGTGGATATAATAAATATCCCACTGTTATAGATAATCTTGAAAGATTAGCAAATTTCATCACTTGGGGACATCATTAGCAATAACCTAGTCTCTGCTATGTATGACACTTGATAGAATGGAACTCCATTATACATGATGAGATATTTATTGGATTTTATATGTGAAACTACACAATTAGGACCAAACTCATGATCTTCTACTTGAGGTGAAGTTGTGCCCCAATTATTTTCTACAATCCACATCCACCGCTTCATGAACAATATAAAGGTGATTGTAGAGTAATTCTACCCACCTATTTACAAGTGCATCACTAAATGTGAAATGCCAAGAGTGACCCCAAGAGTTAGAAAGATATTAAGAGAAATGGGTAGCTTATGGCTCTACCCTAATTACATAGTTATCTGAGTGAAGGGAGTAATGGTGTTCCCCTCAAGTGGCCAAGGTATATACCCATGAAATTCATCAAGGAAGAAATGGCCTATCAACTGCTCCATGGAGTTGATGGTGTCTTTAGAAACAAAAAGCATACCATCCCCCACATCATCCCATATACTAATACTAACATTCCATATTCACCAAGCTTCCAAAGCACTAGTGCTAGCCAGGCTAGGGGTTCTACTCCTTCCTAAGAAACCACTACTAGTGAATCACTCGCCCTTGGCTCCCATGCATCCAGTAAACCATTGAAACCCATTTTAAATCCATTCATCTAGAAAAGGCCACTTAATCTCACCACAATCACTGAGGTGAGTGTGATTTCGAATTTGCCTTCATTCATACTTAATATGGGCCCTACCAAATATTTATTTGATACACTTGGCTAATTAAACCCAACCAATTTATTCATCCATTCCATAACCTTGGCTTATTCATCCTCTACCCAAGCTTACATAGTTATCTAAGTGAAGGGAGTAATGGTGTTCCCCTCAAGTGGCCAAGGTATATACCAATGAAATTGGTCAAGGAAGAAATGGCCTATCAACTACTCCATGGAGTTGATGGTGTCTTTAGAAACAAAAAGCATACCATCCCCCACATCATCCCCTATACTAATACTAACATTCCATATTCACCAAGCTTCCAAAGCACTAGTGATAGCTAGGCTATGGGTTATACTCCTTCTTAAGTAGCCACTACTAGTGCATCACTCGCCCTTGGCTCCCATGCATCCACTAAACCATTGAAACCCGTTTTAAATCCATTCATCTAGAAAAGGCCACTTAATCTCACCACAATCACTGAGGTAGTGTTATTTCAAATTTGCCTTCATTCATACTCAATATAGGCCCTACCAAATCTTTATTTGATACACTTGGCTAACTAAACCCAACCAATTTATTCATCCATTCCATAACCTTGGCTTATTCATCCTCTACCCAAGCACTCCCATTGCAGCCACCTCCCACATATCCACCATCTATAATAGCCAAAAATTAGGTGAGGGATATTATACAGAGAGAAAGGAAAGAAAGACATCATGTGGCCTCCTTGGCACCTCAAATTTGGATGAGGTTTGGCCCTACTATAGGCACTATAAATAGGATAGTGAGAAGATAGGTTGAGAAACCATAGTCATGATCAACTATGGTCTATGAGAGTGAAGAATCCCTCTTCACTCTGATAAGAAAGAGGAATTCTAGACCCAAAGAGGTGAAAGAGTATGCAGAGGACCCTATATCCTTAGTTTAATCCCAAGAAGAATCTACTATTTCCTTAATGAAGGGGATGCAGTAAGAATTACAAATGCTGAAAGAGCAAACATTGCCAACAGTGCTAGATGACACTATAATTTCAATCATAAATGTTGTTATTAATGTTTTCAATCTTTATCAGGTGATGAAAAAGAGGTAGGAAAATAGTATCCTACAATTTAAGGTGGTCATTAAGATTGACTAGAAAATTGCACTTTATGATTCCAAGTTGACAAACTTGGCTAGGGTTGCAAGAAGCAATAAACTTCCAGACCTCAAATTCATACCATTTGAGGACATCATTCCTACATAGGCCATCATAATAAACAAAAGGAGGATATTGAAAGGATGGATAGATCATCTCAAGGATACACATACATCCTTGGAGAAAATTTAGTTCAAAATAGCTTTGTTGTTGAAGGATGCCATGGTTACTAGGGTAACCAAACCTGATGGCTCCTTCATTGACGATCAAGAGTTTAGAATCTAGATGAAGGTGTGTATGGAAAAATTATAGTAGAATGTATCTAGTGAAAAGAATCCTATAGAAGTAATAGGCATCATATAATTTACCAATAAAATTTTAGAAAAGGTGGATGCCATTAAAGAAACACTTAGGCCAATACGTATAGAACATGGGAAGCTCATTCAGGGAATACCTGACTGTTTAGGCCCATGATCCTGGACTTTGCTCAGATTACCAAGCCTATGTAGGGGTATGGAACAAAGAATAAACAAATAAGAAGCAAAGACAATAACAAAAATAACATCAAGCATTTTAATAACCACCTCCAAGCCCTTAAAGGATATTATGTTTCATATTGTAAATTCAAATGTAGAATATCCCATTGTAATGTGGCTTTTGAGCAACTTGGCTATTTGGGGTACTTTTTGATGGACCCATTTGAACTTATCTAAGGCATTTTGATGCCTATAAATAGGGGTCTCCCCCTCATTTGTAAATATAAAATAATTATTACCAGAATTAATGCAAAGAGCCCAAGAATTTGAGAGTTTATTTGTAGTGTTCTTTTGTGTGTGTTCTATGATTTTTAAATTCTCACGCTTCTAGATGTATAATAGTTATTTTTATACAAGCTAGTTTGGCAATTACATTTTATATATGCATTTTTTAGTTTTATTTTAACACTAGACTGACAAATTTGATAGTGTACATGCTCTATTTTCTTCTCATCCACAACTTTATGTGCTATGTAATTTATTAAGAGTGAGAAATTTTATGCAAAGTGTGTTGTTAAACATATGCATACTACATGTATTTAACTTTTAGCTTTATGCTAGAGTTGGTAGATGTTAGTTTTATGTGTTTTTTGCCTTAGAAGTTAGTAGAATTGGTTCTTTGGTCATCTCAAGCACATTGTCTTTTCTACCTTACCCTACTCACTCCTAGATACACCCATGATTACCTTAGATTATTTCATGTTGTAAATATCCACTGTTTGTTTGTATTTTGGGAAATAATTGGCAAAGATTAAAATAATTCACAAATATTAGCAAGCAATTTGTGTCACTACATAAACATATGTTGTCCTTATAGCAGGGTTTGCTTGCATACTTTCAAAGTAGTGACCATATCTGTACTATTTGTGTTATTCCCAAAAGTAGTTTTATAAACAACTCAAGTCCCCAAGTCATCCTAGGATGTAAAATTGAGTTTATTAGTTTCCCCTTGTTCCCTAATGACACAAGGAGCAAAATAAGTGCATCAATAGGAAGGGAAAAGATGACACTAGAAAGAGGGCCTATGTAACTATTTTCATACATCTTTATAGAATTGTAGTGTACTTTGTTATATACATACTTAATTGTTTCAAAGTATGCAAATATAGTTAAATAAAACTAAAGATTTTGCATTATTTACATGAATCTATGCATCCTTTGCATGAATCTTTGCATTCTTTGAAAGATTTCATCGAAACTAGTGTTCATTTGTGAAAATTTAGGTAAATAATCTAGATATTTATCTAAATTTGTGCAAATATAGGTGAAATAACCTATTCTTTAGGCGTATTAGAGGTTGTTTTTCTCATCTTTATAGATATCTTAGCATAAACTTGGTAAATAATTTAGATATTTGTGAGAATTTGTGCAACGATCACCGGTTGGGACCTCTCTCATACTAGATCTAGACATTTAATAACATTTTTGCTCTACTTCTTTTGAAATTGAGTGAAACTTTCCATAACTTTGTGTCTAAAGTTGTTTTAAAATGATTAAGCACTTTTAGATCATTACATAAGGCATAAAAACACTCTAGGTTGTCAGTTTAACACTAATCTTTACAGGTTAACATGTAAGAATAATAATATTTGAGCAGGTTTTAAGAAACTTTGAGGTTCCAAGGCTTACATCCTCAAATATCAAGGTAAAGATGACTTGATATGGAGCTTTTCAATAAATATTGATCAATCTTTGTGATATTTAACATCTGTGGAGGCTATCTTTGAAGTTCCTTTGCTCTTAGTACCCATTCTACATCTTGGAGTTGCCTATGATTAGAACTAGATCCTGATATGAACCTAGAACTCCTTTAACATCCTTAAAGACACATAAAAAGGCTAGAGCAGACAAAGGTAGATGAAGGAAGTCTAGGACCCAGCCAAATTCCCCATCTAATCAGAATTTTCAACCCCTTATGTTATTAGTATCATGGTTAGTTGGTTCATCCATTAACATCCCTAGACCTATGCATGATCTACCAAGAAATCTATAGAAATATTTGCCTCTTTACCCCCACTAGGAGAGTGATTGTTGAAGAGCACGTGAAGTTATTAAAGGCATATTTAAGGCTACTCAATGTGATCCATGAGGACATGGGTTGTCACCTTTTTCATTTCACATTTTGAGATGTTGCATATGATTGGTTCCTTAACCTACCCAAAAATTATATCATAGGATGGAATTAGTTTAATGACACATTTATTGCCCAAATTGGTAGGGTAGTTAGCTTGAGAGTGGTGTACTAATAGTTTACCACCCTAAAAAGGGACCCAAAGAACTAATTAGAATGTTCAATGCTAGGTTCTAAAATATGTACACCTTGACATCCCCACCATATAAGCCTGTAGATGAATTCACCTTGGAAATATACAAGAATGCCTTAGATCCAATGACAATTTTCTTCCTAAGGAGAGCCTTGAATATTGACATGTTATCTTTAGCCTATGTTGAGGCCATTCATATTGATGAGTAAATGCACCTACAGGGGCATCCTGCCTTTGCTATACCAAACTTTGACCCAAAAATGCCTTCTCTAAATGTTATCCCTAACATGAATCAAAATCACCCTCCACTGAACCAACTACCAGTGATCAACTAGTTACTTTTGAGTCACATTGCACCCAACCAGTAGCTAGGATTCTTTAACCAAACAAAAATTATAACACATCCCCAAAATAATGTCAGCCAAACAATGGTGCCTATAAACACCAATGTCCAAGCTGTATCTCAGAATAAGATCCTATACCCTGTAAATAAAGAGTTAGATTTGATTCAAAGGACTATTCAAAAGCTTGCTAACAATTTTTTGGATCTCAAAAAATAGATGGGTAGTACTGGTGAGAATTCTAGTGAGGAATTATAATTTATAAAGATATAACATAGACCTTTCAATAGGTTTAAAAATAATAGTGAGCCCCCTTTGAGTAAATTTCTTGAGATAAACATTTGTGAGATGGCCTTGCCTAATTAGTGCTGAGTGCACAATACAACTAGACATGGAGAGCTATACTGTGTTGAGTTCTGCCATGCATTTGAAGCCATCCATAGCTAACTATGGATGGATTCAAGGTGAACCCCACTAATCAAGGTAACACTAAAGGCTCTGATAATTCCAATTAAGGTTCTAGAGCCCCTGAATTAGTCCTCATGGTTGAGAATTATGAGTTCCCTGGCCAAGATGAGAATGAACCTAAAGACAATGTTGAAGATGTGCATGGTTTCCAACTCTACCAGAGAAGTAACTATGCCTTAAGGATCAAAAGTCATTAGAACCCACCTTTGATAAATTCCACCCCACCTAATAAACTAGATACACCTCTTGATGATAGGACATACAATAACCTCCACACCTCAAAGGTAAGGAGAGTTAACCAACAATATAGGCTACATGAACATCATCAAAAGTGTGGATATAACATAGTGGAGGACATGAAGAAGATCAAGGAAAACACAACATTGCATGATCTCAAAAAAATCACTGAACAAAGTGATTTACTTGTAAAATCCTTGAATTAAAATCCTAACTCCAACAAGGCTAAACAAGTTCATAATAATGTGGTAATGTACAAGAGTAAGTATGAGTCTCCACCATTCATGTTAACTATTATAATTTTTGGTAAGAATCTCCATGATTACTTACTTGATTCTAGTGCTTTAGCTAATATTATACCTCTATAAATTTGTAAAAAAATGGGATTAAACCCAATCAAATATGAGAAGGTGGTGGTGTAATTGGACAAGTCAAGAGTGAAGGTAATAGGTGAATTGTTGAACATCCATATGAAACTAGCTCATGAGCCTCAAATATAATAGTTCATCAACATTGAGGTCATTGACATACATGAAGATTATGGATTATTACTAAGCCATGACTGGACTAAATATTTAAAGGGATACATGTCCACATATTGTTCTCACATGTGGCTACCTTGGCACGGGATCCCCAATCAGATTAGGATTGATTGGAAACCCAAGATGAAATATATGATCACTAAATACAATGCCAAGAATGAGAAGGTAAACTACCAGTCTTTTGACTTGGGTGTCTATACTTTGTAAACAACTGACATTATTGTATGTGATAAGATGGAATAAGAAAGCAAAGGTCCATAGACATTACATATTGATGGTGCATGAGCTAAACAAGGCTCAAGCATTTGAATTGTGCTAACAAATCTTGAAGGAAGGCAGTATTTAGCTTCTTATAGATTATATTTATTTTGTCACTAATAATTTAGTTGAATATGAAGCTCTTATTTTAGGGCTTCAATTTATAATTAAAAATAAGGTTAAAGAAATTTTAGTCTATGGAGATTATGAGTTAGTTGTTAATCAAATTAGAAGCAGATATCAATGTAAGATTTTTTGCTTAATAAAGTATAAATGGAGAGCTTGGGATTTAATTGATTCCTTTGACTCATTCAATATTGTTTCCTTGCCCAGGGAATAAAACCAGTTGGTAGATAATCTAGCATCAGTGGTAGAAAAATTGGTGCCTCTAGAGGCTTTGAACTTGTAGGAATTTACTGTGGAAATAACTTCATGCCCCTCTATACTAGACAACATCAATCATTTCCAAGTTTTTGATAATGACTAACAAATAATTGACTTCTTATGCAATGCTGGCATATTTGAATCTCATATCATTGATGAACAAGATGAAAGTTCTATAGAAATTTTGAAATACAAACAAGATGGAGTGATCCAGCTTAAAGAGAATATAATCCCCAAAGGCATGATCTCCTTGGAAAAGATGTTTAACCCAGATAAGTAAGGAAATGAAGCTAAGTAACCTAAAGTAAATGGGAAGGATTACAAGCAAGTAAACTTGGGAGATCTTGGGAATGAGTAGAATGTCAACATTGGTCTAGTGTGCACCAATGAAGAGTTGAAGAAAGAAACCACCTTTCTGATCAGGCTCAAAGATGTCATCACTTGTTCCTATGATGATGTCAAGATATTTGTTACCAGTGTGATCAATCACACTATCCCATTGAAATAAGCTTACAAACCTTTTAGGAAAGGACAAAGATCAGTAAATCTAGTATTAGAACCATTGATTTATAAAGATGTGAAGAAATTATTTGATGAAAGGTTAATCTTTCCTATATGGCATTGGACATGGGTTGCCAATCTTATGCCAGTTCAAAAAAAGAATGGAAAAATTATACTTTGTGTTGATTTATGGAATAGAATAGATTTTCCAAGAAGGATAATTACCCTTCGCCAATGAAGTCATCTAGTTTTTAAGTGGATCTGGAATGATGCTACTCATGGATGGATTTTTATGCTACAACCAAGTCCTGGTGAACAAAAATGACTGAATGAAGACCACCTTCACAACCAAGTGGGGAATGTTTTCCTACAAATGAATGTCATTTAGACTAATCAACATAGGACTAAATTTCTAGTGAGTGATGGACCATGAGTTTCATGGATTAATAGGTAAATGAATTATTATTGAAATGGATGATCTAATAGTTTTTTCTAAAAATAGGGAAGATCACATGAAGCAATTAGAACAAATACTGAAGAAGTGCAGAAGGTATGACATTTCCTTGAACCCCAAGAAAAGCATCTTTTGTGTGACTGAAGGTAAAATCTTAGGACATGTAATCACCCAAGGAGGTATGACCATTGACCCTAATAGGATCAATGAAATTTCAAAGGTATAAGTTCCTAATAGCAAAAAAGAGTTCAAATATTTCTTTGGCAAAATTAATTTTGTGAGAAATTTTATTTTTGATTTTGTTGAGATTGTGAGACCGCTCAATGCCATGCTAAAGAAAGATGAAAAGATATAATGGACTGATGAAGAAAAAAGGCCTTTCCAGACATCAAGGATGTTATTCTTCAAGCTCTTATTTTGATAAAAACTAATTTTAGTAAAGATTTATATCTATACTCTTAATTTTGATCACACTATTATTGTTGTCTTAACGCATAAAGAAGATGAAAAAAAGCACCCCATAGCCTTCATGAGCACTAATTTTAAGAATGTCAAGGAGAATTATCCTATTCTAGATAAGCAGACATATGCACTGGTAAAGGCTGTCAAGAAGTTTAGACACTACATTTTGAGGAACAAAAACTATGCTATAGTGTCTGATCCAGTTGTCAAATTGATGTTGGGATAGAGTGAACTCAAGGAAAGAAGAGGGAAGTGGATGACCAAAATTCAATAATATGACTTAGATATATATTTTTCTAATTTAGTAAGGGGGTAAGGTCTAATCCAACTCATTGTAAACACTGATCCTTGCATTGATGTTTTTCAGGTCGAAGCAAGTCAAGTACCTAGTGGAGATTGGTATAAGGACATTGTTCATTACTTATTGCATGATGTATGTCCCTCACACCTTAAAAGAGAATATAAAATGGACCTCAGGCTAAGATCATCCCACTTTATGATCAAAATAGGAGTCCTTTATAGAAAAAAACTATGAAGGAATTTATCTGAGGTGTGTTTCCCTAATTGAAGCCATTGAGATCATGGAAAACTTCCATGACATTTGGGAAGTGTTCAACCTTTAGGGTAGACCATAGCACACAAGATATTGAGGGTTGAATATTATTAGCTGACCATTTTCAAAGACAAACATGGTCATGTGTGCACATGCCACCAATGTCAAGTGTTTGATTGAAGAGACATAAAGGCAACTATGCCTTTGCAAACAATAATTGAGGTAAAACCATTTGCACAATGGGACCTCAACTTTGTATTATTAATCAATCCAAAATCCTTGGTGGACACAAGTTTATACTCACCACTACAGACTATTACATAAGGTGGACCGAAGTAGTAGCCACTAAAAATAGTAGAACAATTAATGCCATCAAGTTTTTGGAAGAAAACATCATCACTCAGTTTAGGATGCCCCTATCTCTGATATGTGACAATGGGTCAGACTTTACATCAGTTGAATTCACTAAATGGGATTATGACAACCAAATAGTCATCAAGTATACTTTGAATTATTACCCTCAGAGTAATGGAGTTGTAGAATTCACTAATAAAAAAATGATGAATGCCATAAAAAATTCTATAGAAAAGAAACATAGAGAATGGTATTCCCTACTAAAATATGCTCTATGGGAAAATAAAACAAGATATAAGTAGGCATTCAAGGCATCCCCATTCCTAATGTTTATGGGTAGTAACCTATATTTCCTATCATATTGAAACTACCCACTTAAGGGTTCATGTCCAAGTACATGGAAAATGATGAAAGAGTGCAATCCCAGATACTAAACATCATCCAAATGGAAGATACCCGAGACAAAGAATTGAAAAACTTTAGCAAGCATTATGATGATGTGAAGAGATGGTTTGACAAGCAAGCCAAATTTAAAGCATTCTAAATATTAGACTTAGTCCTAATATGGGACAAGGCCCATAAAAATAAAGGACAACATGAAAAGCTCACTCCCCTTTGGATTTGACCTTATCAAGTAGCAGAGATACCCGAGACAAAGCATTGAAAAACTTTAGCAAGCATTATGATGTTGCGAAGAGATGGTTTAACAAGCAAGCCAAATTTAAAGCATTCTAAATATCAGATTTAGTCCTAATATGGGACAAGGCCCATAAAAATAAAGGACAACATGAAAAGCTCACTCCCCTTTGGATTTGACCTTATCAAGTAGTAGAGATATTGGATGAAAATACCTTTAGACTCAGAGACCAGAAAGGGAATGACTTGGCCTTGCTAGTCAATGGGCAGTATCTAAAATATTACTTCTCTAATTCTCTATCATAAACCCCAAAAGGACAATAAGATTGTTTAGAACTAGAATAGGTAGGATAAGTGTAGTTTCCATTCTTGCTTTACTTTCCTATTTTTTTCTATCTTGCTTTCTCATTTGGATTTCTTATTTTGTTCTTCCCCATTTTTGTTTCTTTGTTTGTTTTCTAGTGTGTGATGTAGCTTAGTAATAAGTCCTATGGATAAGAATTCGTTGGATTAATTTTAATCAATCTGATCTTAAAGTGAATAAATGGATTTCTGGTCTTAAACATTGGTAGTCCAAAGTTTGGAAGCCTCCAACATTATTCCAATTTAGAAAAGTTAGGTAAGGTTAATTAGAAATTAGTTTTCTTATGAAAATCCTAAGTCATTTTAAGGCTATAATATAGTTTATATGACTAATCATTGGCTTGAACAAGATTTTGAATTTGTGTGGACCATTATATTGTCACTCAAATTAACTAAATAAATTTCATGAGCACAACTTGCTAACCGAGAGTGAATAACATTCAGAATATGTCTTGGCACAATCCCTACACTTGGCTAATTATAGTTCCCAACCATTTTGGTTTATGAACATGGGTATCATACATACATACATACATACATACATACATACATACATACATACATACATACATATATATATATATATATATATATATATATATATATATATATATATATATATATATATATATATATATTATAGTTCCCAACCATTTTGGTTTATGAACATGGGTATTATACATACATACATACATATGTGTGTGTGTGTGGGATATACCAATGAAGTGAAATCATAAACTGCTTCATATTCCATGAATGGTGATTTAGGAAATCTCTACTGGGGTTATGGATGCTTGGCTAGCAATAGAATAAGGCCCAGAGTGGAGTCAAAGGTATCTCTATTGGGGTTATGGATGCCTAGCTGGTAGTAAAGCAATGCCTAAACCATCCCTAAATAAGCAAAGCATAATTATATAAAATATAAAGAATGTTTATGTTATCTTATGTTGGATTTATTGAAGCTCAAAAGGTATCCTCTCTAAACCCAATGGAAATGGTTAATGAACTTAAAATCACAAACATAGTATGATTTCCTACAAGATTTAAAATCTATTTCCAGCGTGTGAGCTCTCATTAGTTCTAAAAAACAATTTTTATGTTGATTGAAAATCATAATGAGATGACTATTTTTTATTCATCTTTGAACAAAATATTTAGATTCTAAAATTTTGTAATGTTCCCCCACAGAAGTGGTCATTTATTGATGCTTAACTACCCCTATTCCTAGAATGGGGACCCTCCTTTCTTAATTCTCCAAAATGCCTAAAATGCCAAGTTTGCTAAGTCATTTTGCTACATAAGAGAATTGATTTAATACTTCCTAGAAATATTTGGTCAATAATATATTTTAGAGTAAGGAGTAATATTTATAAATATTTGAGTTACTACAAGTTTTCTTCAATGTTTTATTTAATAATGGATTATTAACCATGACCGCTTCAAAAATGTGTAGACACGCCTTCACTACAGATGTTCTACCTCATTTTATAATTAGTATGAACACAATAATCTCAGCCTAATCTCATTGGACTAACCTCATATTTTATTTAAAGCACTTACTTGAAAATTTTGCTTTAAACTTGTTTTAATTTTCTTGTGATAGGCATTTGACATTTTCAAAAGTCTAACTTAACTTTATCACTTGGCCTTATAGGATGTCAAATTTAAAAAAGGGATTCATGATGCCTTATGGGATGTCAAATTAAAGACTATGACCTAAATATGAAAGGTGTCCATCTCACCAACCTTGTGATGCCTTAGTGATTCATTGCACCCCATGCAAGACACTTTGGGAAAATATAGGAAACATGTGAACCACATGGCATCATCTTAAGATCTCACAAGGGAGTTAACCATTGGAATTAAAATCCATAGGCTATGTGTTAATATCCTATCCCCCATGAGAAAACCCATTAAATTTGATCCACCTTGCATCCCACTATAATCTAGAGGCCCACAAGATGCCACTGCACATCTCAAGCATGACCATCTAAACCCGAGCACCCTTCTAAAGTGATGTATGTCCCTTGAGGGTACATACAAGATCAATGCATGTCCACACCATGTTACATCCATCTAAAGCTTGTAATAACCCTCAAGCAAGACATCTGGTGGTGTTGAAAATATTTTCATTGATGTCAAAGGTTTAACATTATTGGTGATAAAGGCCCCATTGCATTTAATGATGTTTATAATAGTTATATCTTGGATAATGTGTGTTAATATTTATTTAATATTAACAAATATATTTTTGGTTGCATATAAGACAAAATAAGGACCCATGGAGAAGTCAAAGAGTCATGGGGTAAAGACAAAACAAGAATGGGATGCATTTTCTCATGAAGAGTCATCTTGGGGAATTCCAAGAGTCACCAAGTGAAGACAAAAGAGGAAGGGCACAATTTCTCATGAAGGGACACTTTGAGGAATATGAAAAGTCACCAAGGTAAAGACAAAAGAGGGAAGGACGTTTTTTCTTATGAATGGTCACCACATGACTTTTCAAAGGCAAGGATATGTAGGGTCATGCAAGTTTGGCACCATTTTCCATGAGGATTGAAGGGTCACAAAGGGTGAAGGCCAAAGGTCATTTGGAAAGCTATAAATAAATGCTTGAGAAGCCATTTGTAATATGGGAGATAGATTTTGATTTGAGATAGTAATATCTAGCTTAGAAGAGCATTTGTGAGAGATGATTATGATTTGTATTTTTTATATCTAGCTTAAAAGAGAAAAGGTGAGAGAGAGGAAAGAGATATTGTAATGAACTATCATTTGTTGAGATAGCAATATTGAGAGATAGTTGTGTGGTATACACAAAGGGGTTGGTGCTCCTGTGGGTTGGTGCTCATGAATTGTTGTTGTGTTAGTGCTCAACAAAGGGGTTGGTGCTCTTACGGGTTGGTGCTCATGAATTGTTGCTATGTTGGTGCTCAACAAAGGGGTTGGTGCTCCTGTGGGTTGGTGCTCATGAATTGTTGTTGTGTTGGTGCTCAAAAAATGGGTTGGTGCTCCTGCAAGTTGGTGCTTGTGAATATTGTTTGATTTGGTGCTCATTCATATACTTGAGATTATTCTATGTGGTTTTTCCCACATTAGGTTTCCACATTAAATCTGGTGTCTCTCTCTATCTTGTGTGGTGTTTATTATTTTAATTTTATTGCATTTCTTGAATGTTTGGTTAAGTGGAATTTGATTAAGGGAAAGTTTTATAAGATATATGATATAATGATTCACCCCCTTCTCAATATATCTCGTGATTAACAGTGGTACTTAGTCCTTCTAATCAAGACTTGATGGCATATAATTTTCCGAATTTCCCTTCGAGAATAACAAGTGGAAGAAAAACAAAGAGAAGCTCATGAGAATGATGCATGTCCCATTTAAACATGAGTGATAATGACACATGTCAAGCCTACACAGATTCTATCTATGTAATGAAATTACTTCAACAATAAAGTAGAATAGAAAAAATAGATCCAAATATGACTGAAAGATATCAGAATATATGATAATAGATAAGCCACTTCAAGGGGACAACCTCCACAAACTTTAATAAGAGTAAAATTCATAATATGATGATAAACAATTACCCACTACCTCCTATATATAGTCTATCTAGGCCATGTTTACTCCATAGGCCAACCTACTAACCAAATGAATGCATAGAGAAATGTGATATAGCATCAAAGAGGGATAAGTAAGCCACAAGTCAGCTATTCCTATCCTAATACATGCAATAGGTTAGGGGCGTATCATTCCCCTCCCCTTCAAACTAACATTGTCCTCAATGTTTAACAACTATGGATGTTGTTGTAGAAAATCTTCACCTTCCCAAATTGCATATTCACTGCTTAGGTTCTTACACTTGATTAGATATTCCCTAATATCTCTAGTTCTCAACCTCTTAGTACATGTTTGGAGGATCTTCTCTGTGTCCAAAATGAATCATCCTTCTTCATCTAGTTCTGGGAGCTCTGTCTGGGCTAAAACTTTCTATCCAATGACCTTATTCAAATAGGAAACATGAAATACTAGGTGTATGCAAGATGAATGAGGTAACTCGAGCTTGTAAGCCACACTTCCAATTTTCTATAGAGCCTGATAAGGGCCATAATACTTAGGGGTAAGTTTTTTGTCATTTTTTTGTTGCTTCAACGATATTTGCTTGTAAGGCTGCAAATGTATAAATACCTAGTCACCCACCTCAAAATTTTGCTCACTACAGTGTTGATTTTCTTGTTTCTTTATCCTATTTTGTGCTAAGGCCAAATTCTCTCTCAAACTAGCCAAAACCTCTTGTTGATGATGAATGTGCTCCTCCACATCTTGAACCTTGGTTTTCACCTTTAATGAAGAAGTGATGGAAGGTAGATGGTAACCATATAGTGATATAAATGGAGACATTTTAGAAGAGGTATGGAAAGATGTGTTATACCACCATTCTGCAAGTGGTAGCCATTTAACCCAATGTAATTATTTATCTGATACAAAACAATAGAGATACCCCTCTAAACATTTGTTAACCACTTCTGTTTGTCCATCATATTAGTGGTGGTAAGATGAGCTATGAGCTAGCTAAGTACCCAAATAGGAAAATAGTTTAGTCCAAAAATTACGAGTGAAAATAGGATCATGATCACTTACAATTATTTTTGGGGTTCCATGTAATTTTAGAACTACCTCCACAAAAATAGCTACTACTGTACTTACTAAAAATGGGTGTGAGATAGCACAAAAATGGGCATATTTTTTATGCCTATCCACAATGACCAATATAACATTCTTACCTTCAAAATAAGCCAACCCTATGATGAAATCCATGGAAACCTCCTCCCACCTTTGACGAGGAATTGCTAACGGTTGTAATAGACCCGAGTTCTTAACTATCTCACCTTTATTCTATTGGCATATAAAGCATTCTACCATAAAATTTTGTACATATCCCTTGAGTCCTTCCCAAAATAATTATTTCTTAATTTTGTGATAATTTTTCAAGAACCTTGAGTGTCCCCCAATTGGAGATGCATGCAATTCTGCAAGAATGTTATGCTTAAGCTCTAAATATTTTCACAAGTATAACCTACCCTTATACCATAGGACATTACCTTTCCATTAAATTTTTTCAAAGGCTAAAGTACTTTGCTGGAGATTCTGAATCAGAACCTATGTATCCTTGTCTTGCTACCATTCTAACCTGGCTTCATCCACCCAATCTACTTGCAACATGGACATTGCACAAAGTAATGCTTCTGTGGATGTATCCCATCTAGATAGTGCATCTGCTACTACATTATCTTTACTCTTCTTGTAGATGATTTCAAAATCATAACCCAACATTTTGGTTACCCAATTTTGTTGTTCCTCAGATGATAAGCTTTGTTACAAAAAGTATTTGAGACTATCATGATCCATTTTCACCTTAAAGTGTCTACCCATCAAATAGGGCCTCCATTGTTTAACTACATGAAGAATAACCATCATTTATTTCTCACAGATAGGTTTTTGTAGATTAATACCTTTGAATTGATGACTCTCAAATGCATTGGCTCTTCCTTCCTACATTAGTACTGCTCCCAACCCAAATCTAGAAGCATCACATTCAACAGTGAATGTCTTTGAGAAGTCTAGAGTAGCCAAAACTAGAGTGGTGCACATAGCTACTTTTAGTTTATCAAATGCTTTGGTGGTGGCATCAATCTAATGAAAGGCATCCTTCTTTAGCAATGTAGTGAGTCGAGCTGCTATTTTACCATAACCTTTAACAAATCTTTGGTAGTAACTTGTTAGTCCTAGGAACCCTTGGAGGTTTTTGAGAGTTTTTGGCATGGACCATTCCATCATAGCTTTGATATTTTGGGGATCAACTTTGACACCTTCATGGGAAATAATGTGACCTAGGTACTCTACATCTTGTACTCCAAAAGCACATTTGGATGGCTTTGCATAAAGCTGATGCTTCTCCAAAACTATCAACATCTATTTCACATGTTGCAAATGTGCTTCCCATGTCTGACTATAAATCAATATGTCGTCAAAGAAAAAAAAAAAAACTTCCTTAAAAAAGGCCTAAAACTAGTGTTCATCAAGCCTTGAAAAGTAGATGGTACTTTTGTAAGACCAAAGGGCATTACCAAAAACTCATAATGGCCCTCATGCATTATAAAAGTATTTTTATGAACATCTTCATCCTTGATTATAATTTGATGGTACCCTAAGTGAAGATCTAATTTTGTGAAATAATTAGCACCCTACAACTCATAAAGTAAATAATAAATTATTGGAATAGGAAACTTATCTTTGATGGTGTACTTGTTGAGTTCCCTATAATCTGGGCACATCCTCCATGTGTCATCCTTCTTCCACACCATGACCACTAGTGATGAATATGCACTTTGGTTGTGCTTGATGATCCCTGCCTCCAGCATCTCATGGACCATCTTTTCAATTTCACTCTTCTATGCATATTGATATCTATATGGTCTGATATTTGGTGGTTGACTCCTTAGAAGTAGTTAAATGGCATGATCATGATCTCTTTTTGGTGGTAGTACTTTTGGCATGACCCCAAAAATAGATGGGTGGTCATCAAGAATCATTTGTAGATCAGGATGTGTAGATGCATGTGTGGGTTGAACTTCTATGGAACATAATCATGCAATAATTCCCTCTACCCCATTTTTAGCATCTTGGTCATCTGATGTGAACTAATCAATTATGGATATTTTGCCTATAATCCATGTAGTTCAATATTCCTACCTTCAAAATGAAAATGCATGAATAGTTCCTAGAAGTTCATCTCAATGGTACCCAAGGTTGTGAGCCATTGGACTCCCAAAACAATGTCTGTGCTACCCATGGGAATAGAAAACATAGGAGAATAAAGATTGTACTCACCCATAGCAAGATTAATACTATGGCATTTGTCTGAACAATTAAGTATGCCACCATCTGTAATCATGACCTAAAATTTTGGTGTTGGGTAGATGAAACAATTCAATAAAGTGGCCAACTTATGGTTGATGAAGTCATGTGTGCTCCCCGAATTAATCAACACTGTCACCTTCTATTTATTGAGGAAACCCACCACCTTAAGAGTTTATGGAGTGCTAATATTTGAAAGTGCATGACAAGAGATTATAGGTTGGGAATATTTAGGTACCTCCTCTATCTCTTCCTCATCATCATTAGAGGCATCATCTTCTTCTTCATCTTGGATTCTTTAATGTAGAATAACTTTTTCTCAGCACATCTATGTCCTTTGCTCCACTTACTGTCACAACTGAAACATAATCCTTTTGCATGCTTCTCTTTAATTTACTGAGGGGTCAATCTGGTAGGTGGAGGAAATGTTGGTGTCGATATGCTACGATCTTTGAAGTGAGTGAATGGCTTCTTCTTGTTGGCTATGAATTTTTCCTTAGTGTTGTGTGCCATGATAATAGAATCATAAATCTTAAGTGTATTAAACATGTGTACCTCATGTCAAATGTGGCCCTTGAGTCCACCCAAAAATAGGTCATTCAAGTTCTCCTCATAAATTATCTCCACACCTAAGGATAGGTTTTGAAAATGATGAATATAATCCTTGATGGAGCCAATCTATCACAATTTTTCCAGTTGGCTGAAGTAATTCTTTGTCACACTCTTGCCATAGTGTAATTTTAGCTCCTCTATAAAAATTGACTAGGTGACACTGAGAATCATCTTTTTATTTTAAGCACACAACCATCAATACCAAATGAATTGATCAGGTTCAAGATACAAGGACGTCATGGTAACCTTATATCCACCTGGGATCTAATGCAGATTGAAAAAATTCTCTATTTGGTTGATATAATTAAGTGGATCTTTTCCATCAAATTTGTGTATATCCACCTTTGGTAATAGGTTCCTCTATGGCAATGTATTTATATTTGAAGTAGACTGGTTGGGAGAACCACCTTGGTGGGGTTGTGCAATAGCGATAACTAGATGATTTGATTGATTATTTTTCAAAGCCATCATGATATCTACCAAACTATCTTTTATGGATTTCATATTAGATTGTATGCCTTGCACCTCACTTTGAATTCCTTGCACACTATAGTCAAGTTGGCTCACTTTGTGATCTATGTCAGAGAACTCTAGTATAAGGATCTAGTACACCCCCCTTATGACTCCATCTCTTCCTTGTTAGGAGTTTTACCTAGAGTTTCAGCACCTTTTCCTCAGCCCTGAGTTTGTGGACCTACCATAAAAGGGATTTATGATGTCAACCCTAATTGGCACTTTTGACCCAACTTTGACCAAGTGATTTTGGACTTATGTCAGCCTGCAGTAAAAAATTTATAGAGAAATTCATAACCATTTTTTAGATATAGCTAAATTTTTAAAATTAGGGTTTCACTAACAAGATTGCCCAAATCATAGCTCTAATACCACTTGTAATTAAATTACTTTAACAATAAATTAGTATAACAGAAATAGATCCAAATATGACTGAAATATATTAGAATGGACAAGCCACTTTGAGGGGGCAACCTCCAAAAGCTTCAATAAGAGCAGAATTCATAATATGATGATAAATAATTACCCACTACCTCTTATATATAGTCTATTTAGGCCATGATTAGTCTATAGGCTGACCTAATAACCAAATGAATACATAAAGAAATGTGATATAGCATCAAATATGGATAATTAAGCCACAAGTCAGATATTCATATCCTAGTACATGTGATAGGTTAGGGGCATAGCAATCTAAGGATCCACTAGAACACATATGAAGGCCCATAAAAATGATGCATGTCCACTAAAGGACAGTATGATGATGCCACTTATCATTCTCATGAAGCTATGATCCAATATCAACAAGATTGCCTTCAAGAGTGACATGTGGATACACCTGAGCCACATGATTAATGCCAAGTTGATAATGACTATCCAAATGCCTTCTAAAGATGATACCTGGTAAAGGAAAGATCTAAGAGTCCTTTGAGAGAGCCACCTATCAAAGTAAAGTTATGATTGCTCATGAGAGGGCCACCTAATGAAGAAGAAACTTCAATTGCTTATGAAAGTGACATATGGCACTCCTATAACCAACCAAAATTAGGGAGGCCCACCCAAGACTCACCATGAATCAAAAGATGACACATGCTAGGGTACAAAAAAATCATCACACTAAGCTACATTCTGAGATCCCATGAGTAATTAGAAAATTTTGCATGCCTACACTTCAAAATAACTAAGCAACTTAGTCATCTTCAGGCCCCATGAGTGCCTAACTAGATTTGAGATGGCATGCCATGTGTTAGAAGTTAGTAATCTTTAGATTTGAAGCTAAAATTTATGATAAAACAAAAGCAAATTAGTGTTAAATTTGGATTCTAAAGAAATTAAATTCTAAAAGTAATGGTTTAAATATATGCAAGGGTGATGAGCTTGCCATTAATATGACACAAACCAAAATTACAATCAAACCTTGTATTAATCAAAGCAATCTTCAAAAGGCCACCCAATGAGACTATTACTACCTACATTTTTGCTTAAAGTTATATACATTTGCTTTCCCTACTACTTGCACCATCAATATGATAAACCCTGAGCCACTTGCAAATTTTCACCCTAACCACCATTATTGGAGATTGACAGTTGCATAGAAGTACAAAAAGAAATTAGTCGTTACCTATTATATTTAAAAAATGGCACAGGTAAGACCCCCCACTCTAGGTAAGAGAACTACATTTGAGAATGATGATTTTCTATTTCAATATGGAAATTAAGTATTGTTTAAGGACACATAATTCATCCCTAAAGCCATAAACGTAGAGAACATGAATTATAGTAGCATCTATTACAATGTTAAAGGAACTAGAGATCTTGATGAATCCAAGACCATGCCCCATATTATTCAACTGGCTTCAGACATCCTATCAATCCAAGTTGTTAGTCTCCATAAAGCTGTAGTAAAACTAGAGGTCATGTCATGCACTAACCTAGTATAATGCATCTTCGGTAGAATGAGATGTGAGGATGGGTTACTAAAATCCATGAACCAAGGGCTCTTAATTGATTTCACCATGGGGCCTAGCTTTGAAAAATATTATGACCTACCTCTACCCCAACTTGACTATAATTAGAGCATCATTGACAACTGGTATGATGAACACAAAATAGACATAGTCTTGGCATCATGGGTGACTAACCTAATTGGGATTATTTTAATTTATGACCTCAAGAACATAACCATTCATCAATTTATAAAGGGGGTTAGGATTGGCCTTGCCCTCCTCAAAAGAGTATTTGGAAATGCATACATCGGTTATGTGGATATAAAAACTATCCCACTACTATAGATAATCTTGAAGATTAGAAAATTCTATCACTTGGGGACATCATTAGCAATAACTTGGTCTCTATTATGCATTACACTTTCTAGAATGAGGATCTATTCTACATGATGAGCTATTTTTTAGATGCTATATGTGCAACTGCACAATTAAGATCGAACTCATAGTCTCATGATTGAGATGAAGTTATACCCCAATTATTTTTTGCATTCCACATCCATGCTTCAATAAAAATATAAAGGTGATTATAGAGGACTTATACCCACCTATTTATAAGTCCATCACTGAATGTGAAATTCCAAGAGTGCCCCTGGAAGTTAGATGGATGTTGAAAGAAATGGGTAGTGTTTGGATCTACATTGATTATACAATCATTCGAGTGGAGGGAGTAATGGTAGCTCCCCTCAAGCTGCCAAGGTATGTACCCATGAAATTTTCCAAGGAAGAAATGACCTATCAACTACTCCATGGAGTTGATGGTGTCTTTAGAAATAAAAATAAGACCATCCCTCACTTTATCTCCCATGCCACTACCAACATTCCATCTTCACTAGGTTCCTAAAGCACTAGCGCTAGCCAGGCTATGGGTTTTAATCCTTCCCAAGCAACCACTACTAGTACATCACTTGCCCTTGGCTCCCTTGCATCCACTAAACCATTGAAACCTATTTTAAAGCCATTCACCTAGAAAAGGCCACTTAATATCACCATAGATGCTAAGGTGAGTGTGCCTTTGAAGTTGCCTTCATTCTTACTCAACAATGGCCTTGCTAAATCTTTATTTGATCTACTTGGCCAATTAGACCAAACCAATTTGTTCATCCCTATCACAACCTTGCCTTCTTTATCCTCTACCCAAGCACTCCTATTGCAGCTACCTCCCACACAACCACCATCTATAGCTTCCCCAAATTTGGTGAGGGATATCATAAAGATAGTAAGGTATAAAATACCTCATGTGGCCTCCTCGACACCTCAAATTGGGATGAGGTTTGACCTTATTATAGGCACTATGAAGAGGATAGTGAGAAGACACATTAAGAAACCATGTTTATGCTCAATTGTGGTCTATGAAAGCGAAGAAGGACACTTCAATATAACAAGAAAGAGGAAGACCATCCCTAGAGAGGTGCAAGAGTATGCAGAGGACCCTATATCCTCAGTTCAAGCACAACCATAATATACTATTGCCTTAATGAAGGGATGTAAAAATAATTACAAAGGATGAAAATGCAAGCATTGCCAATAGTCCCAAATGGCACTATAATTTCAATCATAAATGTTATTATTGTTTTCAACATTTATAAGGTGATGAAAAAGAGGCAAAAATATGGTATCCTACAATCTAAGGTGGTCATTAATCTTGACCGAAAACTTTCACTTTATGATGCCAAGTTAACAAACTTGGATAGGGTTGCAAGAAGCAATAATTTTCTAGACCTCAAATTTATACCATTTGAAGACATCATTCCTACACAGGCAATCATAATGAATAGAAAGATGATCCTGAAAGGATGGATAGATCATCTCAAGGATAGACATACATCTTTAGAGAAAATTGAGTTAAAAATAGTTTTGCTGTTGAAGGATGCCATGGTTACCAGGGTAACCAACCCTGATGGCTCCTTCATGGATGATCAAGAGTTTAGAAGCCAAATGAAGGTGTTTGTGGCCAAATTATAGTAGGATGTAGCTAGTGTAAAGGTTGCTACATAAGTACTATGCGTCATAACATTTTTTAATGAAAGGTTGTAAGAGGTAGATGCAATTGAAGAAGCACTTAGGCCAATACTTAAAGAGCATGAGAAGCTCATTCAGGGAATACCTGACTTATTTAGGCCCATGATCCTAGACTTTGCTCAAATTGATCAAGATATCAGGCCTGTGTAGAGGTATGGACCAACTAAGAAGCAAAGACAATAACAACAAGCATTAAACTAACCATCTGTATGCCCTTAGAGGATATTTTGTTTCATACTATAAATTCAAATGTAGAATATCCCATTGTAATGTGGCTTTTGAGATTATTAGATATTTAGGGGGGATTTTAATTAGCCCATTTGAATTTATCTTAAGCATTTTTATGCCTATAAATAGGGGTTCCCCCCTCATTTGTAAATAAAAAATAGTTTTTACCATAATGAATGCAAAGAGCTAAAGAATTTGAGTGTCTGTAGTGTTCTTTTGTGTGTGTTTTGTGATTTCTAAATTCTCATGCTTCTAGATGTATAATATTTATTTTTCTACAAGCTAATTTGTAAATTACATTTTATATATTCATATTTTAGTTTGAGTTTAACACTAGACTGACAAATTTGATAGTATACATGCTTTGTTTTCTTCTCATCAACAATTGAATGTGTTATGCAATTTATTGTGACTGAGTAATTTTATACAAAGTGTGTTGTTATACATATGCATTTTACTTCGTCTGAAACTTCAAATTCATTTATTTAACTTTATGCATTATGCAAGAGTTGGTATATATTAGTTTCATGTGTTTTTTGCCTTAGAAGTTAGTCGAATTATTATCTTTGGTCATCTTAAGCACATTCTCTTTTTTGCCTTACCCTAATCACTCCTGGATCCACCCATGAATCACTTTAGCTTAGTTCATGTTGTAAATATCCACTATTTGTTTGTATTTTGGGTAATAATTGGTAGATATTGAAACAATTCACAAAGATTATCAAGAAACTATGTCACTACATAAACATATAATATCCCTACAACAGGGTTTGCTTGCAAACTTTCAAAGTGGCAACCATATCTATACTATTTATGTTATTCCAAGCAGTATTTCTATAAGCAACTCAAGCCTTGAGTCTTCAGGACTGAAATTTGAGTTTCTTAATTTCTCCTTGGTCCCTAGTGACACAGGGAGCACAATAAGTGCATCAATAACAAACTATGAAATAAGTGTGTGTGGATCTAACAAAACCTGAACTTTATCACCCTGTGGTGTGAAAGTCACTATTTTTCCCTGACCAATATGATAATCTGATAAATTTAAGGTAGATTGGTGGTGATTTTTGGAACATATAATGCATCATTGATATAGCCACCATTTTTTTATATGTCATGCTTCCCATTAACAAAAATGAATGCAGAATCTCCAACCTCATTGTTAGAAGTAAAACTCAGACCAAGATATATAAAGGACTTCTTGATAGAAGTCATATGGTGTGAAACACCACAATCTAAAACCCAACTAATTGAAATAGGTAATTGTGATCCAATACCATTAAATACCTTCTAATTCTCATGAGATGGATAATGAGTGGAGATAGAAATCTTGTGTTTCCTAACAATATCCTCTAGGGCTTGCATTCTCTTGAACACCTAGCATCTTCATGACTAGTACCCCCACAATAGGAGAAAGATACCTAGGTTAGACTTATTCTTGGATTTGGAATATGGTTTAGGTTTGTACGAATTCAAAGAGCTAATAATGGGATTAACTCATGCACTGATCAATAGAGCCGAACAATACACAGATAAATTTTCAACACAACATAATTATATTTTACATACTCTTTGATTAATTAATCATTCAAGACTTTAAAAAAATATATAGGAATATGATTCTTATATTTTTTTCCACTAATTTTTCTCACCCAAAATCCCTTTAATTACGCAAACTCTTATTTACGATATATTGTTCTAACTCATTAACAATATATCTTAACAAATATAATATTCTAATCTAATATCATAATTTATTTATATCAATATTAAAACCAAACAACTTATTACTATTTACCTCTCGATAAATACTCAAATTTACACAATATGAAAACTAATCCCAGCATTCCCCTCACATTTTTTACATGGTCTAATATATCTCATTTTATGATTGTAGTGTGCCACCTCCATGTGCTCATGATATTTTCTACATACGTGTGCCATCACACATATATTCCTTCACACTTATCTATAATTAATTTTCACATGTTCACCAATAACTTAAAAAATGGTTTTCATAGGTTCACCAATAACCTTACAAAATAGTTTTCTCAGGTTCACCACTAACCTTACAAAATAGTTTTCACATGTTCACCACTAAATTTAAAAAATGGTTTTCTTAGGTTCACCACTAACCTTACAAAATGATTTTCATAGGTTTACCACTAACCTTTCATCATGATTATTACAATGCTTTTTACGATCAATATTATCCAATGCACATATACAAAAAAAGTTACATGGGAATATTATTCATAAGTGAACATGTACAACTATTCTTATTTTTTTTATACATGCTACAAAACAAATGTAACTACCACACCATACTGAAAAACTAAAATCCACATAACTAAAAATAACACACCACACAAAATGTCACCACATCATTAGTGTAGCCCTGTCATTGGTGACTAATGAGAGGTTGTTGAAAGACCTTCATCCTTTGTGTATCTTCTAACCTCCAGTTGATGCTACTTGGAGAATATGGTAATGAAGCTTAGATATGTAATTTTTTTGAGAGAAATCCCCCCTCCTCAATGTGAAATAATAAATTTACATAGGACGTCGGGGTCACTAAAAAATGCATCCTTTTATTTGACTCAAGACACTTAAAATTTGACTCTTTTGACATATTTAAATGACATAAAGGTCTTGACAAATAACCCAAATCTAAACATCAATATTGACACCTAAGACCTAAAATACATGCTAATGCTTAGAAATTAACAATAACACCTAATTACATATTATTGACTTTGAACATTAATCATTATGAACAAAAACATTTTGATGACTTTTTGAATTTTGAAGATATATGCATGAGACAATGACTACTACTCATAAACAATTCTCAAAATTAAAAGACCTAACTAAACTTATAAATAAAATTACTTATCTTTAATAATGAAAAATAAAAAATGACTAAAGAAATATACAACAAATAATAGTCTTTAAACAACTTTTTAACTGAGTTGTTAAACGTCGGGGTCACTGAAAAATGCATCCTTTTATTTGACTCGAGACACTTAAAAATTGACTCTTTTGACATATTTAAATGACATAAAGGTCTTGACAAATAACCCAAATCTAAACATCAATATTGACACCTAAGACCTAAAATACATGCTAATGCTTAGAAATTAATAATAACACCTAAGTACATATTATTGACTTTGAACATTAATCATTATGAACAAAAACATTTTGATGACTTTTTGAATTTTGAAGATATACGCATGAGACAATGACTACTACTCATAAACAATTCTCAAAATTAAAATACCTAACTAAATTTATAAATAAAATGACTTAACTTTAATAACAAAAAATAAAAATGACTAAAGACATATACAACAAATAACAACGTTTAAACATCTTGTTAAACGTCAGGGTCACTGAAAAATGCATCCTTTTATTTGACTCGAGACACTTAAAATTGACTCTTTTGACATATTTAAATGACATAAAGGTCTTGACAAATAACCCAAATCTAAACATCAATATTGACACCTAAGACCTAAAATACATGCTAATGCTTAGAAATTAACAATAACACCTAATTACATATTATTGACTTTGAACATTAATCATTATGAACAAAAACATTTTGATGACTTTTTGAATTTTGAAGATATACGCATGAGACAATGACTACTACTCATAAACAATTCTCAAAATTAAAAGACCTAACTAAACTTATAAATAAAATGACTTAGCTTTAATAATGAAAAATAAAAAATGACTAAAGACATATACAACAAATAACAGGCTTTAAACAACTTGTTAACTGAGTCGTTAATCGATGCAAAGTTTTTACAACATAAATGACACAACTTACATGACTAGACTTTGTCCTTGAAATCATGGTGGAAAAATTACATGGAGATCTCTTGAGGATGTGTGAGTAGGAGTAAAATATAAAACTTATTTGAATAACTGTATCCATAGTTGTGCTGTCATTCGATTGTTTTGGAATCATGTTAATTGTGTATTCCACTAAGACCTTTAAGATCATGCCAATTGATCTGAAAACTATTGCAGAACTGGTAGATGATGATAGATTCATCCTTAATATGCTATGCAAGATTTTTAACCCTCGACGGTATTAGTGAGCTCAACGAATGAAAACGGTGACAAGTTTGAGTCTAGAAAATACTATGTTACATCATTGAATTGATGAAAATCTAATCTAAAACTATGAAGGTGATGCATAATACTAAACCAAAAAGGCATATAAGGATCAAAACTTTGATTTTGAGTATGTGTTGTGATCTATTGTGGTAATGGAAGATTATAGGTTGTTATAGAATCTTTGACAATAGATAATGGCAAAATTCCTTATTGATTTGTATGCACAAATAGATCGATGAAGTATCTAGCAGACTTGTAGCAATACTTAAAAAATGAATCCTGATCTCAAATATCTTTCACAATCTGTACTTGGATTAAAAACCTTGCTTTGTATACAAATATACAAAACTCTTGAATATTCCATCAACTGAAAAAAAGCAGAATGTACATAAGTGAAGCTTTAAATGCTATTAAAGAGGCCACATGAGGTGACTATTGATAAATCTGTGTGGATTGATTTATTGGGAAATCTAAAATGTGTAACAACAAGACAAAATGACATCTACAGGGACAATATTCTAAAATATTGTCCCTTTATGATTTCATACTCCATATTAAATTCATAGAAGAATCCTTGCTCTAATACCACTATTATGAATTTAAAGAGCTAATAATGAGATTAACTCATGCACTGATCAATAGAGCCAAACATACACAAATAAATTTTTAACACAACATAATTATATTATGCATACTCTCTGATTAATTAATCATTCGAGACTTTATACAAATATATAAGAATATGATTCCTATAATTTATTTACTAATTTATCTCACCCAAAATCCCTCTAATTAATCAAACTCCTATTTATGATATATTGTTATAATTCATTAACAATATATCTCTATAATTATAATATTCTAACATAATATCGTAATATTATTAATAGCAAATATAACTATCAAAAAACCTATTATTAATTACATGTCGGTAAATATTCAAATTTACAAAATGTTAAAACTAATCCCAACAAGGTTTAGATGTAGTAGTGTTGGGCTTAGGTGCATCTTGAAGTGGAGGAGGGATGTTCTTATTTTTACCCTTAGATTTTCCTTTAGTCTTAGGATTTGAGGTCAATAATACTTCTTGAGAGGTAAAATACTTAAGGTGAGACAATTTGGATTCATCCCTAGTAAGTATTTCATAAAAAAACTCTAGATATGATATTTTGAATGAGGTACCTAATGCATACATACTAGAGAAAAAGGTAGAAGCAAAGATTTGGAATGGGACACTAAACTTAGACAAGATCAAGTATACACAGTCTTCATATTTTTTATCTAGACTAATCCTCTTTAACTATGTCAAAAAATTCTTTAACTTAGAGATATAGTCTATAATGGAGGTAAATTCATCTGGATTTAGTTAAGTAATCTCCACTTCAACCTGCATCGCTCTCAAATGATCTACTTTTTCAAACAAACCCTTTAACTTAAGGCATATTTTGAATGGAGAATCACACCCATCAAAATGAAATATAAGACTATCACTCACATATCTCCCAATAAAGCCCAGACATTCTTCAAACTTACGTTGGTGCTGAAACTTTTCAAATTCATGAGTGAATTGTGATTTTGTTTTATTTATTAGCAACTGTAATCCTTTGCGTTTTATGATTGTTTCTATTAGAGGTCTCTGTATGTGGTAGTTATGTAAAGTCAAAGACTCACAATGATCAACACTAAAATTATAATTCATGCTAACTAATCACTAAAGAGAAGAAAGAATGCAAAGGATGCACAAAATTGATACCAAGACATTTCTCAGAAGATTATATTATATGACCCCCTAATGTGGCACTTTATAAAAATAGTGCATTTTTAAAATTTGATGACACCAATGGATAGAGAATCTAAAAACATACATTTATAAAAAAAATAGAACTCAAATTTGAGTTACTATTCAAAAGTTACAAGCATTATAATTTCTCGTAAAATGGGTCAATATATTAAAAAAATCACTATAAACTAGAATTTGTGACCAAACAGATAAGAATCATTAGAATCTGAATTTAATCGTAGACTTAGAAATACCAACCGACATGAAAAAAGATCCTCTTGGTTAATGTTATACTTGTGCAAGTGAACAATGCTTCCTCTTGAGGCAAAACATCGGTCTTGTAAAATAAAAAATGAATGGACAGTTGATTTTTTTTGTTTTATAAGAATAACAAGCGAATTAAAGATCGTGAAGGAAGTAAACAAAAGAGTTTGACTTAAAAAATGAGGAATCCACACAACTTTCTATGAAGTCCCAGGTAAGCTCAATATATTAGAGCTTGACAGAGTATTTTCCTTCCAATACCTCTCTACGTGGTGCCTTCTAACGCCCAACCAAACTTAAAACTCCTTAGATATTTGTTAGACTTGTAAAAAACCAATGCCCATCTCGCAGATTAAGACATCACAAGTTAATGAGCAGATTTTAGATTAAAAAAATGCCAAGCATTTAAACATTTCAATGTAGGTTTGCAGAAAGAAAAAAATTAGTGCAAAAAATAAAATATCCAATGCCCAACTCTTATGTAGATCTCAAACAAGCAGAAAATGATGCCAATATTTAGATATTTCAATGCTTCTCTCTCATACCATCAGATCTAAGATAAAAAAGAGAGTAGAAAACTCTAAACTTTAATGCCACTATTCAATGCAATTGAACTATGCAACTCTTCAGTGCCTTTGCACACAAGTTGAAATACTATAAAAAAAAGTGTGTATGCAGATTTGAAATGCCAAAATAGATCTCTCCATTCAAACATCAATGCCAATGCATATCTTTTACAGATAGATCTGAGAGAAAAAATCTCAGAAAAACAAACTCCAATATCTCCAACATAGAGTAGTCTTAGAAATGCAAGCACCAATCTTTGAAATGCAATGCCTATCTCTTAGCAGATCTTGAGAAAAAAAGGAATGGTGCCAAAATTCTATGCCAAAATAAAACTAACGCCTAGTCAAAAAATCAACGCTTTGGTTAAGCAAAAAAAAAAACTCATAGCCTCCTTCAACAAGTTTAGATCTAATGCCACCTCTCTCAAATCTGATATGCCAAGCTTAGATATATCTGGTGAAAAGAAGTAGATCTCCATGTGAAGCTTGAAAGCAAGAGCTTCAAAATTTAAAAAAACTTCAAAATCTTTGAAAAGTCTTGAAAAAGGGCACCGATATCTCCTCGCATGCCTCTTTTTTTTGCTTCCTCTCCATGACAACATAAGAAGTAGTGGCAAAGGAAGTGGAATAAAATTATATAAAAATTACAAGCTAATGGATAGTTGTAACTTCTTCAGGGCTTTGGTACCATGTTAGGAATGGTAAAGACATTCCAATGCAAGAATTTGAAATGTTAACAACAAAACATCACACAAGAACGCTGCAGATATGATATGCAAAAACATGATAAATCATATATTATTTAGAATGAAGCATAATGAAACATGATAGTATAATAGGAAAACTCTTGCATAAATAAGCAAGACGAAATACTAAACTAGCCTAACTAGCCAATGTGGGATAAATCTTCATATAATACAAACTCACTAAAATATAAAATAGCTAGCTAATACACTAACAAACTTAAAAATATATATAAAATACATACTCTAACAAAGAATAAAGACAATAGACTCGAGTATTTTCTTTTGTAGAGAAAAAATTATTGAGCTTAATGATCATTGTAGCAACCAATCACACCATAAACCATGAATTTAATTCAAACACAATAAAATAGAAATACTATATATGCAACCTATTGTAAACCATGATTCATAATTCCTTGAAAGTTTCATTATATATGAGACGCCATTGAAGGATGAGCAGAAATAAAAGGTAAATTTATCTCCATGCCAAGATAAATAATCATGACAATACTGTACATCTATGTAAGATGTAAAGTATGATAATCAATTGAATACGTAAATTAGATCTAAAAATTCATAGACTACATACATGTTCACTACTTAATAATACATGTACAACACTACATGAATTGGGACCCCCTTTCATACAATTTATACTCAGAGAAGCTCTCTATATACAAAAATGAATCTACAAAATTTATTTGTTTTTTATAAAACAAAATATTTTCAGTTTTGCACATGTGTACAAAAATAAATCTATAAAATTTATTTGCTTTTTACAAAACAAAATAGTTTCAGTTTTGCACATATGTACGAAAATGAAACTATAAAATTTATTTGTTTTTAACAAAACAAAATAGTTTCAGTTTTGCACATATATGGTACAATGGATTATAATGGATTATAGAGAAAAGAATTGGAAGAAATATACATATTGAGAACCATTTAAGCCAAAATTATATTTTAACTAGTGAGACTCATGACTCAAACATCTAAGTCATGCTTAAATCTTGTTTGTAAAGCTATTTTACAACAAGAAATAATCAGTGTAATCTTTTGGTTTCTAAACCCCTAAACACAATCCTAACCCAAAAAATCATAGTAGAAAATACACTTTGTGAGAGTTATGTTGGAGATAATATTTGAGCCATGTATGATGGAAGAGGACATACTGCACCCTTTTTTAATGCCATGGATGGGTATGTCAGATATTATCTGCATGGCTTACATTTGTTTAACCTCACTTTTATTTCAATTTTTGTAATGTTTATATATTTTTATTTTAAATTGTACAAAAAAAATAATATTTTCAGGGATTATAAATAATGAGTTTCTTTAAGATTTTGTAAAAAAATCACTAGATTTCAATGAATGAAAGAATAATAAATTAATTTAATTATTATTTTTCTATAACATCATATCCAGAACAAATATTAAAATTCAATAATATAGAAAAATATGTTGCTCTGATTGATTACATGAGTTTTAATAAAAAAGGTAATAAAGCTCACGATTATAATCTTACATGTGTAATAAGTACTAATAATCATATATATTCGTGGAATATATGTTATATACAAAACATATATATTAAAATGAATTTTTACTCTAATTATATTATTTTCTATATTTTTAATTTTTTAAATATTTATTTCACATATTCATACAATACATCTAAATCCGCATTCTTAATTTTAAGTATTCTTAAACATTCATGGAAGTGACGCTATTTTATCAATACAGTTCTTGGCAATAGAGGAGCTAAATATGTGACATGCCTCACTACACGAATAGTAAAAGGTAGTTGTTTTGAACCTCAGGCACACTCCAAACATCGAAATAGGAGCATCCGAGTGAGTGAATTTGGAAACCTTTGGATAATGTCATCCTAGAAACAAGCTCACAGGTAACATCAGTGGGTTCGTATGGATATCACATGAAACTCTCTCCATCTTTTATACTTGTTATCCACGGTGTTTTTTCTACCATTTTCGTACTCTACTTGTATACGAGAGAAAAATAGATAAATTATAATTACCAAGTGTTTTGCTGAAAGGAGATTTGTTCACCTACAACAGAGTCAAGCATCATACAAACTACAAAGGATTGTAATAGCTATGGAAGCAAATGGATTATCCATTTGATCAAATCAGTAACTATTTAGCTATCGCTTACATTTGCTCAAGGCAATTGGCCTAAAAATGGGTGGACATTAGAAGGAGGGTTTGATGGCTTGTTTTTATCTTTTTATGATTTTTTTAATATTAATATTATATGCAATATTATTAATTTGTATTATATATAAATATGAATAATTATTATTATTATTATTATTATTATTATTATTATTATTATTATTATTATTATTATTATTATTATTATTATTATTATCTATAAAAAAGATTTATAAGGGTCCTGTCTATTATAATAATCATTAAAATATTACAAAATAAAGTTCACAATCTAGACTCAAGGTTAAAGGATAAAATGAAAAAACTTGTCGAACCAACAATGACTGCCACCATGCATGTAACTTATATAGGTTAAGAAAATCCAACCCTACCAACTTGACATAAGGTCAAAGAACAAATATTCTAGACTTAATACAAATGACCCCAGAACTTCATTAAAAAAGTAACCACTGAGACTTAAAATAAACTAAACCTAGACATAAATGAACCTTTAGACTTTTGGGGTTGTAAGAGCATTGCATAAATCTCAGAGTCCCAATCAACTCTTTTAACTCTAGGTTACTTATTTAGACCAACAAGAGAAGAAGAAGCTCATCCACCCATCAGATCATCCATAGACAAAGACATATTTTTTCCAACCAATTGAAGCAACTTCCTAGTTGTTTGAGTTACCAAGACCGTTGCTTACTTCTCTGTGATGTGGTGGGTAAGCATAATTGATGTAAACATCTAAAATTAATCATTCCTTTGTTATGTCTAATTTTATCATTATTTGTTACTAATTGTCATCATCTCTAACCACACTAATATCATTGTCTTACATCACCCTTTACAGCCTCCCATATCATACTAACCTTACAACATCCCTTAGAACAATTGATCATCCACTTATCATCCTATTAAGTCTCTAATCAAATCCTCACATTATTTTGAAATTTTATATTCATATATATTCACCCTCATCTACCTCACTAACACTCTTATAAATCAGAATTTTAATCCTCATTTAAATCTTCATTAATTATTCTAATCATTTCTAGAACCTACTAATCTACCTTGAACCAATCACCATCATCCTCAAAATTCTAATTCGTAAATTCATCTATAATCAATCCATTCTCAAAAGCTTTACCTTCATATTTCCTTCCAAATCTATAGAAGGCAGTGGTGCAAGCAGTAAAATCCCCTTGCCCCTCTTTATCTTTGCGTCCAGTCCTTCCAAAGTTTGTATTTATCTCGGTCAGAACGTATAACTGCCTGAATAACGAGAGTAACATCAGGACAATCAACTCAACTAACCCCTAGGCGACTCACGAATATGATATGTGAAGCTACATCTCTCGTGGAAAATGGATATACATCTGCGGGGGTAAATTTGAAACCATATCATGTTCATGAGTTGTCTGTATATTTTTTTGACACTGAAGTGTTGTATTAAGTAGCAAAATCCAAATTTCCAATGCGAGAACAAACTTCAATGTCAACTACTCCATAGTTTACTATCAGATTAAGAGAATAGAAGGCAGTCATAGCCCCGCATTGCTTGTGGAACCATTTCCTTTTTGTGTGTGTTTGATTTGTGAACTCGATCGAATCATAATTAATATTTATTTCACGTTGATCCCATTAATGATTTTCCCAACCAACCCTTAATAATATAGGTTTCTCATTGATCTCAAAATGGTGTGTAGCATTAGAGTGTTTAGAGTCTATAAATTTTGAAAGGTTTGAGAGGAAATTAAATTGAATGAAAAGAGTTGATCTAAAGAGTATTTAGAAAATGGTTTCATGAGTGACTATATGAGCATTTAGATTGCCTTAGAAGAGAAAAATTATTTTTGTACATCCTAGGAAACTTTGGTATGTTTGGTCATGAAAATATAATATTGTCTTGAGGTGGTCTAGAAGTCAACTAGATAAACATTATTCTCTATGAAGACTAAGAAAACATTAGATGCTTACAAGGGTTGAGATTATTTTCTCATGGTGAATTTGATTAAATGTCAGAAAAAATAAGTATAAAATTATCAAGAACACATGTAATGATGAGGAAATTAATAATATAATTAGATATCCAAAAAAAATTTAAAAAGAGGGAATTGTCACAATTCATGTACATAAACAAGAAAATTGTACAAATTGGAGTTTTTTTTAAAGTTTAACTTGTAAGTATATTAATGTCAAAGGTTAAATCAAAACTAATAACATTATTTTTACATCCTTGCTTGTTGACAACCTAAGACAAAACTACTAACATTTTCGTTTTTAGGTTCACTAGTTAGAGATTAAGCATCAAACAAACATTAATAAGTCATATTTTAATCATAATTTTGTTTTGATAAAATTGATTATGTATTCTCTCCCATTTTAGCCATAGGCAAACATTGGGATTAAAAACAATCAATATTATTTTTTATGTGCTAAAATCATGTTTTTCATTATTCATTTTTGTGTATGTTTCACCTTGGGTCAGATTGTGTATGCTTTACCCTCATGCCCCTAGGACAATATTAGGATAAAAAATAACTGATGCCTCCCTTTTTATTTTTATAGGAGCAACATGATGTGGAATTTCTCCCCATACACCTATCATAGTCCTTAAGTAGCATATAACATAGATTTCATTACCATGCACTAATCCATACTCCATGATCTAATGGAGTATAAATATCAAGGACAATGATCATAAATCTAAACAAAATTTCCCATAAAGTGTTTCATGAAATGAGGATGTCATACTTCAATACTCAAGCATCAGACAACATCCTTACACAAACTTGGGCAACACATACCATAAGGTATTTAGGGGACACACCTAGAGAGCCTTGTAAAGCCTAGATTAAGGCCTTTCAACCATAAAAAAAATATTAGCGTAGGGTAAACAAATTACCTAAAGATCATTCACCACATATTAGCATAGAAATAAGGTTGGGAGACCAACCTAATCACCACTTTACACAATTAGATCAATGGGTTATTAGCTGAGTTGCACACCCTTATCTACTAGCATAAACTTGTGGCTTGCCTAATCTTATTTGTGTGTTTTTGAGGCCCATACTATTTGTAAAACTTACACCCTAAACCAAACAACATCCATCATCTAAAATCAACACACACATCAATGTCCTTAATCAACTTCCTATACCAATCTATCAAACATCAACATTCATTAATCCAAACATATGTCAACCAACATTCCTTATCCAACCCCTAACAAGTGAACATCCTAATTAAATTTTAATCCCATCATTACATCATTAATTTAATATAAATAACATCACCTATAGTATAAGTTTGTCCATATCCATGCTTATCAAATCAACCATTCCAATCACACTAACTCTACAAACACCCTAACTCATATCCAATCCACTAATTAATCATACACTTTCCTTGATCTACATACTCAAGAACCCTATCACATATCACAACTAACATCATAAGCTTACTTGGACTCAAGGCCTACTTGACTCATATATTCAAATCCAATCATTCACTTTAGTCCAACCTAATCATCCATGTCATCAAATTCAAACTGATAAAAGTAAATCAAATTCATCCAATCACTCAAGAGCTAGCCTAATCAAACCAATCCAACTTCCTCTAAGGTCACCTACAAATTAGTTAACCAATTAAACTAATAAAAGATTACCAACTTGTAAAACATGTCCTTCAGCTAGTCAAATAGAGCTTCCATCAAAATTTTGGCTACCTATAAACCCTAATCAATCTAGTCAATCAAGTCTAAGGTTATTTCTAGACAACCAAAAGTCACATCAAAATGATTGTCTTAGCTCATCATCAAGTCCAAAAGTCAAATTAATATCAAGGGTTATTATACCCTAATTGAATCCAAGTTTAGCTAGCTCACGTCTAAACAAGCCAATCAAGGCAAATATAACACATCACATTAATCCAAAGTCAAACTTAAATAAATATAAATAAGAGATTCATCAAATAATCCAAAATATAAATTTGTTTTGCTAATCTAATAGTCCAAAAATCATTTCCCTAACATTTTAATTAAATCCCTTTTACCATTCGATTGGGCCAGAAGAATCACAACATCCATCCTTTCTCCCATCTATATCCATGGTTCCCAAAACAAATTTGGATATTTCCCTAGTTGAACAATACATATTTGAAAACAAGGATACTATCCTTTTGTGGCTCCCAGAAATGGGGGACTTATTTCAATCTTTGATCCCATAAAACTAACTTCTATCATGAGCATGGATAATCAAGTCCTTCTGCATCTAACTTAGCCTACTCTTATCCCCTGTGTTAGCCAATCATAATAAAAAATTTTGTCTTCTATTTATAGCCTTGACAATGATCTCCTTTATTATACTAGTAACTAGAAACCTATCCTAGTAACCCTATCCAATGCCAGTCTATCCCCTTGACACATCAAACACCATCATCCAAATATGTCATGCCATCACTACACCAAAGACAGTCATCTAATAAAAAATTCACCACTTCCACATATGAACAAATATTTAAACTTGATGAATCCTTAGAAGCAACCTTTTAAAAATTACTTAAAAGAAATATGATTGTATACCCGTGCACCAAGACTTTTGATCCAAATAGACCTAACCCATCTTGGTATAGGAATGAAAATATTATCAGTACCATAGAATCTAAGGGCATTCTATTAATAGATACCTCTCATTCAAAAATTACGTCTAAGACCAAATCAACCATGGTGGAATTAAAATTAAAATAGAATTAAATACATCCATGTCCAAGATTGGGTAGGAGGGGATATGCCAAGATTTATTTCTAGATCACAATCAAACTATTTTATTTCAAAACCAAGATCAAGATAATGAACCCATATTTGATAAATCCATCTTTGATGAGCCTCACTTTAATAATCCTTGTAATGACCACTCGCCTATCCTTAAAGATCCTATCATTGACGAGCCTTCTTTTAGTCCACCTATCTTTGACAAAATTATCTTCCTTGATCCCATCTTGGAATAGACCATCATTAACCAGTATCCCATATTTTACCCATCACACAAAATCTCATGTTTCCATAAATCCCTTCATCCCAAAACCTCCATCACCAAGCAAAAATTGAAAAAAGTACTTATGGAAAATACAACATAGCATATTTTCCTTGTGACCAAAATCTAAACGTCAATTATCAACATCAACAAATCAACATCAATACCATCAACATCAACATTATAATCAACGACACCATCACAATCAACATCCTATATTATTAGTATCACAACATCAACATCATTTATAGATATAACATTGAAATTAGAATCAGTATCAGATTCAATGTCATAATCATCGTTAATATCTCCATATAAATCAAAATTTCATGGTATTGGATATGTACCTTCACCAAATTAGTACAACAACTACAATGATCCTTCTATGATTCTCGAGGAAGTTTTCACCAACATTAGAACAGGTCCTCCTAATAGCCTTTATAGGGATTATGTTTCCTTAATCCATTCACTGATGACACCAATCATTTTAATGATATCTCCCATTATTTTTATAGTTCTATTCCTTTCCATCATCTTGAATATCAACCTCCCACAACCATCCATTGGGATCAATAAAATCACACACCATAAATATCCATCCATAGTGATACATCAATTTAAAAATCCATGGGGATCCAAGATGCAAAATAAATAAATCATATTTGATTTTACAACAAATGAAATAATCATCCAAATTAAAAATCAAGGTCCCCTAGTGAAAACTTGATTGATGTGCTAGTGGGAAATGTAAATAAAAAATTAAAGTCCTTTAGTAAAAATCTCTTTGAGGTACTATAGGACAATCAAAATTGAACAAATACATAAAATCAAGAATAATTTGTTGGTGAAAACTTATCCAAGGAACCAATAGATTAAAAATATATCTATGCATCATTTGATTAAGACATTATTGAAATCAATATCAGATAAGCAGATGATCCAAAAATCATTCAAACTATAACTAATCTCAAGCCTAAGGAGAAATAAATCTTGGGGTCCTCTGGAGAGAATTTTCAAAAGTATTTGCAACATCCAAAATCATGTCATGTAAAGCACATCTAGAATTAACAATGATGAATGTGACTGTTAATCCTAATTTTTGGTCTTCCAACTGTTACACCTCCTTCTATGATCCTATCATCCATCTGAATATTATACACTACCATCAAATTAGATCTTTAATCTAATCCTTATCACACTTTACCCTCTTGGGTGGCATTGGCTTCCATAAGGACTATGATGGACACTTAGTTGAGATGTTAGGAGGAATTTTAATTAATAATCAATGAAGATCACAACAACATAAGTGGATCCCACATCGAAAACATGATCCTAGTGGTAAATATATCTAGAATAGGTATAGGCTGAATATCGCAAGGTGTCAACATCATGCATATTGTATGCCTTTAATAAATTGAGATACCATCAAATCAAATAAATAAATTAATTAAATAAATAAAAACCATTCATCCAATGTTGAAAACTAATTTTTTAGCACCTTGGGAAAGTATCATGATGAAAACTAGTTTTTGGTATCATGCATAATTTGTCATATCGTCTAAGCAACATTTTGATGACTGTTCATTTGGTTTCTGTGTGACGTGTTCCTTAGAGATTTTTGGTTTGTTCCTCATTATCCCTCATCTCCTTTGTGCATAATATAAAACTTTCTTTGTTTCATCTGCTATCATTCCCCATCTAGTTTCTAGGATTGGGTTTTACCTTTGCTAGTGACCCCTTTTGTACATACATATTCCAAAAGGCCCTAAAAATCAAAATATTCCAAAAAGACCCAAAAAAAAAGAAAACCCCATAAAATCCAAAACATTAGCAAAGCTATAAAATATTATTATTTAGAGAATTATATTAAAATGAAGCTTATCCCTAAGAAATAAATTAACCCATGTATTTATGGCCAATTTAAAATTCACAGGGAAGGGGCTCCTATGAGGCCCATAGTTAATATGATAAATTATCCTACGTACCAACTCTCAGTTTTCCTTGCTATCAAATCAAAATATTTTTTTGGTAACATTTATTCCTATCTTAAAGACTCTTATTCTTTCATTGAATTTATTAAATAACAAAAAGTGAACAATCAATGAATGGTGATTAGTTTTGATGTGGTTTACCTCATCACTAGAATCTTGATTGATGAAGTTATTTAAATCATTAGAAGGATCACTGATAATGAGACAACAAATTTGGTAGAGTTGTGCCAAAGAGAAATCTTATATAGCTTTGATGGTGGGATATATGAATAGATAAAAAGGAATAGTGATGGGTTCACCCTTATCACTAATAATTACTAACTTAGTTATGAAGGATTTTCAAAAGAAAGCAATTGATGCTTACCCAGTAAAACTAGAATGGTGGAAAATGTTTGTTGATGACACTACTATTTATTGGGATCACAATAAAAATAAAATTGAAGATTTCCTAAAACACCCCAAAAACATTACAATGCATATCCAAATCACTTTGAAAACTCAGGAAAATAATGTTATTCCATTTTTGGATGTTTTTTAAATAGAAAAGATAATAATTCTTTCTCACAAGAAGTGTGTAGGACTAAAAAACACGTGCAACTCTACCTTATATTTGATTCCCATCATCACCCTACTAAAAATTCTAGTGTTCTTAAAATCATTACTACTAGAGACATCAGAATTTTTGATGACAATCATTTGGAACAAGAGAAAAATTATCTCACAAAAATATTTAATCAAAATGGTTACAATAATAAGCAAATTAACAAAGATTTTCAAAATTCCAACAGTAACCCCAATGAAAGGAAGTAACCAATAAAAGTGATAATAAAAAGAAATTTCTCTTGCCTTATATTTAAAAAAACTGACAGGATCTCAATGATTTTAAGCAAGAAATGGATTACTACATGATTATTTGCTTCTAATGTCCTAAAAAACAATCTTAGATCCTCAAAAAGATAGATTTGAACTAAAACTAAATAGTGAGGTTTACATGATTGAATGTTCTTGTGGAAAACCATACATAGGCAAAATAAGGAGATCAATCAAAACCAGGATTGAAAATCATGGGAAAGATATTCAATTTGATAGAGTCCACCAGTCGACCTTAGTTGAATCCTCTATAGCAACTAAGCATTCCATTTGTATTGATAAAGCTAAAGTTCAGACTTTTGAGGATCAATATGTTATATGACACAAGCATTAATTATTAGTTATAAATTAAGGAAAAATTAAAAAATTAAACATGTGGTCAACTTCTTTTTAATATTAAAAATATTTTTTCTTGTTTTAAAACACTTACCTTTGGTTGACTCTCCTTGGTTTAAATTTTCATAATTTTATATGTTTGGAGTATTATTTAGTTTCATTAGTCTTCTTTCCTTTGCATCAAATTCATCATTTTTCTCCCTAATGAGGAATCTAGAAGTAGACTCAAAATGTCAAAAATAAAATTATTAACAGAGTGTAATCCAAATATATTTTATTTAAAATCCAAAACATCCTAGTCATCTTTTCTTGAGTCCTATGTAAAATCTATCCAAAATATATATTCTTATAAAAAATCCATATCCTTATCCCAACCATTATCCCCATAAAAATCAATATCCTTATCCAAAATCCATATTCCTTATCCAACAAATCATTGCAACTATCATTTAATCTAATTATTTATCAAATCCAACTACATAAAATATATCATATCCTAGGGGAAAATCAAACAAGGCACATCAAATTATGATCCATTCATCCCATCCCATGGTTTTTCAAAAGGAAAACAAACACGACACTGATTACCTCAAATAAATAAATCACATTTTTATGATGTAAATACTCACATGTTTACTTTACACATATGATCTTTAATGATGTTTGACTTGTTTAAATGTCTTTTATCATGTATATATTTGCCTAATCATCTATGTTTATCTACGTATTTGCATCTATTCATTTAAGTGCATTTGATTAGCCATTTTGTGAATACATTTGTACATATTCTATCTTATATCATTTGTGCAATAGCATATGACAAGCATGTCATCTTGGTTCCCTATAAAAACCATGCATTACGTTATGTGCTACTTGTACATATTTTATTTTTATCTTTTGTGTTAGTCAAATATGCATTATGGTAATAAGTCATCATGCTTATACTTATATCATGGTGCATATTTCCTAATTCTACATTAAATCATGATTGCTCAAAACTAAATGTCTCAAGACCATGATAGCATAAACCCACATCCATAAACATCTTATACTCATCAAATCATTTATCTTATCTAGATCAATCATTCAAATCAAATCATCTAAAATCTCAATCTACCAATTAAAATCATCCATCAAGCTTATGACATTTAAAAACATAAATAAGAGAAAATTAAGACTTCTTTACATAATGAAAATGAAAATTGTGCATCTCATGAGTTTCATTCTAGTTACACTAGTGTTTCTTTTATATATGATTTTGTTTTGAATAAAATTCACAAAGTGTACATGCATTTCCTACTTCATCCTCTTATGAAAATGAAATGTTGTTATTTCAAATTTTTATGATGCTTTGAACAAAGAATAAAGTGCAAATACATCTCATACCCCTTATTTTTATGGAAATAAAAGTGTTACTTTTTCAAATGTAACATTAGAATATATTATCCTAGTTACATTAATGTTTCTTTTACATATGAGATATATATATATACTTTTCACTAGAGATATGAATTGGTTTGGGACACAATTGGGGACTGATATTTCCAAGTGATCATTTAGTACCAAATATACTAACAAAGGCTACATCTAGCCTCAAATACTTTAGTGAGATTTGAACCTGGGTGGATTTTGAAACAACCAAGCCCTTCTACCAAATCACCCACATCTCATTGGTTATATATATATATATATATATATATATATATATATATATATATATATATATATATATATATATATATATATATATATATATAAAATTATATATTATTATTATTATTATTATTATTATTATTATAATATATTAAAATATTATTTATTATATAATAAATATAAACTATTATAAAACTAAATCAAATAATCTTTTGGAAAAAAATGTTTACATTTATTTTATTTTCAAAATTTCAACTGATTTTAATATGTTAAACCCTCAAACTTAAAAATGAAAAAATTTTCTTAATATAAAAATAAAAGGTCCGAGATTTGAACCTGGGTGGATTTTGAAACAACCAAGCCCTTCTACCAAATCACCCACATCTCATTGTGTGTGTGTGTGTGTGTGTGTGTGTGTGTGTGTGTGTGTGTGTGTGTGTGTGTGTGTGTGTGTGTGTGTGTGTGTGTGTGTGTGTGTGTGTGTGTGTGTGTGTGTGTGTGTGTGTGTGTGTTGTGTGTGCGTGTGAGTGTGAGTGTGCGTGTGCGTGTGCGTGTGTATATATATATATATGTATATGTATGTATGTATCTATATGTATGTATGTATATATATATGTATGTATGTATATATATATATATATATATATATATATATATATGTATGTATGTATGTATGTATGTATGTATGTATGTATGTATGTATGTATGTATGTATGTATATATATATATATATATATATTATATATATATATATATATTATTATATATTAAAATATTATTTATTATATAATAAATATAAACTATTATAATACTAAATCAAATAATCTTTTGGAAAAAAATGTTTACATTTATTTTATTTTCAAAATTTCAACTAATTTTAATATGTTAAACCCTCAAACTTAAAAATGAAACAATTTTCTTAATATAAAAATAAAAGGTCCAAGAGCTTTAACAAATAAGATCAAACCTTTCAATCCTTGCCTCCATATTCCACGTAGGTTTTACATGGCCCTCCAGAACAGAGTAACATGGTAGATGATTGGGCGTCCTCTTTTTTATTTTAATTATTTCTTTGTACTTTAATCCATCCTCTGCTATCCTTAACATTTATTGAATTAAAAACATTCACCAAACCCTCTTCATAGTTATGCAAAATCAGGTCAAAATCCTAACTATCCAAGATGTCTCTTTTTTCATTTGAGGATGTGATGATCGAAACACTAAATTTTTCAAAAACATTCAAAATTTACTAGCTTGAATAGATATTGAGTTACATTCAATAATTTCTCATCATTATTTTCTCCCACTACAACAAGCTACTCCAAAACAAGCTATGTATCATTCTCTTCTTCTACATCTAAGATATCTCTTCCATCATACTCTAAACCATAGATTATTAAAAGATCTAAAGAGAAATGTTTCCACCGGGTCAATTCATTTTTTCATATTACAAATGAAAATTTGAAGATAAATGACTAATATTGAAACACCTACGATACCTAAATGGCATCCTTTTGTAGTCCAATAACTATCTCCATACTTGATCTTCTACTATTAGATCTATAGAGGCTGAGAGATCGAGTGTTGTATCAATGAAGACTAAAATTTCATATTAGAATTGGATAATCCTTGTTGTTGGATATAGAAAGGAAGTATTGTCACTATACAAAAGTGCATAATATGCAAATAAAAATTATATAGTAGATGTGTGTATTTCAAGTCACTAGCATTTTTTTGAATTTCATATATGTGTGTGTGGGGGTATGTGTACGAACATGTTTATGTTTATATATGATTACAAAAAAAATTCAATAAAAAATAAAATAAAATTATTATGAAATTTAGCAAGAATATAGTGTGTGCTACATGTAGAATATATATTATTATATTTATATAGCCTAAATCTTTAGTAATCTAAAATAATTTGAATAAATTAAATCAATAGTTTTTTTATAAAATTTAATTAAAGTATAAATATTAATATATTAAAAAAAATTATTGAAAAAAGTTATGTTATTAAAATGATTATAATACTAAAAATATATATTATTATATTTATATAGCTGATGGCTTTTAAAATGCCAAAAATTTGAATATTAAAAAATAATTATTTTTTTTCAAAAACAAAGAGAAAAAATCAACATTAAATTATAAATGTAAAATAAATTAGTCCAAAAATTGCACCAAAAAAATAATATTAATATTAAAAAACTAAAATAAAGCCAAAAAAATTAGAACAACTAAAAAAATTGGAAAGATCATGAGCTATGTATTTGGTCTGCTCTAGATTAATAAGTTGAAAATGAGTCATCTTACTTTTATTCGAGTGAAACATATTAATTAAATATAAATAAAATAAATTTTAGTAAGTTAAATTTAAATTTAATTAGTAAATTATATTATATGATTAAATAATTTGAATAAATCAAATTCATAATTTAAAAAAATATATTTCAAATATCAATATGAATATATAAATAATATATATTGAAAAAATTCTATTATCAAAATGATTATAATATTAAAAAAAATTACTATATTTATATAGATAATGCCCTTTAAAATGCCAAAAAAAAAATGAATATTATAATTTAGTTAATTTTTTCCAAAAATGAAGAGATAAAATCAATATTAAATTATAAATAAAATAAATTGGTCCAAAAATTATAAAAATTAAATAATTTTTATTAATATTAAAAAATTAAAATAAAGCCAAAAATATTTTGAAAAGGACATGAGTTATATATTTAGTTTGTTCAAGAATAATAAGTTAAAAATGAGTCGAAACATATTAGTTAGAATAAAAATAAAATAATTTTTAGAAAGTCATATAAATTTAAGTAATATATTATATTACATAATTAAATAATTTGAATAAATCAAATCAATAATTTAAAAAAATATAGTTAAAATATTAATATTAATATATAAATAAAATTTATTGAAAAAATGTATACTAACATATATATCTTAGATAAATCTATGTAAAATATATCAAAATATATGCTAATGTTTGGAAAATGATATGTATGTTTTGTAGTTGCGTAAAGTAAAGATAAATATTTATTTTTCATGAAAAAACTTAATGTAAATATTTAATGAAATTTTAAAAGGAGAAATAAAGAGTAACAACATAATATTAGTAAAAATAAAAATATACATAATAATATAAATGTGATACTAAAATGGGAAATACAAAGAATCTTCGAGTTGGTTATGTTTTGAATATTTGGGTGTCATGAGTAACATATTCGCTTGGTTTAGCCTTTGGATCTTGTTCTTTTCACCTTATGGATTTGGTCACTTGGGCCTCATTTTTTGTTGTTTTCATTTGGTTTCAGTTTTTATTGGGGACCCTATTAGGTTTTTTCTTATTTATTTTTAGAGATTTGGACCTTCTATGTTTAGGTTGGTTCCTGATCTAACAAAAATTAGTTCATATTTTTCTTGGGAATCTTGATGGTTTCTTTGGGACTTGGGCCTCTTTCTCTTTCAACTCAGGTTGGCTTCTGGTCTAACTAAAATTGGTCAGTTCATTTTTTTGGCAAGGTCCCTTTTGACTACCTAGTTTATTGTTACTTCTTCTTTCCATTGTTTCTAAGGGGAGACCCATACCACCTAATATTGGTTGTTTTCGTTCTTCCCTTACTTGGGCCCTTTTGGGTCTTCATTATAGCTACATCTTTCGATTGGGTCCTCGCTATACTCTTGGTCAATTATTTCTAGCCAGGGGGTGACATAGACCTCCTAATGTATCTTTCAATTGTGCCCTCATTTTTCTCTTGTTAAACTATTTCTAGCCAAGGGGAGACTCAGATCTCTTAATGTGTCTGGGTAGATACCCAAATCAATCAAATATGGGATTATATATATATATATATATATATATATATATATATATATATATATATATATATATATATATATATAATGATGTGAAAAAATCTATATATTACCTATAAATTTATTTTTTTATTTATTTCTATAATTTCATTGTTAATATTATTTATAAATATAATGTGGTAAAATCTAATTATGATATATGTATTTTATATATTTATTTAATTATCATATTAGTAATATTTATTATGATAATTTATTTTTATAATTTTATTGTTATGATTATTTATAAATATGATATGGTGATTATCTATTTATTATCATGTGGTGATATTTTTTATGATAAATTTATTTTTCAAATTTCATTACTATGATTATTTATAAATATGTTAAGTAATATTTTCATATTATGTATAAATTAATTGTGATTATTTGTATATTATCTATATTTATTTATTATGATGTTGGTCATATTTTTGTGTTAATTTAATTTTACTATTTCATTGTTATGATTATCTATAAATATAATATGATAAAATCTATATATTATTCTATAAATTAGTTGTGATTATCTATATATTATTCTTTTATTTTTTATCATGTGATGATATTTTTTATGATAATTTATTTTTATAATTCATTGTTATGATGTAAAAATTTATAAATATGACTTGATAAAATCTATATATTGTCTATAAATTAGTTATGATTATCTATATATTATTTATTAATTTATCATGATGTAGTAAAAATTTTAATGATAATTTATTTTTACAATTTTATTGTTATAATTATTTATAAATAAAATGTGGTAAAATTCGTATATGACCTATAAATTATTTATGATTGTTTATATATTATCTATTTATTTATTATGATGTGGTAATAGTTTTTATGATAATTTATTTTTACAATTTCTTTGCAATTATTTATAAATATATTGTAAAATCTATATATTATCTATAAATTAGTTGTGATTATATATTATTTATTTATTATTATTATATATTAAAATATTATTTATTATATAATAAATATAAACTATTATAATACTAAATCAAATAATCTTTTGGAAAAAAATGTTTACATTTATTTTATTTTCAAAATTTCAACTGATTTTAATATGTTAAACCCTCAAACTTAAAAATGAAACAATTTTCTTAATATAAAGATAAAAGGTCCAAGAGCTTTAACAAATAAGATCAAACCTTTCAATCCTTGCCTCCATATTCCACGTAGTTTTTACATGGCCCTCCAGAACAGAGTAACATGGTAGATGATTGGGCGTCCTCTTTTTTATTTTAATTATTTCTTTGTACTTTAATCCATCCTCTGCTATCCTTAACATTTATTGAATTAAAAACATTCACCAAACCCTCTTCATAGTTATGCAAAATCAGGGCAAAATCCTCACTATCCAAGATGTCTCTTTTTTCATTTGAGGATGTGATGATCGAAACACTAAATTTTTAAAAAAACATTCAAAATTTACTAGCTTGAATAGATATTGAGTTACATTCAATAATTTCCCATCATTATTTTCTCCCACTATAACAAGCTACTCCAAAACAAGCTATGTATCATTCTCTTCTTCTACATCTAAGATATCTCTTCCATCATACTCTAAACCATAGATTATTAAAAGAACTAAAGAGAAATGTTTCCACCGGGTCAATTCATTTTTTCATATTACAAATGAAAATTTGAAGATAAATGACTAATATTGAAACACCTACGATACCTAAATGGCATCCTTTTGTAGTCCAATAACTATCTCCATACTTGATCTTCTACTATTAGATCTATAGAGGCTGAGAGATCGAGTGTTGTATCAATGAAGACTAAAATTTCATATTAGAATTGGATAATCCTTGTTGTTGGATATAGAAAGGAAGTATTGTCACTATACAAAAGTTCATAATATGCAAATAAAAATTATATAGTAGATGTGTGTATTTCAAGTCACAAGCATTTTTTTGAATTTCATATATGTGTGTGTGGAGGTATGTGTGCGACCATGTTTATGTTTATATATGATTACAAAAAAATTTCAATAAAAAATAAAATAAAATTATTATGAAATTTAGCAAGAATATAGTGTGTGCTACATGTAGAATATATATTATTATATTTATATAGCCTAAATCTTTAGTAATCTAAAATAATTTGAATAAATTAAATCAATAGTTTTTTTATAAAATTTAATTAAAGTATCAATATTAATATATTAAAAAAAATTATTGAAAAAATTTATGTTATTAAAATGATTATAATACTAAAAATATATATTATTATATTTATATAGCTGATGGCTTTTAAAATGCCAAAAATTTGAATATTAAAAAATAATTATTTTTTTTCAAAAACAAAGAGAAAAAATCAACATTAAATTATAAATGTAAAATAAATTAGTCCAAAAATTGCACCAAAAAAATAATATTAATATTAAAAAACTAAAATAAAGCCAAAAAAATTAGAACAACTAAAAAAATTGGAAAGATCATGAGCTATGTATTTGGTCTGCTCTAGATTAATAAGTTGAAAATGAGTCATCTTACTTTTATTCGAGTGAAACATATTAATTAAATATAAATAAAATAAATTTTAGTAAGTTAAATTTAAATTTAATTAGTAAATTATATTATATGATTAAATAATTTGAATAAATCAAATTCATAATTTAAAAAAATATATTTCAAATATCAATATGAATATATAAATAATATATATTGAAAAAATTCTATTATCAAAATGATTATAATATTAAAAAAAATTACTATATTTATATAGATAATGCCCTTTAAAATGCCAAAAAAAAAATGAATATTATAATTTAGTTAATTTTTTCCAAAAATGAAGAGATAAAATCAATATTAAATTATAAATAAAATAAATTGGTCCAAAAATTATAAAAATTAAATAATTTTTATTAATATTAAAAAATTAAAATAAAGCCAAAAATATTTTGAAAAGGACATGAGTTATATATTTAGTTTGTTCAAGAATAATAAGTTAAAAATGAGTCGAAACATATTAGTTAGAATAAAAATAAAATAATTTTTAGAAAGTCATATAAATTTAATTAATATATTATATTACATAATCAAATAATTTGATTAAATCAAATCAATAATTTAAAAAAATATAGTTAAAATATTAATATTAATATATAAATAAAATTTATTGAAAAAATGTATACTAACATATATATCTTAGATAAATCTATGTAAAATATATCAAAATATATGCTAATGTTTGGAAAATGATATATATGTTTTGTAGTTGTGTAAAGTAAAGATACATATTTATTTTTCATGAAAAAACTTAATGTAAATATTTAATGAAATTTTAAAAGGAGAAATAAAGAGTAACAACATAATATTAGTAAAAATAAAAATATACATAATAATATAAATGTGATACTAAAATGGTAAATACAAAGAATCTTTGAGTTGGTTATGTTTTAAATATTTGGGTGTCATGAGTAACATCTTCGCTTGGTTTAGCCTTTGGATCTTGTTCTTTTCACCTTATGGATTTGGTCACTTGGGCCTCATTTTTTGTTGTTTTCATTTGGTTTCAGTTTTTATTGGGGACCCTATTAGGTTTTTTCTTATTTATTTTTAGAGATTTGGACCTTCTATGTTTAGGTTGGTTCCTGATCTAACAAAAATTAGTTCGTATTTTTCTTGGGAATCTTGATGGTTTCTTTGGGACTTGGGCCTCTTCTCTTTCAACTCAGGTTGGCTTCTGGTCTAACTAAAATTGGTCAGTTCATTTTTTTGGCAAGGTCCCTTTTGACTACCTAGTTTATTGTTACTTCTTCTTTCCATTGTTTCTAAGGGGAGACCCATACCACCTAATATTGGTTGTTTTTGTTCTTCCCTTACTTGGGCCCTTTTGGGTCTTCATTATAGCTACATCTTTCGATTGGGTCCTCGCTATACTCTTGGTCAATTATTTCTAGCCAGGGGGTGACATAGACCTCCTAATGTATCTTTCAATTGTGCCCTCATTTTTCTCTTGTTAAACTATTTCTAGCCAAGGGGAGACTCAGATCTCTTAATGTGTCTGGGTTGATACCCAAATCAGTCAAATATGGGATTATATATATATATATATATATATATATATATATATATATATATATTGATGTGAAAAAATCTAGATATTACCTATAAATTTAATTTTTTATTTATTTCTATAATTTCATTGTTAATATTATTTATAAATATAATGTGGTAAAATCTAATTATGATATATGTATTTTATATATTTATTTAATTATCATATTAGTAATATTTATTATGATAATTTATTTTTATAATTTTATTGTTATGATTATTTATAAATATGATATGGTGATTATCTATTTATTATCATGTGGTGATATTTTTTATGATAAATTTATTTTTCAAATTTCATTACTATGATTATTTATAAATATGTTAAGTAATATTTTCATATTATGTATAAATTAATTGTGATTATTTGTATATTATCTATATTTATTTATTATGATGTTGGTCATATTTTTGTGTTAATTTAATTTTACTATTTCATTGTTATGATTATCTATAAATATAATATGATAAAATCTATATATTATTCTATAAATTAGTTGTGATTATCTATATATTATTCTTTTATTTTTTATCATGTGATGATATTTTTTATGATAATTTATTTTTATAATTCATTGTTATGATGTAAAAATTTATAAATATGACTTGATAAAATCAATATATTGTCTATAAATTAGTTATGATTATCTATATATTATTTATTAATTTATCATGATGTGGTAAAAATTTTAATGATAATTTATTTCTACAATTTTATTGTTATAATTATTTATAAATAAAATGTGGTAAAATTCGTATATGACCTATAAATTATTTATGATTGTTTATATATTATCTATTTATTTATTATGATGTGGTAATAGTTTTTATGATAATTTATTTTTACAATTTCTTTGCAATTATTTATAAATATATTGTAAAATCTATATATTATCTATAAATTAGTTGTGATTATATATTATTTATTTATTATTATTATATATTAAAATATTATTTATTATATAATAAATATAAACTATTATAATACTAAATCAAATAATCTTTTGGAAAAAAATGTTTACATTTATTTTATTTTCAAAATTTCAACTGATTTTAATATGTTAAACCCTCAAACTTAAAAATGAAACAATTTTCTTAATATAAAAATAAAAGGTCCAAGAGCTTTAACAAATAAGATCAAACCTTTCAATCCTTGCCTCCATATTCCACGTAGTTTTTACATGGCCCTCCAGAACAGAGTAACATGGTAGATGATTGGGCGTCCTCTTTTTTATTTTAATTATTTCTTTGTACTTTAATCCATCCTCTGCTATCCTTAACATTTATTGAATTAAAAACATTCACCAAACCCTCTTCATAGTTATGCAAAATCAGGTCAAAATCCTCACTATCCAAGATGTCTCTTTTTTTATTTGAGGATGTGATGATCGAAACACTAAATTTTTCAAAAACATTCAAAATTTACTAGCTTGAATAGATATTGAGTTACATTCAATAATTTCTCATCATTATTTTCTCCCACTATAACAAGCTACTCCAAAACAAGCTATGTATCATTCTCTTCTTCTACATCTAAGATATAACTTCCATCATACTCTAAACCATAGATTATTAAAAGATCTAAAGAGAAATGTTTCCACCGGGTCAATTCATTTTTTCATATTACAAATGAAAATTTGAAGATAAATGACTAATATTGAAACACCTACGATACCTAAATGGCATCCTTTTGTAGTCCAATAACTATCTCCATACTTGATTTTCTACTATTAGATCTATAGAGGCTGAGAGATCGAGTGTTGTATCAATGAAGACTAAAATTTCATATTAGAATTGGATAATCCTTGTTGTTGGATATAGAAAGGAAGTTTTGCCACTATACAAAAGTGCATAATATGCAAATAAAAATTATATAGTAGATGTGTGTATTTCAAGTCACTAGCATTTTTTTGAATTTCATATATGTGTGTGTGGGGGTATGTGTGCGAACATGTTTATGTTTATATATGATTACAAAAAAAATTCAATAAAAAATAAAATAAAATTATTATGAAATTTAGCAAGAATATAGTGTGTGCTACATGTAGAATATATATTATTATATTTATATAGCCTAAATCTTTAGTAATCTAAAATAATTTGAATAAATTAATTCAATAGTTTTTTTATAAAATTTAATTAAAGTATCAATATTAATATATTAAAAAAAATTATTGAAAAAATTTATGTTATTAAAATGATTATAATACTAAAAATATATATTATTATATTTATATAGCTGATGGCTTTTAAAATGCCAAAATTTTGAATATTAAAAAATAATTATTTTTTTCAAAAACAAAGAGAAAAAATCAACATTAAATTATAAATGTAAAATAAATTAGTCCAAAAATTGCACCAAAAAAATAATATTAATATTAAAAAACTAAAATAAAGCCAAAAAAATTAGAACAACTAAAAAAATTGGAAAGATCATGAGCTATGTATTTGGTCTGCTCTAGATTAATAAGTTGAAAATGAGTCATCTTACTTTTATTCGAGTGAAACATATTAATTAAATATAAATAAAATAAATTTTAGTAAGTTAAATTTAAATTTAATTAGTAAATTATATTATATGATTAAATAATTTGAATAAATCAAATTCATAATTTAAAAATATATATTTCAAATATCAATATGAATATATAAATAATATATATTGAAAAAATTCTATTATCAAAATGATTATAATATTAAAAAAAATTACTATATTTATATAGATAATGCCCTTTAAAATGCCAAAAAAAAAAATGAATATTATAATTTAGTTAATTTTTTCCAAAAATGAAGAGATAAAATCAATATTAAATTATAAATAAAATAAATTGGTCCAAAAATTATAAAAATTAAATAATTTTTATTAATATTAAAAAATTAAAATAAAGCCAAAAATATTTTGAAAAGAACATGAGTTATATATTTAGTTTGTTCAAGAATAATAAGTTAAAAATGAGTCGAAACATATTAGTCAGAATAAAAATAAAATATTTTTTAGAAAGTCATATAAATTTAATTAATATATTATATTACATAATTAAATAATTTGAATAAATCAAATCAATAATTTAAAAAAATATAGTTAAAATATTAATATTAATATATAAATAAAATTTATTGAAAAAATGTATACTAACATATATATCTTAGATAAATCTATGTAAAATATATCAAAATATATGCTAATGTTTGGAAAATGATATGTATGTTTTGTAGTTGCGTAAAGTAAAGATAAATATTTATTTTTCATGAAAAAACTTAATGTAAATATTTAATGAAATTTTAAAAGGAGAAATAAAGAGTAACAACATAATATTAGTAAAAATAAAAATATACATAATAATATAAATGTGATACTAAAATGGGAAATACAAAGAATCTTCGAGTTGGTTATGTTTTAAATATTTGGGTGTCATGAGTAACATCTTCGCTTGGTTTAGCCTTTGGATCTTGTTCTTTTCACCTTATGGATTTGGTCACTTGGGCCTCATTTTTTGTTGTTTTCATTTGGTTTCAGTTTTTATTGGGGACCCTATTAGGTTTTTTCTTATTTATTTTTAGAGATTTGGACCTTCTATGTTTAGGTTGGTTCCTGATCTAACAAAAATTAGTTCGTATTTTTCTTGGGAATCTTGATGGTTTCTTTGGGACTTGGGCCTCTTTCTCTTTCAACTCAGGTTGGCTTCTGGTCTAACTAAAATTGGTCAGTTCATTTTTTTGGCAAGGTCCCTTTTGACTACCTAGTTTATTGTTACTTCTTCTTTCCATTGTTTCTAAGGGGAGACCCATACCACCTAATATTGGTTGTTTTTGTTCTTCCCTTACTTGGGCCCTTTTGGGTCTTCATTATAGCTACATCTTTCGATTGGGTCCTCGCTATACTCTTGGTCAATTATTTCTAGCCAGGGGGTGACATAGACCTCCTAATGTATCTTTCAATTGTGCCCTCATTTTTCTCTTGTTAAACTATTTCTAGCCAAGGGGAGACTCAGATCTCTTAATGTGTCTGGGTTGATACCCAAATCAGTCAAATATGGGATTATATATATATATATATATATATATATATGAAAAAATCTATATATTACCTATAAAAAAATTTTTAATTTTATTTCTATAATTTCATTGTTAATATTATTTATAAATATAATGTGGTAAAATCTAATTATGATATATGTATGTTATATATTTATTTAATTATGATATTAGTAATATTTATTATGATAATTTATTTTTATAATTTTATTGTTATGATTATTTATAAATATGATATGGTGATTATCTATTTATTATCATGTGGTGATATTTTTTATGATAAATTTATTTTTCAAATTTCATTACTATGATTATTTATAAATATGTTAAGTAATATTTTCATATTATGTATAAATTAATTGTGATTATTTGTATAGTATCTATATTTATTTATTATGATGTTGGTCATATTTTTGTGTTAATTTTAATTTTACTATTTCATTGTTATGATTATCTATAAATATAATATGATAAAATCTATATATTATTCTATAAATTAGTTGTGATTATCTATATATTATTCTTTTATTTTTTATCATGTGATGATATTTTTTATGATAATTTATTTTTATAATTCATTGTTATGATGTAAAAATTTATAAATATGACTTGATAAAATCTATATATTGTCTATAAATTAGTTATGATTATCTATATATTATTTATTAATTTATCATGATGTGGTAAAAATTTTAATGATAATTTATTTCTACAATTTTATTGTTATAATTATTTATAAATAAAATGTGGTAAAATTCGTATATGACCTATAAATTATTTATGATTGTTTATATATTATCTATTTATTTATTATGATGTGGTAATAGTTTTTATGATAATTTATTTTTATAATTTCTTTGCAATTATTTATAAATATATTGTAAAATCTATATATTATCTATAAATTAGTTGTGATTATATATTATTTATTTATTATTATGTGATGTTATTTTTTATGATAATTTATTTTTTAAAATTCATTATTAATTACTTATAAATTATTTATAAATATGATGTGGTAAAATATATATGATTATTTGTATATTATTTATTTATTTGATAATTTATTTTTACAATTTTATTGTTATGATTATTAATAAATATGATGTGATAATAAATATGATGTGGTCATATTATTATTTATTTATTAATTATGATGTTATATTATTATGCCATTACTCAATTGGAAATTAATTTTAAACAAAAAGTAATGAGGAAAGTTGTAGAATAAAAATAATGAGAAAAAAAATCTTTAAAACATTACATAAGAAATGACAGTTCAATTACCCCATGGTTAATTTAATTTTTTATTTAATCATGTCATCTTTAAAATCATTAAATTGTTTTATTTTTAATTTTGTGTTTGTCCCAATATCCTTCTAATGTCATTATAGGAACACTTATAAGTGTAATTACCTATAAATTAATTATTATTTAATTATTTATAAATATAATACAATAAAATTTATATATTATCCATAAATTAATTATGAGTATTTATATATTATCCATTTATTTACTATGCTATTATAATATTTTTTTATGATAATATATTTATATAATTTCATTATTATGATTATTAATATATATGATATGATAATTAGTAAATTAGAAATCAATTTCACACTAAAACTAATTAGGAAAGTTGTATAGTAAAAATAATGAGGGATTTTATTTTATTTTTTGGCTCTTCTTTACTTTTTATTTTCATGGCTCTATTCTATATATATATTACTATATTTATAATGTGAATGCTTTTTAAAATTCCCCCAAAAAAGAATATTAAAAATTAATCATTTTTTTTTAAAATGAAGAGACAAAATCAGCATTAAATTATAAACAAAATAAATTGATAAAAAATTATACGAATAAAATAATTACTAGCATACCTATTTTAGATAAATCTATGTAAAAGACGTTGAGAGATATCATTCTTGAGGTGCCTATCTTATATTGGATTTGTGACATATGTGGAATAGGCACCTCGAGAATGATATCTCTCAACGTCTTTTACATATATTTATCTAAGATAGGTATGCTAGTAGCAACTGTGCATTTTGTACATTTATTTGATATCTAATTTAAAAATTGTCACCCAAACTTAAAATTTATATTATACATTACATTAAAATATATATAACTGTAATACACATTATATTAAATCACCCATAACTTTAATTCACATAATTTAAAATTCTCAATCTAAATAGTTATTTAGTACACATCACATAAAATGTCAAATAATGAATTAGTACACATCATATAAAATGTCAAATAACGAACTTGCCCAACGAATATCTTCACAATTACATTAAATTATTTTTCCTTTAAGAGTTTCAATGTCTCTTTCTCAGCATTCTATTTGGAAAATTGTTTTCCATTTTTTAGCTTTTCATAGCTCTCATATGTAAATGGAGTTAATATTCTTAGTCCTTCCAAGGACTTTACATGAGATATAGCCATAAATGTTTCTTTTTGAACTATATCAATTGAGGCTTTTGAAAGGGTCAAACCTTGTGATTTTTGTATTGTTAATGCCCAAGCCAACTGTAAGGGTAGTTGGATTGTGTGTCCCCTTTGTATTGATGAAATTGGTACTGCATATGGAGTTGAATCTTCAAATGGTATTCACGAGTAAATGTCAAAATTGACCATAAAATATGTTGGTGGTTCTGGTGGGGCAATCCCAGATTTGTAGATTATACTTTTGATATACCCTAAAGCTCCATTTACAAGCCATGCTTCTATCCAAATATTGAAGTTAACATGACCTTTGCATTGATAGTAATTAGTAACTCCACATCAAGTTCATCATTTGGACCTCCCATTACTGCATTAGCACTTCCTAATTTGGTTACAGTGCTGCGTGTAACCAGTCTTTTCAATGAATATAATTTTCTTTTATTGTGGTTACGCACATTATCATTTATGGAAAAAAATAATATAATGATCAAACTCTTCATTTTTTTATCTATCTATTCCGAAATTTGTTTTGGTCATCAATAGCTTCCAATCATCTATTGTCAGATTTGCATGTCTCACATTTGTGAGTAGCTGATGAAACCTTTGTTGATCATCACTTTCTCCTTCCAGTCTAAATATCTTGTCTAAAGTAACAACTATTTTGAATTCTTCCCATAAAATTTTAGCTCATATGTTACTATTGTATGGTGGTCTATCACTAATAGGAGGAATTTGACCTAAATCTCTAACCAAAACAATAGATATACAACCAAAACTCATTTTTACATCTTCAAAAAATGCTTGGCGAAGTCTCAAGTCTATGTTCTATAGTAAATTTTACCCAATAAAGCTCATTTCATTAATAAATATGTATTTTATGTGGCAGATATCCTCTTGGAAACTTTTAAGTCTTGTTCCTTCTAATTCAACAAAATCCATAATTGGGATTCGAATTTATGCATGGATAGTCGAGGCACCAATATTGAATGTTGTAACTCCAGTTGGTAAAATTAGTAGAAGTGGAGATCGTTATGGGAATGTTGCATCTTGAAGAGATCGATGAATGACACCTATCAGATATTATTTTCCTATTCCTTAGACTATTATACGTAAGGGTGAAGTATTTTGACCTCCATGAAAATGTGTCATAACCATATCAAGTGCTTTTTTTGTTTGGAACCCAAGGTTTCATAATTCATATTTGGTGTTATATCATCATCTATAAGAAATCCATTATCTTTCATGGTGCGTATGAACTTGATTTCTTTATTTGTGTATTCTTCACCTCTATATCATTATTCCATAATACTTGACTGTCAATATCTCTTCTTCCCAACATATCTATCTCACTCACTTCCATAACTTGGTCACGTTATAGCCTGAATATGATTTTCCACTCATGTTCCACTATGTTTTGTTGAATAGGTGGATGATCCTCATCTTCAATATCACCATGACTTTCAACATCTTCTAGAATTGTTCTTCTCTCCATGTGCCAATAGTTATAATAAAATGAATCCCACTTTGATATTATTTCTTCATCATCAATTCCAATATGTCTTTGTATATCATGAAATGGATTGTGAAGTAATAATTTTGACCAACAAAACTCAACCTATTTATTTTATCCATGCATAGGGATGAAGGAAAACCTTAGAAATACTCTCACTATAAGCTACAATGCTCCTTGCCTCCCATTTGTTGTCTTTTTTATGCCTTGGATTAAATGTCCAGGATTTCATTACTTCAATAAGTGATGTGCTTTCCATGGAAAAGGTCATATTATTATATCCATCAATGAAATACATTGTATTCTCTCCATGATCATCTTTTTAATGTTTTTCTACAAGTTTAAACACATGACGTGAAACATTCAAGTTCACAAATACTATAATGCTCTCTACTAATGGAAGCTCTAAAAACATGTGACATGTTTATTGCACCCCAATGTCTCTTTCAACAATGGTCTCAGTTAAAAGTCTTCTATATGATTTTTTTCTAAGTCATTAGGGTTTTCAATATTTTCAAGCCACATCAACATTTGATGATAAGTTTCAGGACTATTCTCTACCTTTGCTGTAAACTTAGCAATCTATTTGACCATAGCATGTTTGCATCCTTTGTAAAAAAAAATTTAGACATATTGTTCATCTTGAGATGTTTTTGCTCGAATGTCTTTCATATTATTTGCATTTTGCCTCTTTTCTACTTCTAATTGTTCAGTTGTCAATTCACTCCACATCAACTTCATCATTTGGACCTCCCATTGGTGCATTAGCACTTCCTACTTTGGTTGCAATGTTGCGTGTAACCAGTCTTTTCAATGAATATAAGTTTCTTTTATTATGGTTATGCACATTATCATTTTTAGAAAACAAATGAATACAATTATCAAACTCTTCATTGTTGGCTCTATCTATTCCAACATTTATTCTGGTCATCAATAGCTTCTAGTCATCTATTTTCATATTTGTATCTCACACATTTGTGAGTAGCTGATAAAACCTTTGTTGGTCATCACTTTCTCCTTGTTATCTAAATATCTTGTTCAAAGTAACAACTATTTTGAATTCTTTCCATAATAGTTTAGCTCATCTATTGCTATCATATGGTGGTCTATCACTAACAAGAGGAAGCCGACCCAAATCTCTAACCAAAATAATAGATATACCACCAAAACTCATGTTTTCATCTTCATAAAATGCTTGACAAAGTCTCAAGTCTATGTTCCATATCAAATTTTTCCCAATAAATCTCATTTCATCAATCAATATGTATTTTATGTGGTATATATTCTCTTCGAAACTTGTAAGTCTTGTTCCTTCTAATTCAGAAAAATCCACAATTGGGATTTGAAGTTGTGCATGGATAGTCAAGGCACCAATACTAAATGTTGCAACTCCAACTGGTGCAAGTAGTAAAAGTGAAGATCATTTTAAGAATGTTGCATCTTGAAGAGCTTGATGAATGACAATTATCATATATGATTTTCCTATTCCTTAGACTATCATGCATAAGGGTGAAGTATTTTGACCTCCATGAAAATGTGTTATAACCATATCAAGTGTTTTTTTGTTTAGAACCCAAGGTTTCATAATTCATCTCTGGTATTATATCATCATCTATAAGAAATCCATTATCTTTCATGGTGCTTATGAATTTGATCACTTTATTTATGTATTCTTCACCTCTATATTCATTATTTCATAATGCTTGTCTGTCAATATCTTTTCTTCCCAACATATCTATCTCACTCACTTCCATAACTTGGCCACGTTGTAGCCTGGATATGATTTCCCACTCATGTTCCACTATGTTTTGTTGAATAAGTGGATGATCCTCATCTTCAGTATCACCATGACTTTCAACATCTTCTAGAATTGTTCTTCTCTCCATGTGCCAATAGTTATAATTAAATGAATCACAATTTTATATTATTTCTTCATCAATATTCTAATATCTCTTTGGATATCACAAAATGGCTTGTAAAGTAATAATTTTGACCAACATAACTCAACCCATTTATTTGATCCATGTATAGGGATGAAAGAAAACTTTGGAAATACTCTCACTATAGCTGCAATACTCCTTACCTCCCATTTTTTTGTCTTTTTTATGCATTGGATTATATGTCCAAGATCTCACTACTTCAATAAGTGATGTGCTTTCCATAGAAAAAGGCCTATTCTTGTATCCATAAATGAAAGACATTGTATGCTCTTCATGATCATCTTCTTCATGTTTGTCTATAGGTTTGAACACCTGACGTGAAACATTCAAATTCACAAATACTCTACTACTCTCTACTAATGGAAGCTCCAACAACATGTGGCATGTTTCTTGCATCCCAATATCTCTTTCAACAATGGTCTCATTTAAAAGTCTTCTATATGATTTTCCTGCTAATTCATCAAGGTTTTCAATGTTTGCAAGTTGCATCAACATTTGATGATAACTTTCAAAACTCTTCTCTGTCTTTGTTGCATACTTAGCAATGTATTTGACCACAGCATGTTTACATTCTTTGTAATTTTATTCTTAGTACATATTGTTCATTTTGAGATGTTTGTGTTTGAATATCTTTCATCTTATCTACATGATGCCTTTTTTTTGCTTCTAATTGTTCAGTTGTCAATTCACCCCTATGTTCTTATAATCTTTGTCTGTTATTGTCATTTTAATTTTTTATTTCTTCCTCTCTTTGTTCAGCTATCATTTATTGTTGTCTTCATCTATGATATTTTCTTTGTTTTTTTCTTTGGTATTCTCTTCATTTACAAAATTTAATTTTAGTCGAGCCATATCTACACAATTTTTAAGTAAATCATATTACACCAAATATAGATAACATGTTATATTTGATTATTATAAAATATCCAAATCATATTTATAATTCAAAAATATATAAAAATATCAAATAATATAATTGATAAATATATAGAAACATTAAACTAAATTTCTTATTAGAAAATTATGAAATTTATGTGAATATTTTACCTACGATTTAAGTAATAACCAAATTAATATATTATATTTAATATATTAATTTGGTTATTACTTAAATCGTAGGTAAAATATTCACATAAATTTCATAATTTACTAATAAGAAATTTAGTTTAGCCTAGATCATACTAAATTAAAATATAAAATTACCTAAAATTTGGTTTGGTTGTAATTTACTAAAGTCATATTAAATTAAAATATGATTGAAAATCTTACCTGTAGTTTACTAATAATATGATTGAAAATAAACTTAATTTTACGTATTAATGAAGTAGAGGAGGTAGTTTAAAAATATAAATAAAATATATGTAACATGGTTTTAATTTTGATATTTTTTTAAGTTTAATAATATAAATAAAATATGAGTGACAGGGGTTGTGTACCCACATGAAAACCCTCCAGTATTGAAATTTAACTCATAAAGACCCTAATGAATGTGATTTTTTAAAGAAATGTAGTGAAAGAAAATCACTCCGTAAAATAAAATTAGTAATTCACTCTTTAATATTACTAGCAAATCAAATTTAAATATGAAAAACATTTATTTAAGTTTGCTAATTTAGTAAGTAATATAGAAAAAAAAAAGCATTATTTTTTTTTTTATTTTTATTTTTGTTTTTCTTATCCTTGTATATGCAATTTTTAATTTGTTATCTGATTTGAACTTGTGTGTATTTGATTTTTGTAATTGATTTGCAATTATATTTATAATATTTCAAGGGTCATATCTATTAATTTTAATATTATATTCATTGTTTGTATTTGATATTATTATTATTATTATTAATATCATTGATATTTAATTTAAATGTCAGCCATTTTTCATACAAGGGCACGATATCAGGGTCCTTCCCCCCTGAACGTAATTATATTTTTTTTTGATAATTTATTTTTATAATTTCATTGTTATGATTATTAATAAATATAATGTGATAATATAAATCTTCTAAAAATAAAAAGGACGATGTAAAGAAACAACGAACGGACTGGTTGTCATCACTCCTTACGAACGGACTGGTTGTCATCACTCCTTACTCCTGACTCCCAAGGGCCATAATCCAATCCAGCGTGTAAGAACATATTGACCGAACTGCAGGTGGCCTTTGGACTGGTGTATACACGGGCGACTTCATCCATTTCCCATCACCATGTATCATATCTTAAAGTATCGTCCATCATGAGGCCTGTGGGCCACAAGAAAAATATGTTTATTACATGTTTTTAATGCTAAACTAAGTATTTTTTTTAATACTAAGATCTAGGACGCACTTTGATAATTTCCACATTTCCCTACGGTGATTTATATAGGTATTGTGCCCTATATATTTATTTCTTTAAGATACCGAATCTCGGTCTCAATCTTACTGCCCCCAACAAACTCCAAGTCATCCAAGCTTTGAAAAACACAATGTTAAGGATACATTCTCAGAACAACCTTCAACCCTGAGCCTGAGCAGAGATGGAAGTTTCTGTAAAAAAACTTCTTCCAACCGAGAAGCAGAAGTATTCAAGGAAAAATAAATTTCAGACTTTTAAGTCATCAATCGATTGTCTGAACAGTTGTCAAAAACGATTCCAAAATCCCTTCATTTTCTCCTTATAGTGGCAAAAAAAATAGCATCATCTAAAAAAAAAATTGTGTAAAATGATTCAGTGAATAGTTAAATTTGACAGGGGACCTTAATTTCAAGTTGAAGGGTATTTATGTATCTAGCCTTTTGATGATGAAAAGTTGTAAAAAATAGTTGTCTTTCGATTGACAAGTGTAAATTTAGCTTTCCTTCGATTGATAAGAGTAAATTTAGTACGTATGTTGAAGCTTCGATTTCAATTTATTGGGGAATGATTCAAACACAAATAAAATATTTAGTAAAATTTTGGAAATGCAACCTACATAATTTATTCAATGAAATTATAGCATTCACCTAAAAAAGTACAACAATCATAATTCATAACATATTACTTTATACAAATCAAATGTACTTCTATTTTCCAACAAGGAGCTAAAAAAAACATTTAAATTATAGAACTAGTTAAATAAAATCTAACTATGCAATGTTACACTTACAATATCAACTCAAATATTCATAACTTCTATATCCAGATGGTTCATTTCACAATTCCTCTATATGCCAAGACCCAGTCCATGCACCTACTGAGCCCATCCATTAGTCGGTATCCCTAACCACTCCAACCATCAGTTGGAGATGGAAGTATGAATGTAGTAGCCAACTTGGAACATACATCTAAAACTAAAAACGTGATGCAAAATATCATATTTTTTATTTTTACTTATATACATCATTTTTCCTAGTGCACAACAAACTTCTAAGACCAACCTAGCTCATTACTGTTACATCTGCACCTAATCCAACAAGAAGGGCATTAGCAATACTTGTTCATAGACAAGTAATAAAACATATATCAATGTGAATGTTGTATTAATAATTATAAATGTTTTAAATAATATTTAAAAAAATATTCAATATCAATTATAAATTAAAATAGAAATTAATTGTTCTGAAAGTCTTAGTGTTATAAATATATTAAAAAATGAAACAATATACATATTAAAAGTGAGATTTAAGTGAAATTATATGTAGACAAGTTACAGCTACAAGTTTGAGTGGAATGCATTAGCTGATTTTTTAATACAAATTAACTTTTTAGTAGAAATGTGGGATTGAGAGTAGGAATTTTGTGTCACATAAATTTCATTAATACAATTTTTTAGAACTAAAAGTGAGTAGTTAACTGATTTATCCACAGTTTGTTCACTTTCTTGAGTGTAAATTACCAATCTCGATTCTCACTGTAAATTAGTATAATAAATATATAAAACTAATCTCACAATTCACTATAATTACCAAATTACCAATCTCAAAGTTCACTTTAATTACCAAATTATCAAATTACCAATCTCATAGTTCACTATAATTACCAAATTACCAATCTCACAGTTCACTGTAATTACCAAATTATCAATTTAAAGTTGTTTATAATAATTAATATAATATTTACATTTATATGTTTTATTACTAGACTATGAATAAGTACTATTAATGCCCTTCTTGTTGAATTAATATTATAGATTTATAAAACTAAACTCACTATAATTATTAATTTTAATCTCATTTTAAATTAATCTTTTATATATATATATATAAAATTTAAAACTGTTTATAATCACTAATGCAATGTTTACATTTATATATGTTTTATTACTAGACTATGAAGAGGTAATGTTCATGCCCTTCTTGTTAAATTAGTATTATAAATATATAAAACTAATCTCAATATAATTACCTATCTCATAGTAAATTAATATTTTATATATATAGACACACACACACACATACACACACACACACACACACACACACACACATTTTTATGAGACCAATCTCACTTTAATGATATTATAGAAGTCACCCAAAAGGATACAAGTCACAAAAATCATAATTCATAACATCTTAATTTATACAAATTAAATATACTACTATTTTTTAAGGATGCGCTAAAATAAAACATTTAAATCATAGAACTACGCTGGATAAAATCTAACTCTACAATGTTATACTTACAATATCAACTCAAATATTCATAACTTCTATATCTAATTGGTTTATTTCATGGTAATTCCTTTGTATGCCAAGACCCCATCCATTAGTGGGTATCCCTACCTACCCCAACCATCGATTGGAGATGGAAGTAGAAATAAAGTAACCAACTTGAAGTGCATACAACAAAAACCCAAAATATGATGTAGAATAGCTTATTATTTTTGTTTTTACCTGTATACACCACTTTTGATAGTGCAAAACAAAATTTTAAGACCAATCTAGCTTATTACTGATGTATCTTCACCCAATCCAATAAGAAAGGTATTAGTAATGCCTATTCATAGTCCAATAATAAAACATAAATAACAATGTAAATATTGTATTAATGATTATAAATAGTCTTAATTAATATTAAAATCAATTCCAATCAACTTTCATTTCACTTATAGAATGTTGATCACTAAAAGTATGAAATATATAAGCTTGGATTCTAATTTTTGGAGAACAATTCAAACACACGAAAAATAAAATATATATTTATTTAACTTATACTAATGGTTTCAACTTCTATTCAAAACGTTTCTTCCAGTACAAAAACTATTGCAAAGTTTTTGTTTTTTTTCTATTCTTCTAATTTAATTTATTGAACTAATAGATCTATTGGTCTAGAGGAAGATGCCTTCGTGCTTTTATATGCTTCCATTCTAATCTACCTCATTTAGAGTGTGAGATGCACAAAGAAAAAGAAACATTAACATATCCAATATTTTCAAAGAAAGTCTAAATTGATTATCATTTTTATCATGTTTAACTTTGAAAAAAATCTTTCACATATTATCGTGCTTGATGGAATAACAAGAATAATTTTCTATAGTTGCATTAAACATAGAAACCCTTCAAACCATTGAGGTTCACCTCAAAAAAGATTACATACTCTAAATAAAAGTTTTTTTTGTGTATGATTTATAAATAGTACAAACAAATTCATCCATCTCATTAAATATTTGATAGTATTTAAAATAGGTGATTTACCAACACTAATGTTTTTACATAAACATGTTAACCATATTTTTTTATGGTCTTTATCATCCACCTCATCATAATAATTATGAGAACTAAAAAAATTGACAATATTAAATACAAATAAATTTGTGAACCTTGTATCTAGAGAGTTAATAACCTTCACTATAATTTTTTTTTTAAATCAATACAATCATCTAGTGTCCATGATCTTTTTGATGTAGACAAGCTCTCAAATATCAATGGATGTATATGTATTTTACATGCTCCATCTACAAACTCAAGAGTTCCTCCTTGTGTTTTATTTTAAAAAGATAAAATATGTATTATACCTACCCCAAGTATGTCTCTTCGAAATCTCTTACGAAGTATGTCAATAGAAATATCTAAGGTAGTGCCAATGAAATTAATGTCAACATGGTCATCTTAAAACTTTGTATTCAACTTATTTAACTCAATAATCATGTTTGCAAGTAAATAGATGTATAATTATACTTAAAAAAATATTGTTTGTACTTAAAAAAATATTATCGAATCATACATTTTTTAATCCTCTAACTCCCATTCTCTCAACAAAATATGCATGAGTTTGACAAGCCTTTCCATGACCTTTTCTCTATAGAGCCACCTAATTTGATGAATTGGTAACACCTCTAACCAAATGATTTGAAATGACTCTATTAGATCTCTTAATGCTCCATGTCTCTTAACAAAAAATTTAAGCCATGAATAAATTTTATTTTCAAATTTATCAATAAATTATAGATATGAAAAAAATATATATGAAGCCTCATTTGTTGTTAATTCTTCTTGATGAGCTATGTATGCAATAAATATCTATTAATTAAAGAGTATATTGATAAAGCTTAGTATATAAAATTTCATAGAAACCCATGATAGTAGAAGCCCTATCAGATCCAAATCTAACTAACTTTATTAAGGATAAATTCATCACTGCTAAAAGATTTATCACAACATCATACATAGATTGATATACTTCATCCTTTATTTGAAGGATACATATAAAATTTATTACACATTTACCTCTTCATTTGTCAAATATGTAATATAAACTATCAAATGTTTTTCTATAGTCTGATGAGTACTTTCATCAACTAAAATTGAGTATAATGGACTATGAAAAGTCTTATATTTTCACTTTTTTTAATATACATCATTTGCAACATGTATAATTTTTTTGCCAGATGTGGTATTTTTATATACAAAGTATTCATCTATTAGAGGCATGTGTGGAGTGCATTTATACATTTTCAAGCCACAAATTGGATTATAGAGTTTTAAAGGTAAATCATGTATGAAAAAAAATACATATTTTCTATCACATATATGATTCTCTCATTCTCATCATTTACCATTAGTTCTACATGTTTGGTAATTGGAATACTAGTTTATTTGATTTCTCCCTCTAAAAGTTGGAAAGCAAATTTATGAGACTCTTATTCTGCATGCATTCTTAGACCACTGACTTCAAGGTTGGTACTCCCATCCTTAACTAATGGAGTCTCTCTCTTATATTTTACACACTAAAAATATTTTATCCTTTCAACACCATTACAGTCTTTGATAGCATAATCTCATAGAAATATTATATTCCATATGGAATTGATTGTTCTTTTCTATTTTTTTATGTTTATTTCTCTTCTTAAATATTTTCTCCATCTAATTCATGGTTTTATATATACATATAAACATCAAATTATTCATTTTTGGACCAGCATTGTTGATTATAATATCAAGGGATATGAAATGCATTAGTAAGTGATAGTTATTTTTTATCCTTTTAAAGATGACCAATAGAATCCGTTTTCTCAAAATTTATACATAATGAAAAAAATAAAAGTATAAAATTAATAAGTCCCATATACCAGAGTGTAATATTATGATTATAATTAATATTAGGATTTAAAATCATTCCCAAAATTATTTATAATATCAATAAAAAACATTATGTTTTACTAATTTATAATGGTAAGTGTTTAAAATTATTTCCAAAATTCAAAATGTTATTTTTATAGAAGTGTTGACTACTAAGAACATTAGGATTTAAGTATAGAATGGCCATCAAAATATAGTAGTATAAATAAGTTTATGTAATAAGTATACACTTTACCTTACAATAATAACAAATGAGTTATATTATTTCATTTTTATGAGACCAATCTCCCTTTGAATTGGTATTTTAAAATATATAACAATATTAAATTATATATATCCATTTTTATAAGAGCATCCATTTTTTGTTTTGAGGAAATAATTATTCCACGAGTGATCACAATCCCATCTGAAATCAACCTATCCAAGGCAAGACCCCTTGTTCTTGTGAGATCGACTCTAGTAAGAATAATTTTAACCTCATAGAAATATCTTTAGAAATGATTTTATATATTGTATTATAGCATGAAATAGGTCTAAAAAATCCAAAGGTAGAAGGATGATCCATTTTGGGGATTAAATAAACTGAATTTCAATTGAAATATTTGAGAACCTTTTTTCCCTGACATGATACTTCCACAACTAGAAACACCTCTTTCCCATAATATTCCAACATTCTTGAATGTTTACTAATAAAAACATATCTAATCCAGGAGTGTTATCCTTTCTCATTAAGGCCAATACTCCTCTAACATCTTCTTAAAAATGGGCCGTCAACTACTCATTCTCATGATGTGAAATTAGTTAAGGAATAAATTCTAACAAAATAACTTTAACATTAAAAAGAGAGGGATTTTTTTCATCTAGGAGATCCTCAAAGGAGGACATTACTTCATGTCAAATATCAGAGGCTTTATCCAAAAGGAAACCACTTTTAGCTATAAAGCATGAGATTCTAATTAAATTTCACTTAGCTTTAAAGTCACCACTTTAATGTCAAATACTCCAAAGTTTACAGTCAAATCAAGAGAACAAAAGATAACCATAGCCCCACATTGCTTATGTAACCATTTTCCTTTTGTGTGTGTTTGATTTGTGAACTTGGTCTTAGTAGTTGTTTCACATATATCCCATTAATGATTTTCCCAACCAACCCTCATAATATCTATTAAACATTGATCCCAAAAATTTAAATTGTGGATACCTCATAGAGTCTATAAAGAGTGTTTAAAGTCTCTAAATTTTGAAATGTTTAAAATTTTCTAGAGGAAGTTAAACTGAATAAAAAAGATTGGTGTAAAGAGTGTTTAGAAAATGGTTCCATAAGTGACCATGTGTTCTTACTCTTACAGGTTTAGATTGTCTTAGAAGAGACATAAATTATTATTCTACATTCTAGGAAACTTAAGTATGTTTGGTAATGAAAATATAATATTTTATTAAAGTGGTTTAGAATTCAACTAGATAAACATTATTCTCTAGGGAGATGAAGAAAAAAATAGTAGAAGCTTAGGAAGACTAAGAAAAAAAAAATTAGAAGCTTAGAATTAGAAGGGTTGAGACTATTTTTTCATATGATATTGATTGAATGTCACAAATAAAGTATAATATTATCAAGAAGACATATGTAATGTCAAGGAAATTAATTATATAATTGGATATTTAAAAAAAAATTAAAAGAGGTAATTTTTATGATCTATGTACATAAACAATAAAATAGTATAAATAGGAGAATTTTTAAAAGTCTAACTTGAAAGTATACAAATGCCAAGGGATAAATCAAAATTACTAACGTTATTTTTTCATCCTTGCTTACTAAAAACTTAAGACAAAACTACTAACATTTTTATTTACAGTTCGCTTGTCAAAGATTAAACATCAAACAAACATCAACAATCGATATTAAATTTTAATCATAATATTTTTTTGAGAAACATGATTGTGTATGCTCTCCCCTCACACCCATAGGGTAATCTTGGGGATAAAAAATAATTGATGTTACTTTTTATGTGCTAAAATCATGTTTTGCATTGTTCATTTTTATTTGTGTTCACCTACATCCATATTGTGTATGGTTTTCCCTCGCACCCCTAGGGAAATCTTGGGAATCAAAAAACCCAAAGCCTCCCATTTTTATTTTTTTATGAGCAACATGATGTGTAATCAATCCCCACACACTTGTTATAGTCCTTGGGTAGCCTATAATGTGGATTTCATAACCACACACTAATCCACACTCTATGTTTTAATGGAGTACACATATAAAAGAAAATTATCATAAAGCTAAGAGATATTCCCCATAAAAGTTTCTATTAAATGAGGAGGTCATACTCCAATACTCAAGTATCAAACAATATCCTTACACAAACCTAGATGGCACGTTCCATGAGGTATTTAGGGGACACACCTAGAGAGCATTGTAAAGCCTAGATTAAGACCTTTCAACTATAAATAAGTATTAGTGTAGGGTGAAAAACATCCATAAATATCACTCACCACATACAAACACAGAATGAGGGTTGGGAGACGAGCTTAGTAACCACTTTATGTAACTAGATTGATGGACTATTAGCTGAGTTACATACCCTTATCATTTGCATAGGATTGTGGCTTGCTTGATATTATTTTTTTGGTAGTCCCATATTGTTTGTAAAATTCACACCCTAAACCAAACAATATCTATAATATAAAATCAACCCACACATCGATGTCCTTAATCAAAATTATATACCAATCTATCAAACATTAACATCCATTAATTTGAACATACCTTGGCATCCCTTGATCCAAACATATATTGACCAACATTCCTTATCCAACACCCAAAAAGTTAAAATCCTAAAAAAAAATTAATCCCATCATTACCTTGTCAATTCAATCCAAACAACATTACCTATAGTCTAATCTTGTCCATATCCACACTTATAAAATCAACCAACCCAATCATAGTAAGTCTGTAATCTTCCTAAATCATATCCAACCCACCAATTAATCATATGTTTGCCCTGATCTACATACACATTAACCATGTCACATATCACAACTGAGATCATAAGCTTACTTTGAATCAAGGCCTAGTTGAATCATATAGTCAAATCCAATCATCCACTTTAGTCCAACCTAACCATTAATGTCATCATATTCAACTTGAAAAAATTAAATCAAATTCATCCAATCACTTGCGCTAGCCTAATCAAACCAATCAAAGGTTACCAACTTATTAGACACATCCTTTAGCTAGTCAGATTGAACTCCCATCAAAATTTAATTTCACTTATAAACCTTAATCAATCTAGGCAATCAAGTATGGGGTTATATCCAAATAAATAAAAGTCATTAAAAACTTATCTTAGCTCATCATCAAGTCCAAACATCAAATCAACATAAACGGTTATTATACCCTAATTGAATCCAGGTTTAGTTAGCTCATGTCTAAACAAGATAATCAAGACATACGTCTCACATCACATTAATCTAAAGTCAAACTTGAATAAATTTAAATTATGCCTTCATCAAATAATCCAAAACATAAAAAATTTATGCTAATCAAATCATCCCATAATAATTTCCCTAATAGTTTTGTTAAATCCCCTGTACTAGTTGATTGGAGCCAACGAAACATAACATCCATCCTTTCCCCCATCATGATCCATGACACCCAAAATATATTTGGATACTACCCTAATAAAATAATGTATATTTGAAAACAAGGATATTGTCCTCTTATGGCTTTTAGAAATGGGGTACGGATTGTAAACTTTGATCCCATAAAACTAACATCCATCATGATCAGGAATAATCAAGTCCTTCCACATCTAACTTAGCCTTCTTTTATCCCCCATGCTATCTAGTCATAATCAAACTTTTTGTCTAATAGTTATACTCTTGATCATTATCTTCCTTATTACACTAGCAAAGGGAAACATATCCTGCTAACCATATTAAACACTAGTCCAACTCCTTGCCGCATCAAATACCATCATCCAGATATGTCATGCCATCACTAAACCAAGGACAATAATCTAATCAATAATTTAATAATTCCATATCTGAATAAAGATTTGAACTTGATGAATCCTTAGAAGAAATATTTTAAAAATTACTTGTAATAAATATGATCATATACCCGCCCACCAAGCCTTTTGATCCAAACATATATGAGCCTTCTTGGTATAGGAAGGACAATACTATCAATACCACAAAATATAGGGGGATTCTACTAATAGATGCCTCACATTCAAAAATTACATTTAAGACCTTATCAACTATGGTGATATTGAAATCAAAATAGAATCAGATACATCCCTATCCAAGAGTGAGCAAGAAGGAATATACCATGGAATTGAAATAAAAATAGAATTAGTATCGGATTTAATTTCATAATCATCATCAATATCAATATATAAATTAAGAGTGTATAGTATTGAATATGTAGCTTCACTAGATTAGTATAACAACCTTAGTGATCCTAATATAATTCTTAATTAAGTTTCACCAACATTGAAACAAGTCCTCCTAGTCACCTCTACAAGGTTATGTTTCCCTCCATCCTTTCACCAACAACACCAATCATTTAAATGATAACCCCCATCCTTTTTATATCTCTAATCCTTTCCATCGTCTCAAACATGAACCTCCCATAACCATCGATTAGGACTGATAGAATCACACACCCTCAATCTGAATCCATAGCAGCACATCAGTTGTAAAATCCATGGGGATCTAATAAAATATCCAATAAAAAAAGCATAATAAATAAATTAGCTTTAATTCAATAAGAAATGAAATAATTGACCAAAGCAAAATTCAACATAGTCAAGAAAATAAAAAATCAAAGTCCCTTATTAAAATTCTCTTTTAGGTGATATAGGACAATCAAAATCAAACAAAATCATAAAATCAAGAAGAATTTGTTGGTGAGAAATTATTCAAGGCATAAATATATTAATAAATCAATCCTTCATCATTTGATTAGGACATCATTGAAATCAATATCAAAGTAGTAGATGATCCAAAAATCATTCAAATTAAAATTAATATCAATCTTAAAGAGTGAAAATGTATTGGAGTCCTCTTGAGAGAATTTTTAAAAGTCTTTGCAACATCTAGAATCATGTCACGTAAAACACATCCAAAATTATCAATGGTGAGTGGGACTATTAGTCCCAATTACTGGTATTCCAAGTTCCAAGAGTTATACCTCCCTCCATGATTCTATCATCTATCCAAATATTATACACTACCATTAAATTAGATCCTTAATCCACTCCTTATCACACCTTACCCTCCTAGGTGGCATTGTCTTTCATATGGGCTATGAAGACACCTATTTTAAATTTTAGGAGGAAGTTGAATCAACAATCAATGAAAATAATAACAACATCAGTGGATCCCTCATCAACAACATCAAAGCTATCCACAATAGGTATATATTGAATATCACAAGGTGTGAGTTTCATGCATCTCATATGCCTCCAATGAATTGAGATGCCATCAAGCCAAAAAATATAAAATTAAATAAATAAATGAATAAAATAAAAATCATTGTTCTAATGGTGAAAACTAGTAAAGTACCATAATGAAAACCAATTTCTAATGTCATGCATAATTTGACATATCCTCAGAGTAACAATTTGATGACTATACATTTGGTTTTCATGTGACATGGTCCTTAGATATCCCTAGTTCATTTGGCATGGTGTCTCATCTCCTCTATGCATCATCTAAAACCTTTCACTCTGTCATCTTCTATCATTCCCCTTCTAGTTACTAGGCTTGGGTTTTTACTTTGATAGTGGCCCCTTTTATAGATACATATTCCAAAAGGCCCTAAAAATCATAAAATTCCAAAAAGACTAAAAAAATCATAAACACCTAAAAAATCCAAAACATTAGCAATTTTTTACAATATTACTATTTATAGAAAGGTATTAAAGATAAGCTTATCCTTTATAAATAAATTACATCCCCCTTTCATCCCAGCCCCACCATCCCCTCCACCCCACCCCAACCCTGTCCCACACCCCCACCCCCCCACCCCCCGGTGCCATATTTATGGCCAACTTAAAATTCATGAGGAAGGGGATCTTATGAGGCCCATAGTTAATATGATAAATTATCTTAGTACCAACACTTAACTTTCCTTTTTAGTAAATTAAAATATTTTTTTGGTAACACTTCTTCCTATATAAAGGACTTTGATTCTTTCATTGAATTTTATTAAGTAACAAAAAGTAAACAATCAAGGAATGGTGATTAGTATTGATGTGGTTTCCCTCTTCACTAAAATATAGATTGATGAAGATATTGAAATTATTAGGAAGATAAATTATAATGAGACAACAAATTTGGTAGAGTTGTGCCTAAGATCAACCTTATTTAGCTTTGATGGTGAGATATATGAATAGATACAAGGTATGGCAATGGGTTCACCCTTATCACCAATAATTGATAAGTTATTTATGGAGGATTTTGAAAATAAAGTAATTTAATCTTACCCATTAAAACTAAAATGGTGGAAAAGGTTTGTTGATGACACTAATGTTTATTAGGATCATGATAAAAATAAAATTGAAGATTTCCTAAAACAACTCAACAATGTCTCACCGCATATCAAAATCATTATGAAAATTGAGAAAAATAATGATATTCCATTTTTGGATGTTTTTAAAGTATAAAATATAATGGATCTTTCTCATACAAATTTTATAGGAAGGAAACACACATAAAACTCAAACTTAGAGCTGATTCCCATTATCACCCCACTAAAAATCCAGTTTTCTTAAAACCCTTGCTACTAGAGCCACCATAATTTTTTTATAATGATCATTAGATCTAAAAAATAAATATCTCACAAACATGTTTAATAACCCCAATGAAAGTAAATGACCAATAAAAATGATAATGAAAACAAAGTTTCCTTGTCTTATATTAAAAACCTGACAGACAAGAACTCAAGGATTTTTCGTAAGAAAGGGATTGATACATCATTTTTTACTTCCAGTGTCCTAAAAACAATCTTATATCCTCAAAAGATATATTTGAACAAAAAGTAGATAGTGGGGTTTACATGATTGGATGTTGTTGTGAAAAACCATAAATAGGTGAAACAAGGAGATTAATCAAAACTAGGATTAAAAATCATGGGAAAGATATTTAATTAGATAGAGTCCACTAGTCGGACTTAGTTGAATACTCTCTAGCAACTAATAATTTTATTTGTATTGATAAAGCTAAAGTTCTAGCTTCTGAGGGTCACTATGTAAAATGACACCTAAGAAAAGCTATAGAAATCATGCAACGTGACAATAACCTAAATAGAGATCATGGTTAGCACATTAAAAAAACTTAGAATCCCATCATTTGAAAGCTATAAAATAAGCATTAATTATTAGTTATTAATTAAGGTAAAATAAAAAAATAAACTATGGTCAATTTCTCTTTAATATTAAAAAACATTTTGCTTGTTTTAAAAAACTTACCTTTAGCTAACTCTCCTTGGTTTAAATTATCATAATTTTATATGTTTGGAGTATTATTTATTTTCATTAGTCTTCTCTCCTTTGCATCACATTCATCCTTATTCTCCCTGATGAGGAGTCTATAAGTAGACTCAAAACCTCAAAAATAAAATTATTAACAGAATGCAATCCAAATATATTTTATCTAAAAGCCAAAACATCCCAATCATCTTGTCTTACATCCTATGTAAAATCTATCCTAAATCTATATTTTAATCCAAAATCCATATCCTTATCCCCTTCAAAATCAATATCCCTTATCCAACAAATAATTGTGACTATCCTTTAATCCAACCATTTATCAAATCTAACCTCACAAAATATATCATTTCCTAGGGGAAATCAAACAAGGCACATCAAATTGTGATCCTTCAACCCATCCCATTGTTTTTCAAGAGGCTAACAAATAAGACACTAATTACCTCAAATTAATAAATTACTCTTTTGGCATGTAAATACTCGTGTGTTTACTTTTCTTGTATGATCTTTGATGATGTTTAACTTACTTGAATGTCTTTTATCATGTATATATCTTTTCCTAATCATCTATGTTTATCTGCATATTTGGATCTATTCATTTAAGTTTTTTTCTATTATGCATTTTGTGAATATATTTGTACATATTTTCTCTTTTATTTTTTATGCAATAACATATGAAAAACATGTTATCTTGGTTCCTTATACCAACAGTGCATTATGCTACATGTTTCTTGCACATATTTTATTTTAATCTTTTATGTCAGTCCATCATGAATTATGGCAATAAGTCATCATGGTTATACATTATCATGGTGCATATTTCTTAATTATACATTAAATCATGATTGCTAAAAACAAAATGTCTCAATACCATAAAAACACAACCCATTAACATCATATCATCATCAAAACATTTATCCTATCTAGATCAATTATCCAAATAAATTCATCTGACCTTTCAATCCACCAAATACAATCATTCATCAACCCTATCCAATCGAATCAAATCTATCAAACATCTAATTATCAATATTAAAAAAATAAATCATCAACTTTATCATTCTCATCATTTATCAATCAAATCAAATCAAATCACTAAATAGAGCATATAAATCCAATCATCTATCCTACATATAATCATATTTAATAATCACAATCATTACTAATATAGCATTTATGCTAACATCCATCATCCTCATCAGTCTTAATCAGCATCCTTGGGGCATCCTTGGGACATCAACACCATCTAACCTATCATCTTTCATCACATAACTCAATTCTAGGGAGAACTACATCATCTTGAGATCTATACAGAATATGCAGGCAACACTCAGTCACATGAGGTGTCTAAATTTAGCTTGATTGAAATCTCATAATCATCCATAATCATTTTAAATCATTCATCATTTTATTTTAACTAACTATCCATGTCTAATGGACATCCTTGACAACATGATACATCATCATTAATCCATGTAATCAATAAAATCTTTGAGCTAAAATCAATCAATCTAATAAAATATCATAACTCTCTTTGGTATATATCATTATTTGGGATACGTTTAAGATATAACTTTGATAATCAATCTATCCAAATTTTACAGCTTCCCCCTTTTATATGTCTTTTATTAGGGCACATCTAAGGTTGTAACTTTATCTATCCTGCTCCTTCATGTATATCATTATCCGGGGCACCATCAATCTATCTAATCTAAATATTGATACAATTGTAACTTATTGATTATAAGCATTACATCAAATCAATCACATTAATCATATTTCATCTATCACATCTAGCCCAACCCCTCTTTCAATTATATTCATGCATCCCACTCCTCTTTTTATTTTGAGCGGCCATTTATCTTGTTCTTCCCTTCATTACCCTTGAGGAGGCATCACCCATCCTAAATTTTATCAACTTACAAACTCGCATGACCTTTCACTTCTTTGAACCGACATTACTTCTTGCAATTACAATTCCCTTTCAAAGAGGGGTAAAACATAGACATCTAAAATCAACCATTCCTTTCTCATTACTAATTTTATCATTATTCATCGTTAATTATCATCATCTCTAACCACACTAATATCATTGTCTTAACATCACCCTTGACATCCTTCCACATCACACTAACCTTACAATATCCAATTTTATTTGCAGAATGATAGTTCAATTTATTACATTTTTTACTCTTTTATGCCACTGTTATCCATGTAATTATTAAAATGATTATAATATTAAAAAATATATATTTATATAGTCGATGATTTTTAAAATGTCCCAAAAAATAATATTATAAATTAATTATTTTTTTCCAAAACGGAAGAGACAAATTCAACATTAAATTATAAACAAAATAAATTGGTCTAAAAAATTGTACAAATAAAATTATTCTTAGTAATATTAAAAAATTAAAATAAAGCCAATTTTTTTTTAAAAGAGCATGAACTATTTATTTAGTTTGCCTCATAATAATAAATTCAGAATGAATCATCTGAATTAAGTATAAAAGGTGATATCACATTCTTTTTTGAAAATATGTAATATAAAAAATATAAAATATAATAAAAATTTAAGTCAATCATTAATAAATATATGAAATATTTTTCAATATCATCTTAAAATATATTCCCTAAAAATTAATACCAAACTTTAGAATTGTTTGAAGAATATGTTAATCTCAATATTTAATTAATTAAAATTAAATAATTAATTAATTTAAATGAAAGCTATAATAAAATAAGGACTAATAAATATAAATTATTATAATATTAAATCAAATAAATTTTTGAAAAAAAAATATTTACATTTATTTTTATATCTCAAAATTTTAAATTATAATACAAACACACAAAATAATTTCAAATAAACTACATTATTAATTTACATTTTTTTTATAAAATCTCACTTTACTAAAACATCAAATCATACTTTTTCTTGTAAACAATTACTTGTTATGTATTGATATCATAATAATAATAAAATCGATAATTTGGATCTTATGAAAGCATTTTTGAAAATAAAATAAAAATCAAACTTTTAGAAATATAAGGGAATGATGTAAGGAAAAAACGAACGGACAATTCTAGAGACCAAACCTTGGAGTTTATCGTTTATTATAGAAAAATATTCCCAAAAAATCTATGCCAAACTTTAGGATTGTTTAAAGAAAATGTTAATCTTAATGTTTTGATTAATTAAAACCAAATAATTAATTGCTTTGAGTGGAATTTATAATAAAATAAAGACTAATAAATATAAATTATTGTGATACTAAATCAAATAAATTTTTTTTAAAAATGTTTACATTTATCTTGTATCTCAAACTTTTAAATTGTGATAAAAAAAACACAAAATAGTTTCAAATAAACTACACTAACATTTACATTCTTTTTATAACACCCCACTTTACTAAAACACCAGTCATACCTCCACTGATGTAACTTGCACTATTGATATTATAAAATTTGAATCTTAGGAAGGCATTTTTGAAAATAAAATAAAAATCAATCTTCTAGAATTAAAGGGGACGATGCAAAGAAACAACCGAACGGATAATTCGAGAGACCAAACCTTAAGAGTTAAACATTTATATGGTTTGGTAGATGTATCCACTGGTTGTCATCACTCCTTACTCCTGACTCCCAAGGGCCATAATCCAATCCAGCGTGTAAGAACATATTGACCGAACTGCAGGTGGCCTTTGGACTGGTGTATACACGGGCGACTTCATCCATTTCCCATCACCATGTATCATATCTTAAAGTATTGTCCATCATGAGGCCTGTGGGCCACAAGAAAAATATGTTTATTACATGTTTTTAATGCTAAACTAAGTATTTTTTTAATACTAAGATCTAGGACGCACTTGATAATTTCCACATTTCCCTACGGTGATTTATATAGGTATTGTGCCCTATTTTCTTATTTCTTTAAGATACCGAATCTCGGTCTCAATCTCACTGCCCCCAACAAACTCTAAGTCATCCAAGCTTTGAAAAACACAATGCTAAGGATACATTCTCAGAACAACCTTCAACCCTGAGCCTGAGCAGAGATGGAAGTTTCTGTCAAAAACTTCTTCCAACCGAGAAGCAGGAGTATTCAAGTAAAAATAAATTTCAGACTTTTTAGTCATCAATCGATTGTCTGAACAGTTGTCAAAAACGATTCCAAAATCCCTTCATTTTCTCCTCATAGTGGCACAAAAAAATAGCATCTAATAAAAAATTGTGGGTAAAATGATTCAGTTAATAGTCAAATTTGATAGGTTGGCCTTAATTTCAAGTTGAAGGGTATTTATGGATCTAGCCTTTTGATGATGAAAAGTTGTAAAAAATAATTGTCCTTCGATTGACAAGTTTAAATTTAGCTTCCCTTCGATTGACAAAAGTAAATTTAGTATGTATGTTGAAGCTTCAATTTCAATTTATTGGGGAATGATTCAAACACAAATAAAATACTTAGTTAAATTTTAGAAATGCAACCTACATAATTTATTCAATGACATTATAGCATTCACCTAAAAAGATACAACAATCATAATTCATAACATATTACTTTATACAAATCAAATGTATTTCTATTTTTGAACGAGCTAAAAGAAAATATCTGAATTATAGAATTAGGTTAAATAAAATCTAACTATGAAATGTTACACTTACAATATCAACTCGAATATTCATAACTTCCATATCTAGCTGGTTCATTTCACAATTAATTTATTTATATGCCAAGACCCAATCCACGCACCTATTGAGCCCATCCATTAGTGGGTATCCTTACCCACTCCAACCATCGGTTGGAGATGGAAATAGGAATGTAGTAGCCAACTTGGAGCATACATCTAAAACTAAAAACGTGATGCAGAATATCATGTTTTTATTTTTACCTATATACATCATTTTTATCAGTGCACAACAAACTTTTAAGACCAACCTAGCTCATTACTATTACATCTGCACCCAATCCAATAAGAAGGGCATTAGCAATACTTGTTCATAGACAAGTAATAAAACATATATCAATGTGAATGTTGTATTAATAATTATAAATTTTTTAAATAATATTTAAATATTCAATATCAATTATAAATTAAATATTCTGAAAGTCTTAGTCTTATAAATATATTTAAAAAATGAAAAAATATACATATTTAAAGTGATATTAAAGTTAAATTATACATATATAAATAAGTTACAACTACAAGTTTTAGTGAAATATATTAGCCGATTTTTTAATACAACTTAACTTTTTAGCAGAAATGTGGAATTGGGAGTGGGAATTTTGTGTCACATAAATTTCATTAATGAAACCTCTTAGAACTAAGAGTGAGCAATTAATTGATTTGTCCACAGTCCATTCACCTTCTTGAGTGTAAATTACCAATCTCTTTTCTCACTATAAATCAGTATAATAAATATATAAAACCAATCTCACAGTTCACTATAATTAGCATATTACCAATCTCAAATTTTACTTTAATCAGAAAATTACCAATCTCACAAATCACTATAATTACCAAATTACCAATTTCACAGTTCACTGTAATTACCAAATTATCAACCTTAGAGTTCACTGTAATTACCAAATTACTAATTTAAAGTTGTTTATAATAATTAATACACCATTTACATTTATATGTTTTATTACTAGTTTAGTGTTATATATTTATAATATTAATTCAACAAGAAAGGCATTAATAGTACCTATTCATAGTCTAGTAATAAAACATATATATATATATATATATATATATATATATATATATATATATATATATATATATATAGATAGCTAATTATATTGAGATTAGTTTTATATATTTACAATACTAATTTAACAAGAAGGGAATTTGCATTACCTCTTTATAGTCTAGTAATAAAACATATATAAAAGTAAACATTGTATTAATGATTATAAATAGTTTTAAATAATATTCTTATATATATTTATAAGATTAATTTAAAGTGAGATTAAAGTTATTAATTATAATGAGATTAAAGTTGGTAATTATAGTGAGTTTAGTGTTATATATTTATAATATTAATTCAACAAGAAGGGCGTTAATAGTACCTATTCATAGTCTAGTAATAAAACATATAAATGTAAATGATGTATTAATTATATCATTAAAGTGAGATTGGTCTCATATGTGTGTGTGTGTGTGTGTGTGTGTGTGTGTGTGTGTGTGTGTGTGTGATCAATCTCACTTTAATGATATTAATAGAAGTCACTCAAAAGGATATAAGTCACAACAATCATAATTCATAACATCTTACTTTATACAAATTAAATGTACTGCTATTTTTTAAGGATAAGCTAAAATAAAACATTTAAATCATAAAATTAGGTTGGATAAAATCTAACTTTGCAATGTTATACTTACAATATCAACTCAAATATTCATAACTTCTATATCCAATTAGTTCATTTCATAGTAATTTCTTTGTATGCCAAGACCAAATCCATGCACCTACTAAGCCCATCCATTAGTGGGTATCCCTACCCACCCCAACTATCGATTGAAGATGAGAGTAGGAATGCAGTAACTAACTTGAAGTGCATACAATTAAAACCCAAAATATGTTGTAGAATAATTTAATATTTTTATTTTTACCTGTATACACTACCTTTGATAGTGCAAAACAAATTTCCAAGACCAACCTAGCTCATTACTGATGCATCTTCACCCAATCCAATAAGATAGACATTAGTAATGCCTATTCATAGTCCAATAATAAAACATAAATATAAATGTAAATATTGTATTAATGATTATAAATAGTCTTAATTAATATTAAAATTAATTCCAATCAACTTTCACTTCACTTATAGAATGTTGATCACTAAAAGTATGAAATATATAAGCTTGGATTCTAATTTTTGGAGAACGATTCAAACAAACAAAAATAAAATATATATTTATTTAACTTATACTATAATATTAATATATTTAATATTTTAAAAGAAATTCTAGATTGATTATCATTTTTATCATGTTTAACTTTGAGAAAAATCTTTCACATACTATCGTGCTCGATGGAATAACAAGAATAAATTTCTATAGTTGCATTAAACATAGAAACCATTCAAACCATTCAAGTTCACCCCCAAAAATATCACATGCTCCAAACAAACAAAATTCTAGGTATGATTTATAAATAATACAAATAAATTCATCCATTTCACTTAAAAATTTTATAGTATTTAAAATATGTGAGTTACTAACACTAAGATTTTCACATAAAATGTTAACCATATTTGTTTATAGTCTCTATCATCCACCTCATCATAATAATTATGAGCACTGAAAAAATTGACAACATTAAATATAAGTAAATCTATGAACCTTGTATCTAGAGAATTAATAACCTTCACTATAATTTTTTTCTAAATCAATGCAATCATCTAGTGTCCATGATATTTTTGATTTAGGCAAGCTCTCAAATCTCAATGGATGTATATGTATTTTGCCTACTCCATCTACAAACTCAAGAATTCCACCTTGTGCTTTATTTTAAAAAGATAAAATATGTATTATACCTGCCCCAAGTATGTCTCTTTGAAATGTCTTACGAAGCATGTCAATAGCAATATCTAAGGTAGTGCCAATGGAATTAATGTTAACATGGTCATCTTAAAACTTTGTATTTAGTTTATTTAACTCAATAATCATGTCTGCAAGTAAATAGATGTATAATTATACTTTAAAAAAATTGCTTGTACTTGAAAAAATATTTCCAAATCATACATTTTTTAATCCTCTAACTCCCATTCTCTCAACAAAACATGCATGATTTTGACAAGCCTTTTCATGACCTTTCTTCTATAGAGCCACCTAATTTGATGAATTTGTAACACCTCTAATTGAATGATTTGAAATGACTCCATTAGATCCCTTAATGCTCTATGTCTCTTAACAAATTTTCTAAGCCATGAATAAATTTTATTTGCAAATTTGTCAATAAATGATAGATATAAAAAATAATATGAAGCATCATTTGCTACTAATTCTTCTTGATGAGCTATGCAATAAATATCTATTAATTAAGGAGTATATTGATAAAGCTTAGTATATAAACCTTCATAGAAATCCATCATAGTAGAAGCCCTATCAAATCCAAATCCAACTAACTTCATTAAGGATAAATTCATCTCTACTAAAATATTTATCATGACATCATACATAGATTGATATGTTTCATCTTTTATTTGAAGGAGACATATAAACTTTATTACAAATTTACCTCTTCTTTCATTTATCAAATGTGTAATATAAACTATAAAATGTTGTTCTATAATCTAATTAGTACTTTGATCAACTAAAATTGAGTAAAATTGACTATAAAAATTTTTATATTTTAATTTTTTTATAATATACATCATTTGTAGCTTTTAGAAACTTTTTTCCTGATGTGATGTTTGTATATACAAAGTATTCATCTATTAGAGGCATGTGTGGAGTGCATTTATATATTTTCAAGTCACAAATTGGCTTATAGAGTTTTAAAATCAAATCATGTATGTCAATATATATATATATGATTCTCTCCTTCTCAGCGTTTACCATTAGTTCTACATGTTTGGTAATTGGAATACTAGTTTGTTTTTTTTCTCCCTCCAAAAGTTGGAAAGTAAATTTATGAGACTCTTATTATGCATGCATTCTTAGACCACTGACTTCTAGACCAATGACTTCAAGGGTGGTACTCTCATCCTTAGCTAATGGATTCTCTCTCTTATATTTTACACACCAAGAATATTTTATCCTTTCAACACCATTGCAGTCTTTGACATCATAATCCGATAGAAATATTATTTTTCATATGGACTTGAATGTTCTTTTTTGTTTCTTTGATGTTTGTTTCTCTTCTTAAATATGTTGTCCATCTGATTCATAGTTTTATTCATGCAAAAAAACATCAAATTATTCATTTTTGGACTAGCATTATTTATTATAATCTCGAGGGATATGAATGCATCAATAAGTGATAGTTATTTTTTATCCTTCTAAAGATGACCAATAGAATCCATTTTCTCACAATTTATACATAATGAAAAAAATTAAAAGTATAAAATTAATAAGTCCCATATACCAGAGTGTAATATTATGATTATGATTAATATTAGGATTTAAAATCATTCCCAAAATCATTTATAATATCAATAAAAAAATATTATGTTTTATTAATTAATAATGGTAAGCATTTAAAATCATTTCCAAAATTTAAAATGTTATTTTTATAGAAGTGTTGACTACTAATAACTTTAGGATTTAAGTACAAAATGGCCATCAAAATATAGTAGTATAAATAAGTTTATGTAATAAGTATACACTTTACCTTACAATAATAACAAATGAGTTATATTATTTCATTTTTATGAGACCAATCTCCCTTTGAATTAGTATTTTAAATATAGATAACAATATTATATTATATATATCCATTTTTATGAGATCAACCATTTTTGTTTTGAGGAAATAATTATTCCATGAGTGATCACAATCCCAAATCAACCTGCCTAGGGCAAGACCCCTTGTTCGTGTGAGATCAGCTCTAGTAAGAATAATTTTGACCTCATAGCAATATATTTAGAAATGATTTTATATATTGTATTATGGCATGAAATAGGTATAAAATATCTAAAGGTAGAAGGATGATCCATTTTAGGGATTAAATAAACTAAATTTCAATTGAAATATTTGATAACCTTTTTTCCCTGACATGATACCTCCACAACTAGAAAGACCTCTTTCCCTTAATATTTCAACACTCTTGAATGTTTACTACTAAAAACCTATCTAGTCCAGGAGTGTTATCCTTTCTCATTAAGGCAAATACTCCTCTAACATATTCTTTAAAATGGGCCATCAACATGATGTGAAATTAGTTAAGGAATAAATTCTAACAAAATAACTTTAACTTGAAAAGAGAGGAATTTTTTTTCATCTAGAGGATCCTCAATGGAGGACATTACTTCATATCAAATATCAAAGGCTTTATCCAAAAGGAAACCACTCCTAGATATAAGGCATGAGATTCTAATTGAATTTCACTTAGCTTTAAAGTCACCACTTTAATGTCAAATACTCCAAAGTTTACAGTCAAATCAAGAGAACAAAAGATAGCCATAGCCCCACATTGCTTGTGTAACCATTTTCATTTTGTGTGTGGTTAATTTGTTAACTTGGTCTTAGTAGTTGTTTCACATTTATCCCATTAATGATTTTCCCAAACAACCCTCATTAATATCTATTACACTTTGATCCCAAAAATTTAAATTGTGGGTAGCTCATAGAGTCTATAAAGAGTGTTTAGAGTCTCTAAATTTTGAAATGTCTGGAAGGTTTTAGAGGAAGTTAAATTGAATAGAAAGAGTTGGTGTAAAGAGTGTTTATAAAATGGTTCCATGAGTGACCATGTGTTCTTATTCTTACAAGTTTAGATTGTCTTAGAAGAGACAAAAATTATTGTTCTACATTCTAGGAAACTTTAGTATGTTTGGTAATGAAAATATAATATTTTCTTGAGGTGGTTTAGAAGTCAACTAGATAAACAATATTCTCTAGGGAGACTAAGATAAAAATAATAGAAGCTTAGGAAGACTAAGAAAAAAAATATTAGAAGCTTAGAATTAGAAGGGTTGAGATGATTTTCTAATATGATATTGATTTACTGTTACAAATAAAGTATGATATTATCAAGAAGACATATGTAATGTCGAAGAAATTAATGATATAATTGGATATTTAAAAAATAAATAAAAGAGGGAATTGTCATGATCTATGTACATAAACAATAAAACAGTATAAATAGGAGAATTTTTAAAAGTCTAAATTGAAAGTATACAAACACCAAGGGCCAAATAAAAATTATTAATGTTATTTTTCATCCTTGCTATTGATAACCTAAGATAAAACTCCAACATTTTTATTTATAGGTTCACTTGTCAAAGATTAAACATCAACAATCCTTTTCAAATTTTAATCATAATTTTATTTTGAGCAACATGATTGTGTATTCTCTCCCCTCAAACCCATAGGGTAACCTTGGGGATAAAAAATAATTGATGTTACTTTTTATGTGCTAAAATCATGTTTTGCATTGTTCATTTTTATTTATGTTCACCTAGGTCTATAATATGTATGGTTTTCCCTCGCACCCCTAGGGCAATCTTGGGAATCAAAAAACCCAAAGCCTCCCATTTTTATTTTTTTATGAGCAACATGATGTGGAATCAATCCCCACACACTTTTTATAGTCCTTGGGTAGCTTGTAATGTCGATTTCATAACCACACACTAATCCACACTCTATGTTTTGATGGAGTATAAATATAAAGGATAATTATCATAAAGTTAAGAGATATTCCCCATAAAAGGTTCTATTAAATGAAGAGGTCATACTCCAATACTTAAGTATCAAACAATATCCTTACACAAACATGGATGGCACGTACCATGAGGTATTTAGGGGACACACCTAGAGAGCCTTGTAAAGCCTAGATTAAAACCTCTCAACTATAAACAAGTATCAGTGTAGGGTAAAAACATCCATAAAGATCACTCACCACATACAGACATAGAATAAGGATTGGGAGATGAGCCTAGTCACCACTTTATGTAAGTAGATTGATGGACTATTACCTGAGTTGCACACCCTTATCATTTGCATAGGCTTGTGGCTTACTTGATGTTGTTTCTTTTAGTCCCATATTTTTTTTAAAATTCACACCCTAAACCAAAAAATATCCATAATGTAAAATCAACCCACACATCGATGTCTTTAATCAGAATTATACACCAATCTATCAAACATCAACATCCATTAATTTGAACACACCTTGGCATCCCTTAATCCAAACATATATCGACCAACATTCCTTATCCAACACCCAAAACATTAAAATCCTAAACAAATTTTAATCCCATCATTACTTTGTCAATTCAATCCAAAAAACATTACGTATAGTCTAATCTTGTCTATATCCACACTTATCAAATCAACCAACCCAATCATACTAAGTTTGCAATCATCAAAAATCATATCCAACCCACTAATTAATCATATGTTTGCCCTGATCTACATACACAATAACCATGTCACATATCACAACTGAGATCATAAGCTTACTTTGACTCAAGGCCTAGTTGAATCATATAGTCAAATCCAATGATCCACTTTAGTCCAACCTAACCATCAATGCCATCAAATTCAACTTGAAAAAATAAAATCAAATTCATCCAATCACTTGTGATAGCCTAATAAAACAAATCTAACTTCTTCTAAGGTCACCTAAAATCTATGCAACCAATCAAAGGTTACCAACTTATTAAACACATCCTTTAGCTAGTTAGATTGAACTCCCATCAAAATTTTAGGGTCACTTATAAACCTTAACCAATATAGTCAATCAAGTATGGGGTTATATCCAAATAAATAAAATTCATTAAAAAACTTATCTTATCTCATCATCAAGTCCAAACGTCAAATCAATATCAATGGTTATTATACCCTAATTGAATCCAAGTTTAGTTAGATCACGTTTAAACAAGATAATCAAGGAAAATGTCTCACATCAAATTAATCTAAAGTCAAACTTGAATAAATTTAAAGTAGGCCTTCATCAAATAATCTAAAACATAAATTTTTTATGATAATCCAATCATCCCATAATAATTTCCCTTATCTTTTTGTTAAATCCCCTATACTAGTCGATTGGGGACAAAGAAACATAACATCCATCCTTTCCCCCATCATGATCCATGACACCCAAAATATATTTAGATACTACCCTAATACAATAATGTATATTTGAAAACAAGGATATTATCATCTTGTGGCTCTTAGAAATGGGGGATGTATTGTAAACTTTGATCCCATAAAATTAACATCCATCATGATTAGAAATAATCAAGTCCTTCCACATCTAACTTAGCCTTCTCTTATCCCCCATGCTATCTAGTCATAATCAAACTTTTTGTCTAATAGTTACAGTCTTGATCATTATCTTCCCTATTACACTAGCAAAGGGAAACCTATCCTGATAACCATATCCAACACTAGTCCAACTCCTTGCCACATCAAATACCATCATCTAGATATGTCATGCAATCACTACACCAAGGACAATCATCTAATCAATAATTTAATAATTCCATATCTGGATAAAGATTTGAACTCGATGAATTCTTAGAAGAAATATTTTATAAATTACTTGCAACAAATATGATCATATACCCACACACTAAGCCTTTTGATCCAAACAAATCTCAGCCTTCTTGGTATAAGAAGGATAATTCTATCAATACCATATAATATAGTGGCATTCTACTAATAGATGCCTCACTTTCAAAAATTACATTTAAGACCTTATCAACTATGGTGGCAATGAAATCAAAATAGAATCAGATACATCCATGTCCAAGAGTGAGCAAGAGGGAATATACCATGGCATTGAAATCAAAATAAAATCAGTATTGGATTTAATTTCATAATCATCAGTATCTCCATATAAATTAAGAGTGTATATTATTGAATATGTACCTTCACTAGATTAGTATAACAACCTCAGTGATCCTACTATAATTCTTGAGTAAGTTTCACCAACATTGAAATAAGTCCTCCTAGTCACATCTACGAGGTTATGTTTCCCTCAATCCTTTCACCAACAACACCAATCATTTAAACGATATCCCCCATCCTTTTTATATCTCTAATCATTTCCATCATCTCAAATATGAACCTCCCATAACCATCGATTGGGACTGATAGAATCACACACCATCAATCTCATTCCATAGTAGCACATCAGTTGTAAAATCCATGGGGATCCAATAAACAAATCATAATAAATAAATTAGCTTTGATTCAATAATAAATAAAATAATTGGCCAAAACAAAAATTAACTTAGTCAAGAAAATAAAAAATCAAAATCCCTTAGTAAAATTCTCTTTTAGGTGATATAGGACAATTAAAATCAAATAAAATCATAAAATCAAGAAGAATTTATTGGTGAGAACTTCTTCAAGGAAAAAATACATAAATAAATCAATATTGCATCATTTGATTATGACATCATTGAAATCAATATCAAAGTAGTAGATGATCCAAAAATTATTCAAATTAAAATTAATATCAATCCTAAAGAGTGAAAACATATTGGAGTCCTCTTAAGAGAATTTTCAAAAGTCTTTACAACATCTAGAATCATATCACATAAAACACATCCAAAATTATCAATGGTGAGTGGGACTGTTAGTCCCTATTACTGGTATTCCAAATTTCAAGAGTTATACCTCCCTCCATGATTATATCATCCATCCAAATATTATACACTACCATTAAATTAGATCTTTAATCCACTCCTTATCACACTTTACCCTCCTAGGTGGAATTATCTTTCATATGGGCTATGAAGACACTTATTTTAAATTTTAGGAGGAAGTTGAATCAACAATAAATGAAAATAATAACAACATTAGTGGAGCCCTCATCAACAACATCATCCTAACATCAAAATTTCCATAATAGGTATCTACTAAATATCATAAGGAGTGAGTGTCATGCATCTCATACGCCTCCAATAAATTGAGATGCCATCAAGCCAAAAAATATCAAATGAAATAAATAAATGAATAAAATAAAATAAAAATCATTGTTCTAATGGTGAAAACCAGTAAAGTACCATGATGAAAACTAATTTCTAATGTCATGCATAATTTGGCTTATCCTCAGAGTAACAATTTGATGACTGTACATTTGGTTTCCATGTGACATGGTCCTTAGATATCCCTAGTTCATTCTACATGGTGCCTCATCTCCTCTGTGCATCATCCAAAACCTTTTTCTATGTCATCTTCTATCATTCCCCATCTGGTTACTAGGTTCAAGTTTTTACTTTGATAGCGACCCCTTTTATAGATACATATTCTAAAAGGCCCTAAAAATCATAAAATTCTAACAAGACCAAAGAAATCATAAACACCTAAGAATCCAAAAAATTATCAAATTTATACAATATTATTATTTATAGAAAGGTATTAAAGATAAGCTTATCCTTTATAAATCAATTACATCCCCCTTTCACCCCACCCCCACCATCCTCTCCCTTTCTTCCCCCCCCCCCCCCCCCCTCCCGCCACCCCCCACCCCATATTTATGGCTAACTTAAAATTCATGAGGAAGGGGCTCCTATGAGGCCCATAGTTAATATGATAAATTATCTTAGTACCAACTCTTAACTTTCCTTTCTAATAAATTAAAAGATTTTGTTGGGAACCCTTCTTCATATATAAAGGACTTTGATTCTTTCATTGAATTTTATTAAGTAACAAAAGTAAACAATCAAGGAATAGTGATTAGTTTTGATGTGGTTTCCCTCTTCACTAAAATATCGATTGATGAAGATATTGAAATTATTAGGAAGAATAATTATAATGAGACAACAAATTTGGTAGAGTTGTGCCTAAGATTAACCTTATTTAGCTTTGATGGTGAGATGTATGAATAGATACAAGGTAGGGCAATGGGTTCACCCTTATCACCAATAATTCATAAGTTATTTATGGAGGATTTTAAAAATAAAGTAATTGAATTCTTACCCATTAAAACTAAAATGGTGGAAAAGGTTTGTTGATGACATTAATATTTATTGGGATCGTGATAAAAATAAAATTGAAGATATCCTAAAACACCTCAACAACTTCTCACCGTATATCAAAATCATTATGAAAATTGAGGAAAATAATGCTATTCCATTTTTGGATGTTTTTAAAGTATAAAATATAATGGATCTTTCTCACACAAAGTTTATAGGAAGAAAACACACATAAAACTCTAACTTAGAGCTGATTACTACCATCACGCCACTAAAAAATATAGTTTTCTTAAAACCCTTGCTACTAAAGCCACCATAATTTTTTATAATGATCATTAGATCAAGAAAAAAATTATCTCACAAACATGTTTATTAAAAATGGTTACAACAATAGGAAAATTAACAAAGCTTTCCAAAATGCCAAAAAGTAACCCCAATGAAAGGAAATGACCAATAAAAATGATAATAAAAAGAAAGTTTTCTTGTCTTATATTAAAAACATGACAAACAAGATCTCAAGGATTTTAAGTAAGAAAGGGATTGATACGTCAATTTTTACTTCCAATGTCCTAAAAAACAATCTTATATCCTCAAAAGATAGATTTGAACCAAAAATAGATAGTGGGGTTTACATGATTGGATGTTGTTATGAAAAACCATACATAAGTGAAACAAGGAGATCAATCAAAACTAGGATTAAAAAACATGGGAAAGATATTTAATTAGATAGAGTCCACCAGTCGACCTTAGTTGAATACTCTCTAGCAACTAAGAATTTCATTTGTATTGATAAAGCTAAAGTTCTAGCTTCTGAGGATCACTATGTAAAATGACACCTAAGAGAAGCTATATAGAAATCATGCAACTTAACAACAACCTAAATAGAGATAATAGTTAGCACATTAACAAAACTTAGAATCCCATCATTTGAAAGCTATAAAATAAACATTAATTATTATTTATTAATTAAGGTAAAATAAAAAAATTAAACCTATGGTCAGTTTCTGTTTAATATTAAAAAACATTTTGCTTGTTTTAAAAAACTTACCTTTGGCCAACTCTCCTCGGTTTAAATTATCATAATTTTATATGTTTGGAGTATTATTTATTTTCATTAGTCTTCTCTCCTTTGCATCACATTCATCCTTTTTATCCCTAATGAGGAATCTCTAAGTAGACTCAAAACATCAAAAATAAAATTATTAACACAGTGTAGTCCACATATATTTTATCTAAAAGCCAAAACATCCCAATCATATTGTCTTACATCCTATGCAAAATCTATCCAAAATCTATATTTTTATCCAAAATCCATATCCTTATCCCCTTAAAAATTAATATATATTTGCCCAAATTCAATATCCTTTATCCAACAAATAATTGTGACTATCCTTTAATCCAACCATTTATTAAATCTAACCTCACAAAATATATCATTTCCTAGGGGAAAATCAAACAAGGTACATCAAATTGTGATCCTTTCAACCCATCCCATTGTTTTTCAAAAGGATAACAGACAAGACACTAATTACCTCAAATTAATAAATTACACTTTTGGCATGTAAATACCCATGTATTTACTTTTCTTATATGATCTTTGATGATGTTTGACTTGTTTGAATGTCTTTTATCTTGTATATATTTTTTCCTAATCATCTATGTATATCTGCTTATTTGGATCTAATCATTAAAGTTTTTTTTAATTAGGCATTTTTTGAATATATTTTTACATATTTTGTCTTTTATTTTTTATGCAATAACATATGACAAACATGTTATCTTGGTTCCTTATACCAATAGTGCATTATGCTACATGTTGCTTGTACATCTTTTATTTTAATCTTTTGTGTCAGTCCATCATGCATTATGGCAAAAAATCATCATGGTTATACATATATCATGGTGCATATTTCTTAATTCTACATTAAATCACGATTTCTCAAAATAAAATGTCTCAAGACCAAAAAACCACAACCGATTAACACCATATCATCATCAAAACATTTATCCTATCTAGATAAATTACCCAAATAAAATCATCTAACCTTTTAATCCACCAAATAAAATCATCCATCAACCTTGTCCAATCGAATCAAATCTATCAAACATCCAATTATCAATATTAAAAAAAAAAATCATCAACTTTTTGAATCCCATCATTTATCAATCAAATCAAATCACTAAATAGAGCATATAAATCCAATCATCTATCCTACATCTAATCATATTTAACAATCACGATCATTACTAATATAGCATTTATGCTAACATCCATCATCCTCATCATTCTTAATCAATATCCTTGGGGCATCCTTGGGACATCAACACCATCTAACCTATCATCTTTCATCACATAACTCAATTCTAGGGAGAACTACATTGTCTTGAGGTCTATACAGACTGTGCAAGCAACACTCAGTCACATGGGGTGTCTAAATTTAGATCAATTGAAATCTCATAATCATCCACAATCATTTTAAATCATTCATCATTTTATTTTAACTAACTATCCATATCTAATGGACATCCTCGACAACATGATACATCATCATTGATCCATGTAATCAATAAAATCCTTGAGCTACAATCAATCAGTCAATCTAATCAAATATCATAACTCTCTTCAACATATATCATTGTTTGGGATATGTTTAAGATTACAACTTTGATAATCAATCTATCCAAATTTTATGACTTCCCCCTTTCATATGTCTTTTATTGGGGCACATCTAAGGTTGTAACTGTATCTATCTTGCTCCTTCATGTATATCATTGTCTAGGGCACCATCAATCTATCTAATCTAAATATTGATACAATTGTAACTTATTGATTATAAGCATTGCATCAAATCAATCACATTAATCATATTAATCATATTTCATCTATCACATCTAGCCCAACCCCTCTTTCAATTATATTCATGCATCCCACCCCTCTTTTTATTTCGAGTGGCCATTTGTCTCGTTCTTCCCTTCATTACCCTTGAGGGGGCATCACCCATCCTAATTTTTATCAACTTACAAACTTGCATAACCTTTCACTTCTTTGAACCAACATTACTTCTTGCAATTGCAATTCCCTTTCAAAGAGGGGTAAAACCTAGACATCTAAAATTAACCATTCTTTTGTCATTACTAATTTTATCATTATTGATCGTTAATTATCATCATCTCTAACCACACTAATATCATTGTCTTAACATCACCTTTTACATCCTTCCACATCACACTAACCTTACAATATCCGATTTTATGTGCCACTGTTATCCATGTAATTATTAAAATGATTATAATATTAAAAAATATATATTGCTATATTTATACAGTCCATGCTTTGTCAAATGTCCCAAAAAATAATATTACAAATTAATTATTTTTTTCCAAAACAGAAGAGACAAAATCAACCTTAAATTATAAACAAAACAAATTGGTCTAAAAAATTGTACAAATAAAATTATTCTTAGTAATATTAAAAAATTAAAATAAAGCCAAATTTGTTTGAAAAGAGTATGAGTTATTTTTTTAGTTTGCCTCATAATAATAAGTTGAGAATGAATCATCTAAATTAAGTATAAAAGGTGATATCACATTCTTTTTTGAAAATATGTGATATAAAAAATATAAAATATAATAAAAATTTAAGTCAATCATTAATAAATATATGAAATATTTCACAATATCATCTTAAAATATATTCTCTAAAAATTAATACTAAACTTTAGAATTGTTTGAAGAATATTTTAATCCTAATATTTTAATTAATTAAAATTAAATAATTAATTACTTTAAATAAAAGCTATATTAAAATAAGAACTAATAAATATAAATTATTATAATATTAAATCAAATAAATTTTGAAAAAAAAAATATTTACATTTATTTTTATATCTCAAAATTTTAAATTATAATACAAATACGAAGATAATTTCAAATAAACTGTATTACTAATTTACATTCTTTTTATAAAACCTCACTTTACCAAAACATCAAGTCATACCGTTTGTTATAAACAATTACTTGTTATGTATTGATATCATAATAAGAATAAAATAGAGAATTTGGATCTTATGAAGGCATTTTTGAAAATAAAATAAAAACCAAACCCTAGAGTTTATCGTTTATACGGTTTGGCAGACGTAGCCATCGGTTGTCCTCACTCCCACGAGCGTGTAAGAAGATATTGACTGGACCGCGGAGTGGCCTTTGTACTGCTTTATAGCCGGGCGACCTCATCCATTTCCCATCACCATGTGCCATATCTTACGCAACGGACAAACTTATAAATCCGTAAGATCCCACTTTTAGATCCAGAAAATCACATCTTCCCTCTTGTTTATGGCCGTAAAGTACTGTCCACCCTGGAGCCTGGGGGGCCACAGGATAACGATGCTTATACACGTTTTGAATGCTAAACTGGGTATTTTTCTGTACTAAGCTCTGGGACGCGCTTTAACATTTTCCTCGTTTTCCATACATGCCTGCGGCGATTTATATAGGTTCTGCGACCCATTTTCTTATTTCTTTAAGATACCGAATCTCGGTCTCAATCTCAGTGTCATCCAAGCTTTGAAAAACACACTGTTAAGGATCCATTCTCAGAAGAACCTTCAACCCTGAGCCTGAGCAGAGATGGAAGTTTCTGTAAAAAATTTCTTCTGATCGAGAAGCAGGAGCTTTAATAGAGGACATCATATAAATTATAAGGGTGTTTAACACATATTTGATTAGATTGGTACGGCCTATTGACATCAACCATTTTACTTTCCATAAAATTAACTGAGCTTGAAAATAATCTATCAACATTTTCTAATGAATATCTTTACCGAGCCCAACAAACAAGGGAATGCCCAGATATTTCCCATAAAGAGGATCAATTTTGATGTCAAGTTTTCAACAATTCTCACTTGAGCCTGCGTGGGAGTATTCATGAAAAAATAGATTTCAGACTTTAAGTCATTAATCGGTTGTCCGAGCAGTTGTCAAGAATGCTTCCGAGAGCCCTTCGTTCTCTCCTTATAGTGGCCCAAAAAAAGAGCATCATCTAAAAAAAAAATTGGTGGGTAAAAGGATCCAATCAGTCCGTAGCCTGGATTCAAGTAGCCTGGATTCCTTGAATCCAGGCTAAAGAACAAGCGTCGGATATAAAACTACCTAATGCTTCTGCCATTAGAATGAAAAGATAATGTGAGAGAGGATAGCCTTGCTTAATCCCCTTGAAGGTTTAAAAATACCTAACATGACTACCATCTAGCACAATTGACAACCATTTATGTACTTGTAAATCCTTTTACACCAATAAGTAGAAAACCCAAACTTCTCCAAAATTTTCATGAGAAACTACCAATTCAATCTATCACAGGCATTACTAATGTCAAGTTTGAGGAGCATCCATTTTTGCTTGGAGGAAATAATTATTCTACGAGTGATCACAATCCCATCTGAAATCAACCTGCCCAGGACAAGACCCCTTTGTTCTTGTGAGATCAGCTCTAGTAAGAATATTTTTAACCTCATAGCAATAGCTTTAAAAATGATTTTATATATCTTTTTTGTAAGTGAAATAGGTCTGAAATATCCAAAGGAAGAAGGCTGCTCCATTTTGGGGATTAAATAAACAAAATTGCAATTGAAATATTTGAGAACCTTTTTTCCCTTCAACGTGATTTTTCCACAACTAGAAAGACCTCTTTCCCATAATATTTCAACACTCTTGAATGAGTGCTACTAAAAACCTTTCAAGTCCAGGAGCGTTATCCTTTCCCATTGAGGCCAACACTCCTCTAACATCATCTCAAAAATGGGCCATCTACTGCTCATTCTAGTGATGTGAAATTAGCTAAGGAATAAATTCTAACAAAATAGCTTGAACTTTGAAGAGAGATGAATTATTTTCATCAAAGAGATCCTTAAAGGAGGACATTGCTTTATATAAAGGAAGATATTGCTTTATATAAAATATCAGAGGCTTTATGCAAAAGGAAACCATTCCTAGCTATAATGCATGAGATTCCATTTGGATTTCTCTTAGCTTTTACAGTCACCACTTCAATGTCAACTACTCCAAAGTTTATAGTCAAATCAAGAGAACAAAAGACAACCATAGCCTCGCATTGCTTGTGTAACCATTTCCTTTTTGTGTGTGTTTGATTTGTGAACTCGGTCCAATCATAATTAGTAGTTGTTTCCCATTGATCCCATTAATGATTTTTCCATCCAGTTTGTATGCTTGTAAATTTGAGCTATGGATCTAATATACTAAAAATAGTAAACTTAACCCAAAATTCACAACAACGTTAAAAAGAGAGAATATAGGAACAATCAGTATTAAAAATAGATTCTTACCATCACTTTGCTCCTCTTGGCTTCCCTCCAAGATCTTCAAACTGACTATCTAATGTTTCATGACTTGATTTTTGGATTTCTTGATAATGGTGGCTTCAAGATGGATGGTTTAATGGTTTTTTAGATGTTAGAATGGATGCAAGAGAGTATGAGGGCTTAAGAGAGCTGGTATATGCATGCAAGGATGGCTTACAAGCTTTATAATTAGTTTAACCAAGCTCCATGTTTGGTTATTTATAAGCTGATGGAGGGGGATTTAAATTAATTTTTAATTCATTTAAAACTCTCTAGTTTAGAGAAATCTAGAAAGTTAGGGAAAACTCTAGATTTTAGAGGCTTCTAGATTAGATTAGGAGCTAATAGGGATTAATTAAGGGTTTTATGGAGGTTTAAGGATATAGGTGTGTATAAAATGCTAGGTATAAGTTGGTTAGGGGGTGGGTAGAATATATTTGAATTTTAAATTAGCAAGTGGGTCAAGTGGTTAATTAATGAGGTAGGATTAGTAGTTAAATAGGATGTTAGTAGGATAATGAAGGGATTAATGTAGCATGGGGTGTAAAAAGGTTAGTATGATGTAGGAAATATATGATAGGGAACAAGATTTAATTAATTAATGGGATTAATTAATATAATTAGCAAGATCAGTAGAATAATTAGAGCAATCATATTTAAGTGTATATATTTTAAACCTCTTTGAAATGGCATTACGAGTGGATGAAGTGAGAAGTAATGGTCTTTCAAAGAAAAATCATTGCATGGATGAGTTAGTAAAATAAGGTTGCATGATGCCCCCTCGAGGGGACATGCAGGTAGTAACGGATCGGATGGCTACTCAAAAAGATATCCACAAGGTGGGTATAAGACAATGAGGGGATTGGGATGCCTCAGATATGGGTTGAGCTTATGAATGATAAGATGCCCCAAGCATAAATGTAAGGGAATAAGGTTGTAGGTGTAAGACTAGTCCTAAGGTGGGACACACCCTAGCAATAATGATTATCCTCTTAACATGATTTCTAGATAAAGACCAATGCCGAGGAGAAATGTGAGAAAACACATGTGATAAGATGAATATTCCTAAGACAATGACATATGTTTGAGAATAGATAAAGAAGGCCACAAGGTGGTAACATTTCACAGACAAGGATGCATGCAAGGGATAGCTATAGTTTAATAAAGGATATACAATGAGTGATTGATTATGATAAATGGATTTGATATAATGATCATATCTTAACAAGTTTTAATAAATTTGAGTGACCCAAAGGGATATGATAAGGATTGGTTGTTAGTGGTGGTCGAGCTATCCTTGGGCACCAAAAGGTGGCCAAGTGTTATCTACATAGTTTAAAGAGACCTCAGGTTGATGTAGTTCTGATTCAAGATGTTAGATGAGGAGCAAGGTAATGGAAGACCATAACCCAAAAATTGATAAAAATGACTTGTGGGATAGAGAAGAATGATAGGAAATCAAATTAAATGTGATAACATGATTGATAAATGGTTATAGGAGTCAAAATTAGTTGGTTGTGTAGGAAGGTAGGGTTAGTAAGGACTAAACAGGGTGAAGGGGGAGAAAGAATAGGGTAATTAAGGGGAAAAATAGAAAATTGGAGGGTAAAAGAGGTCATTTTCACACTTTAAATTTGGTGATTTGAGCTCTAGATCTAATGATGATGGATCACATCCCATGAGCTTCCCACCAAAGAAAGAGAGAGTTCAGGAGTTTCAAAGACCAACAGTCATAGGACTATCGATGAGTAGTCTATCCTTACTTGGTCATTTCAGTCATTAATACATTTATTACGTGCACTTATTAGGGGTAAAAATGAATGCTGCAAAATTACCATTGGGTGCATTACCCTGAGTTATAATTCTATGGCCGCAAGAGGCATGAATGCATTCGCAAGCTACGATTTTGCAAAATTGCATGTGACAAATTATGGTTTTGTAAAACCACATATGGTGAATTATAGTTTTGTAAAACTAAAAAAAATGATCGATGGTATTTCAATACCACACAAAGGGATATGTGATTTAGAAAAATTTCAAGGGGTGACTTATGCTTTTGTAAAATTGCAAGTATCAACATGTGATTTTGACAAAATCGCATATTAGGGTTTAGGAAGAGATGTGATTTTGACAAAAGTTAGTGGTAGGGGTTAGTTAAGAAAGGGGATGGAAAGGTGATGGGTAGATGGGTAAGTAAGATATGTGTATGGATAGGTTTGACTGGTTGGATAGATAGGATAGGTTTGACAGGTTAGATAGATGGTTTGACGGGTTAGATAGATAGGATATGTTTGACAGGTTGGATAGATAGGATAGGTTTGACAAGTTGGATAGATAGGATAGGTATAATGGGTAGGTTAGATTAGTAGGATAAATAAGGTAGATAGGATAGGTAGGATTGATAGGATAGGTAGGATTGGCAAGATAGGCAGGATATGTAGGATTGGTAGTGATTGATAGATTGGTAGTGATCAAGAAATAATATGTTTATGTGGTGAAGGAGGACTTAGGAGTGTTAGTATCTGTATTATGGTGTCCATTAGTGTTGCATGAGATGCATGGATTGATTCCAATGGATTATGAGGTGTTAAAGGTGATGAGATTGTAATATATTTATATGATGCCATTCATCTAGATAGATTGGGCACTCATCATGGCATTAGTGGAGCAATGGCACTCTGAGACTAACACATCCCACTTTGTCATAAAGGAGATGACCATCAATCTAGAGTATGTGTGGTGCATCTTTTGATTATTTATGGAAGGGGATGTGATCTACTTGCAATCATAGACACTAAGCATGATTGTGCAGTGACTATGCAAACACATACAAGTTGGCGATCAAGATTTGTAGATAAATATAGACAGGGAATTTAGAGATGAGTCTATTGATATATTGACCCTAGTATTTATGTCTCTTATCACTATTATACTATTTCTAGACAAGAGTGCGTAATGGTTCCATCTAGGGCTAGGAGATATAGTTACGGATATGGTATAAGACTACTAGGTTTTTACATGGGGTCCTATAGTATTAGGACATTTATATAAGGAGTTACACATGGAGGACTATAGGGGAGAAATGAGCTTTGGTCCTTCATTACTTCTTCAAATCTATTGCTAGGAACATGTGGCTATTGAGAGGCCACTAAGTACACATGCAGACAGGGAGCCTAAGCAACCATTAGTATTTGGTTGGTATATTATTCTAGGAGTGCAGAAAGCACACATAGGGGATATGAGGTTCTATAGGATAGGCTTTGGACAGTTTGAGAGATGATCAAATTACGTGGATACCCTATAAGCAAGTTCAATGGTGATCGATAGAGGATACTAACTACATTAGGTATATGCTGACAGAGTATTATCTAACCAAGTAGTGGGATTATATTATTGAGAGATACCAGTTGAATAGACTACAGAGATAGTTCATATGTCAGCAGGATATCTCGAGGAGGAACACCTCCTTGCCAGGAAGAATAGAGAAAGGCCCTAATGGGGGTGGATAGTGGACAAGGTTCTAACATGGGTTGATTACAATAGCATTTTTCTAGTTATATGGGATTATCAGATGCCTATAGAAAATCTTAGGGTTACTGTAGTGTATACAAGGTGGTGGTGTCAGAGACAACCACAGATAATATTGAAACCTCCTTAGGGAGCTAGGAGGAGAGGTGTGGTATGGAGGCTAGTTCAGACACAAGCACATTTGAAGAAATGACAAATGTAGAGGTCACATCAATAGGATGGGAGAGATTGTAGGGATGGTGATTAGGATGGGTTTGAGCAGGTAGTGATGATTACTTACATAGGAAATTGGGAGGTTTGTGGTAGAGATTAGGATATTGGGGGAGGAGACTAGGTGATGAGAGGGGTAGGTCCAGATGTTGTGGGGCCATCTCATCTACCTATTAGTGTATCCAAATAGGCACATATTGATAGTTTAATGTAGGATATGAGGGCTAGAGTGGTTGAGGTGGTTGGGATTACTATAAAGCAGGAGAGGTACCATGCACAGGGTATTGATTTATAGTGCTAGATCATGTAGAGAGATAGTCAAATGGAGCCTATGTTAGGTTGGCTCATAGGTTTGATGGGACAAATATGGACTAGGGATACATAGATAGCATCCTTTCAAGGTCATCTAGGCTAGGATCAACCCTAATATAGATAGATAACAGTTTTATAGAGTAAAATTTAGGCATGGGATGCATAGATTGATAGTTTGAGGTAGGAGGTAAGGGCTAGAGTGGTCAAGGTGGCTAGGATTACTATAGAATAAGATAGGTACCATGCACAAGTTACTAATTTATAGTGCTAGATTGTGCAAAGAGATAGTTAGATGGAGCCTAAATTAGGTTAGCTCATAGGTTTGATGGGACAAATAAGGATTAGGAATGCATAGATAGCATCCTTATAGGATCAACTAGGCTAGAGTTAGGCCTGATATGGATAGATAATGCTTATATAGAATTGGATTCAGGCATAAGATGCACAAATAGTGACCTTATAGGTGTAGATTTAGACTAGGTTGAGTTAGAGATAGGTGGAACTATAGGTTATTAAGAGGGATAGGGATGAGGTAGGTGCCCTATTATAAAGACAAGGTTTAAAATATATTACCTAATAGATATCTCACTTGATGAGAGAGGCACAGTAATAAAGGGATCTATATGAGAGTACAGTGTTATCATATTAGCGTGCACCATCATATAGGGCCATCACTTCATTGCATTCACTTTATCATCCACCAAGGAGACTGTCGAGACAACTATGATCTAGTATTATGAGATACCTTTTTATTTTAAAATGTATTTTCATATTTAGCACATGGATGCCCATGGGGCCCACATTGTATATATTTTTTTTACTGGACTTTATGGACATTTATGTGACTATGGGATTTATGGTTATGTTATATGACATGTTGATATGTTTTTTGTTTAGCATGTGATTGTGATATTGGTTATATTAGATATTAGACGTTTTTAATTACATGAGATGATTAGATATGGATTTTATAATTGATGTAGGATTAGGTATTTTATGGATGTTATTATATATTGATGATGTGGACACCTTTTAATATCATGTGTATATGATGTGGATAACATGATTTATAGATAGATGGTGCAATGTATTTATTTTTAATTTTCATGGTATAATGTGATGTTATAATGAAATAGAAAATGTTGTAACTTATGAAATGTGTAAGATGTAGATAGATAGTCCTTTGATTTTAATCATATGTCTAACAAATTGATAATGGGTAAATCCTCCTGCACTAAGGAGGTGGAATGGCTCAGTTAGTAGGCTAGGGTGGTCAAATGAGGTATTTGAATGATTAGGGGGGATGGGTTATGGGACGTATTGAAGCCACATAAAATGTTAGCAATCTAGTTATACTATTACACTTTGATTACAAGTATAGCTACAACATTAGAATAGTAGAGATCACATCGATTCAGAGTGTATGGGGAGTTTAAAAGGGAAATTCGTTAATGAAGTTTCCCAAATTTATGAATGGGTAGTCATTTTAATCCATCCTCGTTGCCAGTAGTAAAAATAAAAACCAAACATTTACAAAATACAAAACTAAAAAAGACAATTTTGACACAAGATAAACTAATTATGACAACAAATATTTACAAGTATTGACCAAACAATTTTAAGTATAATAAAAGGATTTAAATGATTTGATTTAATAAAAAGTTTGACAACTTAAATTTTTAATAAAAGTATTTACAGACTGAAATGAAGTATAATGAATTTATAATCCACATGTGAACCTAATTACATGTAAGTAAATAAGGCAACAAGGATGATTATTTACAAGATAGATTAAAATCCTAAAATGGTATAATAAAGATAATGATGAGCTAATCAGATTTGATTCATATGTATAAACTATGAAAAGAGGACAATGTATTTATAATAGAAATGATTTTAAGAAACTTTTTTAAATGGTTATATATAGTTTTTTTGGGGGAAATGGGTTATTGACAAAGCACCCTAGAATATTAACTAAGGACAATAGTGCTCAATATTTTTTACGTCAATTGAAACAAGGATCAAACCAGATATAACGACAATCCTAGGATCTAGAGTGAACTTTTTAGGATTCAATTATGTAATAATATACATCCTGGAGGATAAATATTATATGACCCTTATTTAATAATGAATTTAGTGAGTTTTTGGATGTAATCTTAGGATTTTGAATGGGTATGAGTAAATTTTGGTGTGATTGAGGCTGATAATAAGAAGAGCCATTTGGGAGAATCGATTGTAGATGGATTAGGATATCATAAGGAAATATTGGTTTTAGAGTGGATTAGACATTCCAAATGACTCTTCAACAAGTATCCCCTTACACACTTTTAGCATTAAGTTGCCCCATTATGATATTCATATCTTCTAATTTGTAAAGCATATATCTTTACACCCACTATGAGGATCAGGGTCATAGGGAAGGTGAGTGGATAAGATAGGGAGATGGGAGAGGAAGGAGAATGAAGTGGTGATGGATAGAAGTGCCCCCAAGTGTGGGATCTTACAGATGGAGGGGAATGGGAAAGATACAATCCATAAATTTAAGGGACACACTATAAACATACCCAATTTGAGAGTATAAGCTGCGTGCTTATGGCATTGATCAATCCTGAGACAATTTGCACACTAAAATATTTCCATCATGGGATTTAATGTAGAGAGCTTAGAATTAGAGGAAAAGGGAGAACGTTCTACTTCAAGAAGGGAAGCACCACTAGAATGGGGTCTCTAAAGAGAAGATAATAAGAAGTTCCCTAGTAGAGCAAATGTGATCATGATAAATAGTTTTGCCCCAGTAGGGCGAATCTTGATCATTGACAAAGAATAAATAATTATTTGCCCCTATAGAGCTGATTTGATTCAGACAGTGTTTAGATGTTGTGCCCCAACATGGGCAATTGGCAAGCAAAAATATCTCAAGGATATAATCAAAAAGATAGGTTAAAGTGAATGAGTGAAAATGTACATGTGATGGTGTAATGGCTTAGAAAGCCATATAAAACCAAGCATATGAGAATGCATAAAGTGATGAGAGAGATGAAAAGAAAAATGGAGATAGCTGAGCTAACCTCAATAGAAATTGAATGTTGCCTACATAGTTCCATGGACTCATGTTCCAACATGAACTTCAGGCTAATGTAGTTCACCCAAGTTTGGGAGAGAATGGAATGAGGAATGATGGAAAATGACCAAGAATTGATTAAACTCACAATGTATGTGAAGAGATGCACGTCTAAGCATAGACAAAGAAGCCTGAAATTCATGCTACCTAAAAGCCTAATTCCATATCATGAGCCTAGGTTTTATAGAGTGTTTTGGAGAATCATTCATCAAAATATTAAGACCTTGAGACCTGAGCACAAAGTGCTTGCTATAGCAAAAGAAATTAGGCATCATAAGTATGAATAACTTAGAATGACACAATATTCCAATTGCACTAAGCCAGTTCAAATGTGAATATCTATAACTAAGGATAACGGTGAAACAATGACCAAAACCAAATTTATAGTGATTTACATTTAAACAAAAAAGCAAAAACAAAGAAAAAGATAAACATAAATGAACCTAACTTGAAATCAAGGTATGATCAATCAAGACTTAAGTAGGAACAAAAAATGTTTAAAAATAAAAGACAAGAACACCTTAACGACATGAGACCAAGATATGAATAATCAAATCTATGTGGACCATCAAGGTATTCTCGAACACAAAAGAGAAAAGCAAAATCAAATAGAAAAATAAGACACCAACAAGAGACAAGAAGTAATAAAAAGAGGAAAAGAGAAGAAATAAAAGGAGAGGTGCAAAAGTACAACAAAATACTAAGAAAAGACAAAAAAATCAACAAGAAAACTCAAATAAATGCACACAAATAAAAACCAAGTTAGTATGGTTTAAAGACAAATGTTCATACATGTGCGGTAGAGGCGTTACTTTCCACCACATCATAACAAAGAACAATGACATGACAATTATTCCCTAATTAAAGAGGAAAAATGATAGAAGAAATGGGGGAAGAGAGGAAAAGGAAGGGGTTGGCCAAGCTGACTCCAAATGTATAACACAAGTGGATGATGCCTACATAGTTCCATGGATGCATGTTCCAACATTAGCTTCAAGCCAAATGTAGTTCTCCCAGGAAATGGGATAGAAGGAAAGTGATGATCAGACCAATATGATTAATGTTATAGAAGAATATGGAAGATACAACAAACAAATGAGAATGGTCTAGCAAATAAGAAACTGATGAGATGAGAAAGGATGATCTTGAAAAATGTTAAGTGCATGGGATAAGATGAAATGAACTGGTGCTTTTGTGCTTGCAAAATGGCAAGAGCGTTCTTTCTTAACAGTTACTCACAAAATGACAAGATCATTCTTTCTTAACATTTGCTCACAAAATGTTCTCCCTTTTCCTCCTGAAGTAGAAAGTTTTCCCTTTTCCTCTAATTCTAACCTCTCCACATTAAATTCCATGATGGCAATATTTTAGTGTGCAACTTGTCTCGGGATTGATCAATGTCATAAGCGCGCAGCTTGTACTCTCAAATTGGGTACATTTATAGTGTGTCCCTTATATTTATGGATTGTATATTTCCCATTCCCCCAATCTCTAGGGCCTATTACACATCTAATTATATTTTGATCATTGATGGAAATCACATGTGCAAGCATTAGCTCATCTGGATGTGATCTATTCCCTAGGTTAATCTCTCACTTTCTCTCTATTTTTGAGAGTTCATCCTTATTTTTCATCCTAGTATTACCTCTCGAGTGGGCATCATGGGTCTATTCCAATTTCTTCTTGACAACTCTTTTTTAAGATGGCTAAAATGGTATTATTTAATGCCTCAACGTATCTGTTACCTTGTAGGTTATATGGAGTGGATTTATTGTGCTTGATCTTGAATTTTGCACAAAGAGATTTCATATCTTTGTTTACAAAGGATCTTCCATTATCAAATATAATACGAGCTGGGGTGCCATATCGATAGATGATATGGTAATGAATGAATTTGGCTATTTTTTTCATGGTAACATAAGTGAGAGGAATGGTCTCAATCTAGTTGGTAAAGTACTCAGTTGCAGTCAAAATGTGCTTATGGCCATTTGAAGATGTTTGGTTAATTTTCCCAATCAGATCAAGACCCCATGTTGAGAATGGCTATGGTGTTGTAATTGGCTGCAATGGTAAGAAAGGTGCATGTATCAAGTTGCCATGTTGATGACAAGGAACACACTTCTTTACATAATTACAAGCATATGTCTTCATTTTGGGCTAATAATAACCTATTCTTAGAAGCTTCCTTGCTAGGACTACACCATTGGTATGGGCCCCACACATTCCTTCATGAACCTCCTTTAGTGCCAGCTTAGATTCTCCCAAAGATAAACAACAAAGAAGTGTTCCATCATAGCCTTTTTGATAAAGCATGTTTCTAAGGAGGATATAACATGTTAGGTGATGAAGGAAAAGTTTTTGTTGGTTATTGGAAAGGTTGGCAGGAAAGACATGGCTATGGAAATAGTTATAAAAATCTTGGTACCATGGTAGCTCAAGTGAGAGATTAGGATCAACAATGGTGCGTATCCTCTCTGAATTTGATAAAATATTTATTGGTTGAAGAATATTTTCAATCAAGAACTAATACTCTTTACCATTATCATGCATTTGAATCATGTAACCAATTGTTACCATGGCATTGATAGACCTTTTGCTGACTCGTGGAACTTGATCAAACTATAGAGATTTAAAATGTCTTTTAAGGTTATCAACAATTTGCTTGTAAGGGACAAGTTTATCATCTCTTGTTTGATACTAATCAGTTGCTTATTTTATGGTTATCTGTGAATCACCATAGACCTTTAAGCTTTGAATATCCCGTTGTATGGGAAAATGGAACCCTAAAACCAATGCCTCATATTCAGCCATATTATTTGTGCACTAAAATTGTATATGGAAGGCTTTGAGATTCAAATCTCTTTGTGGCGTTATCAACAATATGTCAGCTCTAAATCCTTGAGATGTGAAGGATCTATCAAAATAGAGTATCCACTATTCAATCTCTTGTGATGTTTGTTCTATCATCATGATAGAATCATCTAGAAGGTCAAAATTGAGAGGTTGAATGGTTGTAATAGGAGCTTTTGTAAATTAGTCTACAAGAATCTAGCCTTTGATTGCCTTTTGATTTTGGTATTCAATATCAAACTCACTGAGGAGCATAATCCATTTAGTCATGCATCCTTGGAGAGCTACTTTAGATAAGAGGAATTTGAGAGGATCTACCTTGGTGATAACATTTTTTTTGTTATTTAGCATATAATGTCACAATTTTTGAGTAGCGAACACCATAGCTAAACATGCCTTCTTAATAGGCATATAATTATGTTTATAGGCTACAAATGTGTGGCTTAAATAATAAACCATGTGTTCCTTACCATGATCATCATGTTGAGCCAAAAGTGCTCCCAGTGCATATTTTATGGCCAATATGTAAAGAAGCAATGGATTTTCTTGTGTTAGAGGTCGTAAGATTGGTGGATTGGCCAAGTATGTTTTAAGCTTTGCAAATACTATCTAACAATCCATATCCCACTGAAATGTCACCCCTTTCTTTAAGAGATGGTTAAATGGGTGGCACTTATCTGTCAGTTGAGAAATGAACCTACATATAGACTGGATCTTCCCTTATAGACCTCGAAAATGTTTAAGATTATTAGGTGGAGGCATTTCCATAATAGCAGTGACCTTTGCAGGGTTGACTTCAATCCCTCATTATGATACAATGAACCCTAGAAATTTTCTTGATGTGACTCCAAAGACACATTTCTTAGGATTCAAGCAGATTTTATATACATGAAGCCTCTTAAATATTCTTCATAGAATGTCAGGGTGTCCATCTCTTGTTCTTAATTTTTCTAGTATATCATCAACATAATCCTCGACAATGTCATACATCATGTCATGGAAGATGACAGTCATTGCACTTTGATATGTGGCTCCAACATTTTTCAAACCAAATGGCATGACTTGGTAACAGAATGTCCCCCATGGAGTGGTGAATGCGGTCTTATGTTGATCTTCAAGGGCTATCTTGATCTGATTATAACCAAAAAATCCATCCATTAAGGATATAATCTCGTACCCAGTATTTGAGTCAATAATCATGTTGATGTCAGGTAGAGTAAAATCATCTTGGGACATTCCTTTTTGATATCACAAAAATTAGTATAAACATGTATGCCTGGGGTCTTTTTACTTACTAGCACTATGTTAGAAATCCATTCAGAGTAGTCTAATGGTCTAATAAAATTGGCTCCTAAGAACTTCTCCAACTTGGCCTTAACCAAAAGGGCAATATGTGGATGCATCTTTCTTAACTTTTGTTTGATTGTTTTAGCATCAGGGTGAACAACTAGATGATGCACAACTAAATATGGATCTAGGCCTAACATGTCATAATATGCCCATGAAAATATGTCTATATAATCCTTAAGAATGGATATAATATGTTCACATTCTGCTTCAGTAAGGGAAGGTACAAGATGGACATTTTTGGGATCCTCATGGGTTCTAAAATTCACTTCTATTTTGCTCTCCATAAGGAGTGTGGATCCATATTCTATAATTTTAGGCAATGTATGGTCGTGATCATCTTCTTCTACCATATCTTCTTTTGGTTCCTCCCAAAGATCTGGATAATATAAAGAATCATAATCTACCTTCTTAGGTAAAGGCCAATTGGCAAAGACCTCTATAAACTCAAGAGCAAGACACTCAAATATTTGATGTTGTTTTAAAGAGATGCTTGCACTAGCTATGGAACTTGGGCTAGATGGACTTTCTATGTCCTGAGGGGATGAGAAAACTTTCCCATGTGGGAGCGTCTGAAATAGGTTTTCACTCAAAGGCTTGTCTTTTTATTTACTTTTTCCCTAATCAACAAGTGCCTCAAAGAGGTTTTCACCTAAAAATATTGATGTTTGTTCTTTATTATGACCAAAAAAGTTTGCCTGCTCTCCAAATTAGGTAGAAGGATTGAATGAAAAATCAAAACCCTATTTATGATCACCAATGGGGAATGCATCTCATAGGCCCATGTATTCTACAATTGATTATTCATTTTGAAACTCATCAAGGCATATGATCTAATTCTACTGATCCCAATCTATGAGTTTAGGATGGAAAAGACATAAGTTACAGTGAGGGTTTGCTTCAGGATGGGAAGCACCAATGGTAAAGATATAATCTCCTGCTTTGGGAAGGGAAGTACCACTAGGATAGGTTTTTTATTCAATATGGGAAGCTCCAATAGGATAGATTTTTGCTTTAGGATGGGAAGCTCCAATAGGTGTTATGGCCAATATGGCATTTGAATCAAACAAATCTTAATTATCAAGCTCATCAAAAAGGCTAGAATGGGATGTTACATCGCTATTAGGAGTCTCATTACCAGTCTCTTCAAAATAATCACTACCAAATGTTATGAGGTCATTCTCTAGTGGTTTGAATCTGAGACCATGATTCCCATTGACAACTCCAACTGATAAAGGCTCTAAAATTCCTTGTGCCTGGGGGCCAAGGCCTTTCCTTGTATAGTCAAGATGAACCATTATCCTTTTAGGGATAGGATACTTTGGATTATGAAAATAATTTGCAAGGCCCTCAGAATATAACCAATCTCCCTCAATAAAAGCCTCTTGATCTTTTGTTGGTGAGATTGTAGGTACAAAAACCATAGGAGGTTTTGGTTGCTTCTTCTTTGGTTGCCAAATCTGATGGGGTCTATTAGGAGTCTGGGAAGTTTTAGGCTTACCAAATGTTTTAGGGAATTTTGGTAATTTTTCAATATGGAGGACATCCTTTAGATGATACGTGTAAATGCTTACATCTTTAATAATCACCTGCTTGTCCAGGGCTACAAGAAATGGATTAGTTGAGGTGGAGGCTAGATCACTAGGGTATATATAATTAGATGGAGATGGATGAGAAATGATGGCTTTGTTCTTCTTTACAATGAATTCAAAACCTGGGCAATAGTTATAATTTTGAAACTCTACTTCAAGATGTTTGTAGTATTGGTATGGCTACTGATTAGTGGGAATAATAACCTCGATCCCATCATGGGGAAACTTAAGGCATTGATGAAGATTAGATATAATTTCTTGTATTTCATGGATTCAAGGATGACCAAGAAGTATGTTATAAGGAAGCTCAATCTCCATAATATGGAATAACGTGTGATGATAAATAGTTCCTGTTGTCCCCAGAAAATATCACTCATTTTTGGGAGAACATATGAACTATTTTGGGCCCTACAAGACCAAAATTGTCTCTTCCCTTTTCAAAATTTGTTCTAAGCATTCAAATTCCTCATTTTTCAAGCTTCTCAGAAATCTACAGACTCTACAAGCTAGAATCTATGGACTCTACAGGCTTGAATTTATGGACTCTGCAAGAAGAAAATATACAAACTCTGCAGGCTTGAATCTATGGACTCTGCAAGAAGAAAATCTACGAACTCTGTAGGCCAAGTTATACGGGCTTCATAGGTTGATTTCTATGGACTCTGCAGGAAAGAAACAAGCTCTCAGCACTTAGGCAATTTCAAGGTTGGTTCAATGACAAGGTTCAACCAAAATGTCCATTGGCAAGCTTCTAAGCAAGGATTGAACCATTGAATCATTGAACCTTGAACCATTTTGGTTCAACAGGTTCAATGGGTTCAAAAGTTCAATGTCAGTAGCAAGAGTTAAGCGCATTTGTCAAGGTTCAAAGTTTAATCGCTTCAAGGTTTAATAGCTTCAAGGTTCAACGACTTCAAAACACTTATCAGAGAGAAGGCTTGAACCATTGAACTATTGAACCACTTTGGTTCAAAGGTTCAACAGGTTCAATGGATCAATAGGTTCAATGACCAAAAGGTTCAACCAGTGTGATGAAGATCAAAGAGCTTAGAAAGAACAAGTGATGGACAAAGGATGAACCAATGAACCGATTGAACCTTGAACCAAAAAAGTTCAAAGTTCAATGGTTCATGGGTTCAAAGGTTCAAAGGTGGTCTCAGTCAAGGAAAGAAGCAACAAAAATTTGGTTCGATCGGTTGGTTCAATTGTTAGGTTCAAGGGGCTGCCCCAAAGCCAAAGGAACAAGTGCCCTTGTGGAGGGCGGTGAACCAAGGCCAAGAACCCTTGTAGAGGGCAGCGAGCAAAAATAGACAAAGTGAACTCCTTCAAAAAAATGCACAAGGCAAAAGGCAAAGTAGAGTCCTTCAGACAAATTGTCTGAAGGAATTCCTTCAGACATTTTGTTCGAAGGAATTCACCCAGGAAGAGAGCCTGAAGAAAGCAAAGGAAAAGACAGATTGAAGAGAAAAGCCCATGAAAAAGCACCTAATGGAAAAAGACAAAGCGCAACAGAAGCTACCACATGTCCATTACAAAGTACAGTAGAAGCCACCATGTGTCATCTTCTGTAGGGCTCTCAAAAGGTTTCTAAAGCTTCTGTAAGTTAAGCGAAATACGTCACATGCCCTGTTATGACTCAATGGAATGTGACAAGTGTTTGCATCCACGTTCCCCTTTTGAAGTTGCTTGGGCAAGACGTGTCGTGGATCCCATTTTTTGTAAGTTTCTAATGAGTTTCATAACAACAGAACTTGCCACTGGTCAAAGATGCAGAAAGGACCCCCCAAAGATTTAGACAAGAAGGGCTATAAAGGACCAAGAAGAAAAATGGATGATTCCAAAGGCAAGTTCAATTAAAGTGATGGTTCAACCAGAGAGCAAAGAAGCGCTTAAGCAGTGAAGAGAGGAGCGAGACCAAAGGACCAAAAAATATCTTTAAAAGAGTTATTTCTAGTAGGTGAAACAATGGATCAAGTAGACTTCTGAGTGCACCAAATCAAGGATGCAAGCCTGTTGTTCTTCCATGAAGTAGTAGCAAATTGGACAGTTGCATAGACATCAGAGAAAGGACCAGATAGTCCATACCAAGGAAGAGACATTAGATGAATGGACATGCCATAGTTGAGGTAATGCGTTGTTCCCAGCATGGTCCCTCTAGACAGAATTGAAGGTGCATTGAAGACGTTGACTGCAGCATGGGCTTTTTTCATGAAAATAAGTGCCCAAGTCTTTCTTGGAGTGCTATATATTGTAATCTCTCATTTGTTACAAGGGAGATCTTTTTTTTACCATAGAAGCAAAACTCTGCCCAAATTGAAAGGCAAATACTGAGACTTTAAGCTCAGATTGTATTTCATATTATTTTATCTGAATGAGAAAGCAAGTGATTCACAGACTTTGTGTTGTATAGCTTGTATCATTTTAGGAGATTGTTCTTATGTCTATCTTCTGAATGTGTTCTTGTTTATTTAATTTAACAAGTAGAGCTAGTGGAAGTGATAAGGAAGGTGTCCTGAAACTAGTTACTTTCAGACTTTGTGCTAACATAATTGTTTTCAGTGTGTATTTTTTTGTTTCTGTGTATAAGACCTTTGGATGACTTTGTGCCCCCATTTTTCTTCATATTTCACTCTTGGGCAGTTGAGGTGGAGACTTTGCACTACATTTTAGGCTACTGGTTACTCTGCACCTTTGGTTACCAGTTACTTATCTTACCAAAAAAAATCCTATTGTTTTCAAGAACAAGCACTTTTGAAAGAAGGGAAGTGCCTTCTGTCACTTCACCAAGATTTCTACTAACCTAGAAGGGATCTGGCTCTTGGCTGAATGTTACTTCTGAAAGAAGAGAAGTACCTTCACCAATCACCCAATATTTCTCCTCTATTTGTTAGCATCATCTCTGAAAAAAGAGAGATGGATGGTTCATCCCACCCCTGTGTCTTACTTTTTGCTTATATATATAGTATATAGCCTCTGCATATTTATTAGGGAACCTCCCCTTGATGAGAGGAGAGATTTGTCCCCTTTAGATGTGGTAAACCTACAACATTAGATGACCAATCTCCCTATGCTATGGTGATAGGAACTATTTTGGTCACCAGTTAGTTGGCCAAAAAAATATTCACCCAACAGTTTCTGGCGACTTCACTGGGGATGAATGTGCAGTCTAAAGCCTCAAGTTTCAAATTGAAGTAGTTCCTTCCCTTATCCATTATACAAACTCTGGAAACTCCGTTCCATGTCTTACCCATTATCATTATAGCCTTACCATCTTCCTCCAATTCTATTATTTTATCTGGTCTACAAAATTAGAGTTGTTGGGAAAGAGTGCACAGTTTGAAGCCTTAAGCTAATGCAAGGCCAGTCCTTTTCCATTTTTGTTCTACAATTTGGCCACTCCACCCAGATTTGTTATCCCTTTTTCTATAATTAAATCATGGCAGTTCGAGGCCCCTGGGTAACTCTTTTGGCCCACTCAACTTGACTCCAGCTCTGCATGAACTTCCACGCAGCTCATGAAAGAACTTCCCCACATTCTTTGGTGATAGGATAGTTCACGCTGATGAACACATTACAGCTTTTAGCATAGCCTGTGGTGTGATAGGGGTGGAATTTGAAGATGTGGCAGTCAAGCTTTTCATGGAGACACTACAAGGTGCTGCTGCAGACTGGTTCTACCATCTGCAAGCTGGATCAGTGACTGACTGGGATACACTTATAGCCAAGTTTGAAGCCAAGTTTAAGCCTGCAAAGGATGCACATGCTTTGCTGGCCTAGCTCACTCAGATGAAGAAGGAACCTCATGAGACTATGAGGGATTTTATTGCCAGGTTCAACAAGATGAGGCAAAGGATTCCCATGGTCACCTAGCTGACACCTAAGAATCTCAAATGCTTCTTCATCAACTCATAGCTACCTGAAGTGAGTTTTATATTGAGATGGGCTAGACACATAGACCTTGAAGCTACTCAAGACTTGGCTACTGAGCTAGAAGATGACCTTATCTTGGTAGGAAAGATAAGGAGAGATCCTAACAGAGGTAAACCCTCTTCATCTTTTGAATACTCACCCACAGCCACCATTGACTTGATGGTATAAAAGCTAGAAAATGAATTGCTAGCCTTGAAAAGGCAAATAGCACAAGGTATGTCTTCTGCTCCTCTATATAAAGATATACCAAGGAAGGCATTTGCCAATCAGCCATATCAAGGCAATACTACCAGAAGTCAAGGGCAACCAAATTGTCTTCCTCCCCCACAAAGGAACCTTGCCCTTGAAGCACCTCCAACCAACTCAACAGTTGGATATCTGGAAACAGAACATGTTTCTTATTTCCAACCTAAGTTCAAGCAAGAAAATGGTGCTGATCTATTTAGGGAGGATCTAAAAGAATCAGATGGCGACTCCCACATTGGTTTCTTGAATTACCAAGATGAACCCAGAAGTGAAGGTGAAGCAGTTGAAGAATCATATGTAGTATTGACCCAGTTTGAGAATCAGTCAGCCCAACAAGCTGATAAAGAAAGAATAGAGTAATAAACTCAGCCTGTAATTCCAATTGCTAAGCAGAGAACCACTCTGCCTTTCTAGTTAAAGGACCCAGTGATTTCCAAGAAGGTTAGTACATCAAACATCTCTGCACCTTCTACTTCAACTTTGCAGATCAGTCCTCCCCCTCCCAAAAACCAAAAGGATGAACTCCCATCCTCTCTTCCAAGTCCATCTCAGTCATTTGACATGATTGATCATGTCAAGAAATCTGAAATTCAAATGACTAAGTTTGAATCCCTGCAAGCCAATCCTGAGCAATTAAACATTGGTGAAGAGCTAGGTGTGGACATGTCTAAGGCAAAGATTATTGTCACCCAAATGTCAGCCTCTGCTACTCAAATTCTATTTGAACCTTCAAGTAGGGGTAATTACTCCTTGACCTCAAAGGGTGCTCATGTCTCAGCTGATCAAAGTCCTGTGGCTAACAATCCAGGATTTGATCTAAATTAGGCATCAAAAGAATTGGTAGGGCACAATACAAATCAAGAAGGATCTTCCATCTCCAATGAAGAGAAACCTGCTCAAGATCTGATGGCAGTAATTCTTCCACAGCTGGATGCAAATCTTTGTTGCTCAGATTGAAAACTACTCAAGATGAAGAGATCAAACTCCTTCACACCAAAGGAGATGTTGAGTTGATGGTTTGTTAGGGGTTTAATGCTGACAATCAAAGCATGTGCTAGACTGGACCAACAGAACAAGCTATGGTGGTGGACCATACTGCTGTACTCCAAAGTTAGCAAAGGAACTCTTCACCAAGAGAGCAAGGAGTTATGGTTTTCAATTTGAAGACCACATCCTGCCATGGGGAAAGAAGAAGAAAAGGCCAAGAGGAAGATGCAAAAAATTAGTTTCTTGGTGGTGTGTTCCATTTTCCCGTCACTAATTTTGGGGACAGAATGGTTTTTTGTTGGTTTATCAGGATGAAATGCCATTTTCATTGTCTCATAATGGGCAGCATCTGAATCACTTCAATTCTTAAAGTGTCAGATAAGTTCACCTGTACATATGTACACTTGTATAGTCTTTGGTTCTATTTTGTGCTTTTCATTTTCATTTTCATTTTTTGGAGCCTTTCTTTTTGGGTAGCATGATTCCATAGCCCAATGGCACACTTTAAGGCACTAGAGATTCTAGTTTCTACTCCCCTCAGCTGTTCCAAGTTTTCAACTGAGGGAAGTTCCCCAACTAGAGCCAGTTGTTGTCCCCCAAAAATATCACTCATTTTTGGGACAACATATGAACTATTTTGGGACCTACAAGACCAAAATTGTCTCTTCCCTTTTCAAAATTTGTTCTGACCATTCAAATTCCTCATTTTTCAAGCTTCTCAGAAATCTACAGACTCTATAGGCTTGAATCTACGGACTCTATAGGCTTGAATCTATGGAATCTTTAGGAAGAAAATATATAGACTCTATAGGCTTGAATCTATAGACTCTGTAGGCTTGAATCTATAGACTCTGTAGGCTTGAATCTATAGACTCTGTAGGAAGAAAATCTACAGACTCTGCAGGCCAAGTTCTATGGGCTTCACAAGTTGATTTCTACGAACTCTGCAGGAAAGAAACAAGCTCTCAACACTTAGGTGATTTCAAGGTTGGTTCAATGACAAGGTTCAACCAAAACGTCCATCGGCAAGCTTCTAAGCAAGGATTGAACCATTGAACCTTAAACCATTTTGGTTTAACGGGTTCAATGGGTTCAAAGGTTCAATGTCAGTAGCAAGAGTTAAGCACATTTGTTAAGGTTCAAAGTTCAACTGCTTTAAGGTTCAACAGCTTCAAAACACTTATCAGAGAGAAGGCTTGAACCATTGAACCGTTGAACTTTAGTTCAAAGGTTTAACAGTTTTAATGGATCAACAGGTTCAATGACCAAAAGGTTCAACTAGTGTGATGAAGATCAAAGAGCTTAGAAAGAACAAGTGACAGACAAAGGATGAACCAATGAACTAATTGAACCTTGAACTGAAAGAGTTCAAAGTTTAATGGTTCATGGGTTTAAAGGTTCAAAGGTAGCCTCAGTCAAGGAAAGAAGCAATAAAAAGTTGGTTCGATTGGTTGGTTCAATCGACAGGTTCAAGGGGCTACCCCAAAGCCAAAGGAATAAGTGCCCTTGTGGAGGGTAGTGAACGAAGGCCAAGAACCCTTGTAGAGGGAAGTGAGCAAAAATAGACAAAGTGAACTCCTTCAAAAAAATGAACAAGGCAAAAGGCAAAGTAGAGTCCTTTAGACAAATTGTCTGAAGGAATTCACCTGGGAAGAGAGCCTAAAGAAAGCAAAGGAAAATCCTGACGAGAAAAGCCTATATAAAAGCACTTGATGGAAAAAGTCAAAGTGTAGCAGAAGCCACCACGTGTCCATTATAAAGTACAGTGGAAGATGCCATGTGTCCATTATAAAGAAGAGCAAAAGCTGCCACGTGTCATCTTCCGTAAGACTCTCAAAAGGTTTCTAAAGCTTCTGTAAGTTAAGTAGAATACGTCACGTGTCCTGTTATGACTCAGTAGAATGTGACAAGTGTTTGCATCCACATTCCCCTTTTGAAGTTGCTCGATCAAGACGTGTCGTGGATCCCATTTTTCATAAGTTTCTAATGAGTTTCATAACAGCAAAACTTGCCACTTGTCAAAGACACAAAAAGGACCCCCCAAAGACTTAGACAAGAAGGGCTATAAAGGACAAAGAAGCAACATGGATGATTCCAAAGACAAGTTCAATTAAAGCGATGGTTCAACCAGAGAGCAAAGAAGTGCTTAATTAGTGAAGAGAGGAGTGAGACCAAAGGACCAAAAATATCTTCAAAAGAGTTATTTCTAGTAAGTGAAACAGTGAATCAAGTAAACTTTTGAGCACACCAAATCAAGGATGCAAGCATATTTTTCTTCCATGAAGTAATGGTGAATTAGATAGTTGCATAGACATCAAAGAAAGAACTAGACAGTCCATACCAAGGAAGAGACATTAGATGAATGGACATGCCATAGTTGAGGCAATGCGTTATTCCTAGCATGGTCCCTCTAGACAGAGCTGAAGGTGCATTGAAGACGTTGACTGCAGCATGGGCCTTTTTCATGAAAACAAGTGCCCAAGTCTTTCTTGGAGCACTCTATATTGTAATCTCTCATTTATTACAAGGGAGATCATTTTTTGACTACAAAAGCAAAACTCTGCCCAAATTGAAAGGTGAATACTGAGACTTTGAGCTTAGATTGTATTTCATATTATTTTATCTAAATGAGAAAGCAAGTGATTCGTAGACTTTGTGTTGTATAGCTTGTATCATTTTAGGAGATTGTTCTTATGTATGTCTTCTAAATGTGTTCTTGTTTATTTAATTTAACAAGCAGAGCTAGTGGAAGTGATAAGGAAGGTGTCCTAAAACCAGTTACTTTCAGACTTTGTGCTGACATAATTGTTTTTAGTGTGTGTTTTTATTTTTTTGCGTAAAGGACCTTGGGATGACTTTGTGCCCCCATTGTTCTTCATATTTCACTCTTGGGCAGTCACTACATTTCAGGTTGTTGGTTACTTTGCCCCTTTGGTTACCGGTTACTTATTCTACCAAAAAGATTCATGTTGTTTGCAAGAACAAGCACTTTTGAAAGAAGAAAAGTGTCTTCTATCACTTCACCAAGATTTCTACTATCTAGGAAGGGATCTAGCTCTTGGCTGAATGTTACTTCTGAAAGAAGAGAAGTACCTTCACCAATCACTCAGGATTTCTCCTTTGTTTATTAGCATCATCTCTAAAAAAAGAGAGATGGATGGTTTATTCCACCCCTGTGTCTTACTTTCTACTTATATATATATATATATATATATATATATATATATATATATATATATATATATATATATATATATATATATATATATATATATATATATATATATATAGCCTCTGCATATTTATTAGGGAACCTCCCCTTGATGAGAGGAGAGATTTGTCCCCTTTGGATGTGGTAATCCTACAACATTGGATGACCAATCTCCCTATGCTATGGTGATAGGAACTATTTTGGTCACCAGTTAGCTGGCTGACAAAATATTCACCCAACAGTCCCAACCATGACTGGCAACCAAATTATACCAAATGACTCCCTCTCGACATTATCTTAAGCCTTGATTGTAATAGTCTCTGGTTGAATGTCTTTTTCCATGTAACCCAATTGTCACACCAATTTAAGAGATATGATGTTTAGCCCTGAACCATTATTTATAAAAACATGCTTGATCTTGTGATCCATAATGATTATCTCAATGTATAGTGGATTATTGTGGTTGGGGCCAAGGGTGGACATGTTCTTTTGATCAAACATGATTTGTTGAAATGAAGACAAATGTCCAATTAGGTTTTAGAACTAATCAAAGTTCATATCATTAGGTATAATAAACTCTTGTAAAAGTTTTTTGAAGATGGTTCTATGGATATCAAATGTTCGCAAGAGTTCTAATATGGAAATTTGCATAGGGGTGTTATCTAATTAGTCCATTATACTATAAGGCCTTTGAATTTTGGATTGAACTAGTTTAGTCTTTGTTGGGATAGTATTCAGATTTGGAACCATTGGCACAATGTTCTCATGGGGTTTATGGAAAGAAATAGGTGAAGGGCCTTGGATAGTAACTCATGGGTGTCTAGTTGTAACTGCACAACCTAGAGGTGTCAGGGAGTCATTATAATTAAAATATCAAGGTAAAGGGACTTAAATGGTGATTCATGGGTGATTAATGACATTGTTATAATTTTGGGTCAGTGAGGAGCCTCTAGAAGAATGGTACTATTATTCAGGATTAGTAACCCATGCAAATGGAGTAGCAACATGATGATGCAAACTCGACATGGTGTTACTAAGGGGAGAGGGTGTTGACCTTATAATTATGGGTCTCATGTTGCGAGGAACATGTGATTGGCCACATAGTGTCACAGTAATAGTGGTAATGTGGGTTGCAAAAATACATCCCATAGTGTTATTGTAGTCATAAGGCACATTTTTATAAGCCACGTTATTAGTGTGGAGATCATGATCTCGATTATTCTCAATATGATTTTGACCCTGTTGTTGGTTTTGATTTTGCCTTTATCCTTGATTATGACCATTTTGATTGTTTCTTGGTGGTGGTGGATCATGTCGAGGAAAAGGGTCTTTATAGATTCCCATATCCCAATTTGTGTCCTGATACTTAATTTTTAGCTCACCATTTTCAATAAAATCCTCAATAATATGTCACAATTGAATGCAATGGTATGTACTATGACCAAAAACATGATGAAAGTTACACCATTCATTCTCTTTGTACTAGTCTAGTTTTGGCTGATCTTGGGGAAATGGCCTTGATACTAGCCATATAATTAAGTTAGCTACAATGAGATTTTCTAATACTACTTCAAGCAATTCTCCTAGCTTGTTAAAGGCTCTAAAATTATTATGAAACATCTTTTGTGAAGGTTGTCTTTGGAAAGTAGGTAGTAGAATTGAGGGAGTTAATTATACATTTGGAGGAGGCATAGTCTGTACCATTTGTACATGTCTTATTTATATCACCCCATTTCCAACCATGTTCTTATTTTTGTGAAATCCCTTAGACTTATCTTATGTAACTATTTGAGGATCTGATGATTTATTTTGATTAGATGCTTATCCTTATGCAAAGACCTTAACAAGGTGCCTAGCAATAAGAACCTTCTCAATCTGCACTCCTTTATCAATAATTTCTTCAAATGAGTTAGCACAAGCTAACCATAGATTATGTGCAACTTTGGGATGAAAATTCTACACAAAGATATCATCCAACTATTTGTCTAGTAAATTGTGTTGAAAGAGGTATGTCAATGCTCTCCACCTTCGTAGATATGCTGCAAAACTTTCACCATCACATTGTTTATCTTTGCATAAGTCAACAACGGTCATTTCATGTTCTATGTTATATGAGAAATGGTTAATGAACTCTTCTGATAAGTCATTCCAATTTGAAACTGATTCCTTGGGTACTTTAAGTAGCCAATCAAGAGCTTATCCCACTAAACTTTGTGGAAACAGTCGTAATAAGTACTTGTTACTATGGGCAACCTCTTGACACAAGATGAATAATTTTTGTATGTGTTCACACAAGTCTCCTTTCCCTTTGTATTTGTCAAATTTGGGTGCCTCAAAGTGAGGTGGAAAGGGGTTTTGTAGAATAGATAAGTCAAATGGATATGGGCATATCTCATCAAATTTGTACTTTTTGACTCTATTGTTTGTCTCCAATCTTTAGACAATTTTCTTCATAGAATTCCATTCTTGTATGTTTGGTGCACTTGTGGATTGGATAATATGTTGTTGGGGTGGAATGTGACCCTGGTTTTTTTTTTTTTGGGGTAGAATGGGCCCCTGATTTTGTTGTTGTTGGGGTAGAATGTGCCCCTGATTTTGTTGTTGTTGGGGTGGAATGTGCCCCTAGTTTTGTTGTTGTTGGGGTGGAATGTGCCCCTGATTGTATTGTTTTTGGGGTGGAATGTGCCCCTAATTTTATTATTATTGGGGTGGAATGTGTCCCTAATTTTTTTTTTGTTGGGGTGGAATGTTCCCCTAGTTTTGTTGCTGTTGGGGTGGAATGTACCCCTAGTTTTGTTTCTATTGGGGTGGAATGTGCCCCTAGTTTTGTTGTTATTGGGGTAGAATGTGTCCCTAGTTTTGTTGTTGTTGGGGTGCAATGTTCCCCTATTTTTTTATGGATCTATAGGGAGCATATACCTTTTGATCCATGATTTGGTTCTGATTTGCTTCTTGAGTTGAGAATATAGGTCGTTGATTCTTAGATTGTAAAATATTCCCTAAATTTGGTTGTTTCGCATTTTGTGGATTTTGGAAATGTCTATGTTTATTTACCAATATTTGGTTTGTTTGAGGTATTTCCTCAATTTGAACTAAATGTTTGGGTTTCTGAGTTTTCAAAGTAATAAGAGGTTCTTGATGATTGAATAATGTATGTCCTATGTCAAATGGAACATCTTGTAAGGTCTCTTGTGACTTTAACTATTCATTTAGATTACCTTGATCCATTATGGTAATGTTCTCATCCAATATTTTTTGCATACTATCTACCATATCTTTGTGTTCTTTTGAAACCTTATTGTGAATTGAAGTGGCAACTAGGGAGTCAGTTAAGTCTATGATAAGTTGATCTGCATATCTTTGACTTATTATCTTGATCTTAGCTAGAAGTTTCGGATTTGTGGGTTTTAACTTTGTTTGTATTTCCTTTCCTTTATTATAAGAATAAGGTATGTCTATTTGTGCAAAATCTTGTTCTTACCATCATTTTTCTCCTTCTCTAACCAAGGTATGCAATTGTTCCATAAGAAAATCAGAAGGTAGTCTAGCACCTGATTCTATCAATCTAAGAAGGGCTTCATCTTGATCTTCTCGGGGTTGATATTCATTGTAATCATCTTCAAATCTTATTATTTTGGGGATATCATCAAAAAAAATAGGGTTATCTTGACCATCATAAAATTGCTCATCCTCGTAACTAAGGCCATAAGAGGCCCCACTACGAGTGAACCTCTGAGTCATGTCTAAAAGGAGTTATTCTATGTGTTTGACAACCAATAAAAATATGTTTTGGCTATCTTTTTAAACAAATAAACAAGGTACCAATGAGCCTATAAGGGAAGGTGGTTTGAAACCATGCACAATTTAGAATATTTGGTTCATGAAATTACTCAACCTTTGGTAAAGTTGAAATCATATAAATCAGAAGAGAGTAAGGTAAATCAAAGACCTAAGTTGAAAACTAGTACACCAAAGCCTAGATCTTTGTGATACACCCACACTACAAAATCTAGTTTCAAATTTGACAAGTTGACCCTATAAATTTAGAGGAAAGCTTTCCAGATTACAAAGAAGACAAAATGAACTAAGGAACTCAAGATGTAAATACATACACAAATCACTAAGTATAAATCTAGGACCAAATGGGTAGCACAACGTTGCCACATGATTCTAGTAGGATAAAATATGTGTTAGGACCCAAAGCATGAGCGATATGCAAGATGACTTGAGTCCACCAAGATGATAATGTGATTTTGAGTGTTAATAAATGACGTTCAATCCAAATATAAAATCGAACCCAAGTTAAAACAAGCTTAATACACAAATGGTGAACCCACTTTGATGCACCAACCTTTAGAAATCAGAAAGGTTCAATTTTGGATGTAGATTATAAATGAAGGATTTAAACAAATTGGATAAAAGTTCTAGACTCAATTGGGCAGCATGACTACGTGAAAGTGGATGTCATGACATAAAAGATTTTGATAACAAATTGAACAAGGAAAATATGAATTTTCCATTTGGACAGCATAACGCCTCCCTTGCTCAAGAATGTTGAGTTGTGGAGCTAAAAGCTTCACTGTTGAGCTCATATGGAGGTTGTTGGGCTTAACCAGTAGTCAGCATTGGTTACACAGTCGACCAGCATTGACAGTATCACTGACATCGGTCAGGCATAGACACAGAACTGACTGGCATCGGTCAGGGGTTGACCAACATCAGTCATCTGTAGACCGACACTGACATCTGTGTGTTTGCATGTGTTTCCAAAATTAGATTTGTTCTAATTTTAGGAGAATAGTTGGTTTGCATGTAAAGACTAATTTTAGTCTTGAGTCTATTTTTCTAATTATTGTTTACCTTGGATCCTATTTAAGAGACCCATGGGGCAGTATTGTAATTAAGGAAAAGAGAAGGGAATAACAACTCGGTTATTGAGTTGATTGTAATTGATTGAGAGAGAGAGAGAGAGAGAGAGAGAGAGAGAGAACTTTTGAGGGAGAATTACTGTACACCCAAGAGGTGTGAGAAGAAAGAGATTTCTTCATTTTATTCTGGAAGAGTTTAATAGAGATTGGTTGTTTCTTGTATCTCTTCTTATTTGCTATTTCATATTTCTAGTTACTTATTACTTCTGGTTTAATTTCGTATTTAGTTGCTTATACAAAAGTAATCAATTGTACTCGATAGATCCTAACAAGTGGTATCAGAGCTAGGATCACTAACAAGTGGTATCAGAGTGGGTTAGTATTTTTTGATTACAAGTTCACTCATAGGGGTTTCTATTTGAGTGGGAGTAAAGCAATGGCAGAAGAAAGTAAACTAAGAATAGAGAAATTCAATGGCAAGAATTATCAATTATGGAGGATGTAGATAGAAAATTATCTGTATCAAAAAGATTTGTACTTACCGTTGGGTGGAGTTTCAAGTAAGTCGACAGATATGCAAGATAAAGAATGGAATGTTCTTGATAGAAAGGCTCTTGGATCTATAAGTTTGAGCCTGGCATCTTCTGTGATATCCAACTTATCACAGGCAAAGACAACGGTAGAGTTAATGGATACTTTGGCAAATTTATATGAAAAACTGTTAGCTTTGAATAAGGTATATCTTATGAAGCAATTATTTAATTTACAAATGCAGGAAGGTGGATTTGTATATAGTCATCTTAATGATTTCCATGAAATTATAAATCAGTTAAATTTAGTCAAAATAGTTTTTTATGATGAAATTAAGGCTCTCTTAATCTTATGCTCTTTACCTGAAAGCTGGGACAGCTTGGTAATGGCAGTTAGTAATATTGCATCTGCTTCAAATATCTTGAAAGTTGATGATGTTGTTAGTGTAATCTTGAATGAAGATATTCACAGGAAAAGCACAGGGGAAACATCAGGTAATGCTTTAAGTATTGAAAGTAGGGGAAGGCAAAGAGAGAAGGGCAAGCAAGGGAAATCAAGGTCAAAGATGGAAAGGAGATCCAAATCCAGAAATGGAAAAATAACATGCTGAAATTGTGGAAAGAAAGGGCATGCAAAGAAAGATTTTTGGTTGAAGGATAACAAAGAAAATTAGCATGAAGATAATAAGGAAGCAAATGTTGTAGGTGTTGTTGCACAGGATGCTCTTATATTTTCTTTGGATAGTCAAATAGAATCATGGGTTTTAGATTCTGGTGCTTCTTTTCATGCAACCTCAAATAGAGAATTTTTCAATGATTATGTCCATGGAGATTTTGGAAAAGTTTATTTAGGGGATGATGAGCCTTGTCAAATTGTTGGCAAAGGAAAAGTGCAGCTGAAATTGTAAAATGGCAACACATGGGTGTTGAAGGATGTCATGCATGTACCCATCCTGAAGAGGAATCTAATTTCTGTAGGAAAGTTGGGTGATGAGGGTTGCACAATAACTCTCATAGCTAAATCTTGGAAAGTTTCCAAGGGTACACTTGTATTAGCCAGAGGTAAGAGAGTAGGTACACTTTATTTATCTACTTGTATTACTGATTATTCTCCTTCTATTTTATCTACTTCAAATGTAGATGCAAAGTTGTGGCACTATAGGCTTGGTCACATGAGTGAGAAGGGAATGCATGTTCTTAAGTCAAAAGGTAAGCTTTCAGATTTGAAAAGCATAGATCTAGATTTCTGTGAGCATTGTATTTTTGGGAAATAGAAGAAAGTGAGGTTTCTCAAAACTAGGTCAACAAAGAAGAAACACAAGTTGGAGCTTGTTCACATAGACGTGTGGGGACCAGCTCAGGTAGCTTCTATTAGAGAATCATAGTATTATGTTTCTTTCATTGATGATGCTACAAGAAAGATATGGGTTTACTGCATAAAGAGGAAATCTGATGCTTTTGACACATTTAAGAAATTGAAAGCTTTGGTTGAGAATGAAACAGGTTTGAGATTAAAGTGCCTTAGACTACTATTCTATGAGTGGAATACACAGGGAAAAGATGGTTCCAAGGACACCTCAACAAAATGGAGTGTGCACAGAGTATGAGGTTGCATGCTGGTTTGCCCTTAAAGTTTTGTGTAGAAGTTGTAGATACTGTGGTTTACCTGATTAATAGAGGACCTTCTACTGCACTAGATGGTGGAATTCTAGAAGAGGTGTGGATAGGTAAAAAGGTAGATCTTTCATTTCTTAGAGTTTTTGGTTCTGAAGCTTTTGTGCACATTGATAAAGAAAATAGAAAGAAGCTGGATGTTAAATCTATGCAGTGCACTTTCATTGGTTATGGTTTTGGAGATTTCAGATTCCAGTTGTGGAATTTAGAAACTAACAAAATTATTAGAAGCTGTGATGTAGTTTTCAATGAGAAGGTGATGTACAGTGATCATCTCAAGAGGCTGAATAATTCTGAGCAGGGTAATTTGGATGAGGTTATGATCCAAAATGAGCTCACAGGTAAAAATCATCACTCACAGGGAAACATAGATACTGATGTCAATCAGGCAGAGACTGACGTTGGTCAGGTAGGAACTGATGTCGATCAGGCAGGAACTGACGTCAGTCAGACAGAGACCGATGTCGATTAGGTGGAACTGACATCGGTCAGGTGCAGACTGAGAGATGATTGGGATTGGTCACTGACAAAGAATTTGGGTAGACAACAAGCTATAAATGAGTCTCAAATGCCCATGAGGAGGTCTGTAAGGGTAAGTAAACCTCCAATTCATTATTCCCCTTCTTTATACTATGTTTTGCTCACTAATGGTGGAGAACCAGAAATTTTTGATGAGGTAATACAGGTAGAATCTAGGAAATAGTGGGAGCATGGCATGAATGAGAAAATTGATTCTTTGGAATAGAACCATATGTGGGATTTGGTTGAGTTGCTAGCTGGAAAGAAAGCACTGAAAAATAAATGGGTATATAGGTTAAAGGAAGGAGAGAATGGACAAATGAGACATAAGGCTAGGTTGGTAGTAAAGGGATTTACACAGAAACTAGGTATTGATTTTGGTGAAATTTTTTCTCCTGTAGTAAAGATGACTTCTATTCGGACTGTATTGTCTTTAGTTGCTATTGAGGATTTGCACCTTAAGCATCTTGATGTTAAGACAGCATTTCTTCGTGGAGATTTGGATGAAGAGATATATATGGATCAGCCAGAAGGTTTTGAGGTCAAAGGTAAGGAGAAACTTGTGTGTAGGTTAAATAAAAGCTTATATGGTCTTAAGTAAGCTCCAAGACAATGGTATTTGAGGTTTGACAAGTTTATGACAGAGCATGGCTTTAGTAAATGTCAATTTGACCATTGTGTTTATTTTACCAGATTGGATAATGGTAGTTATATTATCTTGGTACTATATGTAGATGATATGCTTGTTGCAAGTTCACACATGCAGGAAATTATTGAGCTAAAGGTAAAACTAGCTCACACATTTGCCATGAAGTATTTAGGAGCAGCAAAGAAAATCTTTGGCATGAGTATCAAGAGAGATAGGAAAAATCACAGTTTGATTTTATCTCAATAGGATTATGTGAATAAGGTGTTGGAGAGGTTTAATATGTAGGATGTAAAATCGGTAAGCACACCTATGGTTGGACACTTCAAGTTGGGCAAAGAATAGTGTCCTAAATCACATGATGAGGTTGAGTACATGAGCAGAGTTCCATATGCTTCAGCAGTTTGGAGCTTGATGTATGCAATGGTATGTACTAGACTTGATATTGCCCAAGCAGTGGGAGTTGTCAACAAGTTTTTGGCCAATCCAGGAAAGGAACACTAGAAAGCAGTTCAGTGGATTCTCAGATATCTGAGAGGGACCAGTAGGAGGCATTTATCCTATGTAGGGTCAAACACTTCTCTACATGGGTATGTAGATTCGGATATGGCAGGTGACTTGGATGGCAGGAGAAGCACCATAGGATATGTGTTCACTGTTGGTGGAATGGCGGTTAGCTAGATTTCAAAGTTATAGAAGGTTGTTGCCTTGTCTACTATAGAGGTAGAATACATTGCAGTCACAGAGGCTAGCAAAGAAATGATATGGATGACACAGTTCATGGAAGAGTGTGAAAAGGAGCAAAAGAGTTGTAGATTGTACAGTGATAGCCAAAGTGCAATTCATTTGGCAAAGAATTTAGCCTTTCATTCAAGAACCAAACATATACATCATAGGTACCACTTCATTAGATAGGTATTGGAGGATGGATAGTTGAAGTTGGAAAAGATCTATATAGATAAGAACCCTGTAGATATGTTAACAAAGCCAGTAACAAAGGAGAAGTTAAATCTTCATTCAACTTTTGTTGGTCTTCAAGATTAAACTTGAAGAGGGAGAAACAAGCCAGAGAAACAAGACAAAAGATGTTGTTGTATAGGTACAGGTGCAACTGTTTATCTCCAAGTGGGATATTGTTGAGTTGTGGAGATAAAAGCTTCACTATTGAGCTCATATGGAGGTTGCTGGGCTTAACCAGTAACTGGCATTGGTTACACAGTCAATCGGCATCGACAGTATCACCGACATCGATCAGGCATAGACACAGAATCGACAGACGTCGGTCAGGGGTTGGCCAACATCGGTCATCTATAGACTAACACCAACGTCTATGCATTTACATGAATTTCTAGAATTAGATTTGTTCTAATTTTAGGAGAATAGTTGGTTTGCATGTAAAGACTAATTTTAGTCTTGAGTCTACTTTTCTAATTATTGTTTGCCTTGGATCCTATTTAAGAGACCCATGGGCCAGTATTGTAATTAAAGAAAAGAGAAGGGAATAACAACTCTGTTATTGAGTTGATTGTAATTGATTGAGAGAGAGAGAACTCTTGAGGGAGAATTACTGTACACCCAAGAGTGTGAGAAGAAAGAGATTTCTTCATTGTATTCTGGAAGAGTTTAATAGAGATTGGTTGTTTCTTGTATCTCCTCTTATTTTCTATTTCATATTTCTAGTTACTTATTACTTCTAGTTTAATTTTGTGTTTAGTTGCTTATACAAAAGTAATCAATTATACTCAGTAGATCCTAATAAAGAAAATTGAGGACAATGTGTTTTGGTTAAGTTCATTGAGTTAACAAGCAATTTAGACACAAATCAAGACCAAGTAAGTTAATGATAAAAAACAAATGTCTTAATTCTAAACTAATAAGGTATGGAAAAGTGGGGTCTACTAAACTATTAAGTTTTGAATGATTCTAGGAGAATAAATTGCATAATGACTTTCACATCAAATAATGCAAAATAAAAGCATCCTTTTTGTAACCACTACATCCTTTTGTTCACTCAGTGTAGTGCAATGTCCAAAGTGCCACTACATCCTGTGTGCAACTCCAAAGGAGTTAAATTAAGTCAATGTTGGGAGATGAAACCCTGGGTCAAAGTTTCCCTAAATAACTTGTGAGAGGTGATTAAGTCCCCCTCACAAGCCAAGCTGCATAAATAAATAAAACATGAAAGTATAAAGACTTTAGGATCATTTTCAAGATCACCCAAACTTTAGCGAGTTTTTGGGGAATGCTTTAGGTGACATTCTTTCTAAGCCTTAGACTAGGCTATTTTCAATAGGAATGGCACTTTTGATTCCAAGGGTTCCCTATAGGGTATAAATGGAAGAGCATACACACAACATTCCTCTTTTTGCCAAACAAGATTAATCTAATCAACTATTGCAAACAAGAATTAACAATTGTGTTTCAATTTCAAACCCAAATGAAATGTTTGGTGGTGTTCATTTGACCCCTTGGTCTTAGTTGTAACCTTTGAAAACATTTACCAAAAGCATCTAAAAATTCTTTGTTAAGCACCAAAACAAGGTTCCTAATCACTTTTTAAGCATGCAAAAGTGATTTAAACATGTTTTAAGCAAATTTTAGACTTGATCCTGTAGCAAAAATTTTAGCATGTACTTTAGCTTTGAAGCCCTTTTGAATTTGAAACAAGAAACTTTGGAAAAGTAGGTCTCGGAACTATGTTTTTGGAAAAAACATAGTGACCGACATTGGTCAATACCACCGACATCAATTACTACCAACCAAGATCTAATCGATGTCAGTTCTACTAACTAACGTCAATTAAGCCAAGTAACCGATGTTGACATTTCTTTCGAAGAAGGGGCATTGAAGAGGCATGGGAGGCATTAACTAGGCATAGGTGACCCATAATCTTGATATTTTATGCACTTGTGGCTTGATGGATGCCACCCCATAGATGATGTCACTAGGTGATGTAGATAATAAGAATCAATTTTCAAACATAAATATTCAACAACTCTCATGGAAAATCCACTTAAGCTCTTGATTTGCATTGATTAGCCTTAAACAACGTTAATCAACATTTGTGCAATTATTTGAAAATTGACCCTCAACTAATCAAAATGGTCTTAAAGTCATATTACTGGGTCTTAATTTGACTCGAGAAGAATTAGAAGGTGATGCTAGATGTGTTGAAACATATTTCCATTTAGGATGTTGCCAACAACAAATAACAAAGGTACATGATGTGTACCAATGAATTAGAAGAAAAGAGTGATCAAGATCACTAAATGGAAAAATGATCATTTCAACTCGAAATGATCTGATCAAAGTTAGCTGGACCATAAAATACATTGCTCTTTTTAGGGATACTTTGACTTAAATTGGCACTTGTAAACAATAAGTTCAAATCATTTAGCATGTTTTATGGATTTTGACCTAAAATGTGCATTTGAGTGCAAATCGAGTAAGACTAATAATTTAAACATAAATTGTGTTAGGAATTGGATGTCTATAGTGCTCAAATTCAACTTGTAAGATTTATTTTACTCCATATACCAAAGATTAAGGCATGGCCTCAGTTGGCGTTCAGATGATAGTTCTATAGGACCAAAGTGTTGGATAGAGTTATAGATGCCAATTTCATCTAGTATCGTTTAAAATTTTCTTGAATATTTTGATAAGCATTTTGTTTGTCACTTTAGCTTGTCTATTACCTTGAGGATAATAGGGTGTGGATAAATTTTGATCAATATGGTACCTATTGCATAGGTCTTTCACCTCCTGATTCTTAAAATATTTTATTATTGTCTGATATGATTTTGGACTGGATTCTAAAGTGGCAAATGATTATATTCAAAATGAACTTAGATATTTGTAGATATGTGGTGTATATAAGCAACATTGCTTCTACCCATTTATTGAATTACTCTATAGATGTGATACTAAACTTATGTCCATCTAATGATGTAGGATTAATATTATCGATTAGATCTAGTTCCCATACAAAAAAGGGCCATGGACTTATTATGGGTTGCAGCTCTTGAGTGGGGGCATGGATGATATTCATGTTATTTTATCATGTTACGCACTTGTGTACATACTGATAAGTGTCATGATCCATGGTTGGCCAATAATATCCAACTCAAAGTAACTTCTTGGTAAGGGCCATCCCATTGACATGGCCTTCACAAATATTTTCATGAACCTTTTTTATTGTAAAAATATCCTCTTCTACTATCAAGCATCTTAAAAAGGTCCCATCATAGCCTTGCCAATAGATCATGCTACTAAGGATAGTGTAATAGGAAGTAGGTTGGATGAGGGCTTTGTGTTGGTGATGGTTGAGGTCTGGTGTAAGGGTATTATCATGGACATTGGCATAGATGTCATAGTACCAAGATTGATTGGGATTAGGGATTTCACAAATTTTATAGTGAGCCAATGCTTGATGGAAAAGTAATAAAAATTATTCAACCAAAAAAATATCTTTAGGGACATCCTTGTTAAGCATGGGATATACTGAGAGGGGGGGTGAATCATTATATCATAAATCTTATAAACTTTCCCTTAATCAAATTCCACTTTAACCATACATTCAAGATATGCAATAAAATTGAAATAATAAACACCACAAAAGATAGAGAGAGACACCAAATTTAATGTGGAAACTTGATATGGAAAAAACAATGGAGAACAATCTCAAGTATATGAATGAGTACCAACTCAAACTACAATATTCACAAGCACCAACCCCTTTGCTAAGCACCAGCACAACAACTATTCATGAGCACCAACCCATAAGAGCACCAACCCCTTTACTAAGTACTAATATAGTAACAATTCATGAGTACCAACCCATAAGAGCACCAACCCCTTTGCTGAGCACCAACACAATAACAATTCATGATCACCAACCCATAGGAGCACCAGCCCCTTTTATGTATACCACACAACTATCTCTCAATGTTGATATCTCAACAAATGATAGTTCATTACATCTCTTTCCTCTCTCTCCTCTACTCTTCTAATCTAGATATAAAAATTACCAATCATACTCTTTCTTACACATTACAAATGGCTTCTCAAGCCTTTATTTATAGCTTTCCAAATGACATTTGGCCTTCCCCCTTTGTGACCCTTCAATCCTCATGGAAAATGGCACCAAACTTGCATGACCCTTCATATCCTTGCATTTGAAAATTCATGTGGTGACCCTTCATAATCAAAATCATCTTTTCCTCTTTTGTCTTTATCTTAGTGACTTTTCATATTCCTCAAAGTGTCCCTTCATGAGAAATTATGCTCTTCCTCTTTTGTCTTCACTTGGTGACTCTTGGAATTCCCCAAGATGACTCTTCATGGGAAAATGCATCCCATTCTTCTTTTGTCTTTACCCCATGACTCTTTGACTTCTCCATGGGCCCTTCTTTTGTCTTATATGCAACCAAAAATATATTCATTAATATTAAATAAATATTAACACACATTAGCCAAGATATAACTATTACAAACATCATTAAATGCAATGGGGCCTTTATCACCAATAATGCTAGACCTTTGACATCAATGACAATATTTCCAACAATCTCCTCCTTTGTCATTGATGGCAACCTCAATCCTAAAACTAACACATACTGAAACCTACACATACTATCACCTGAAAAACATACAGTAACTCCCCCTTACTGTAGCAACCTATACCTGTTCTCTGTACCTTTTATTCTCCTCCTTTGACATTAATGGTAAAGGGCCTACCTGGAGCTAACACTTAAATCCCCCTCAACTGATGTTTAAACTCAATGGCAAGAATTAATAGAAATTACTCCCAACTCCTCTTGCAGATCTTTGAATGTGTCCTTTGATTGTGCCTTTGAGAAGATATCTTATAATACATATAAATTGTTGCCTATCTTTTGAGCTTCTACAATCAACTCATTTGAATCTTTGCTTCTAATCTCAGAACCTTCTACATAAAAATTTATTGTGTATCCCTGATCACATATTTTACTTACACTCAATAGATTATGCTTAAGACCTTTTACATACAAAACATTTTTAGTCTTGGTTTTACCATTATCCAAACTTAGAATACCTTTTATGGCTATCCTGGCAATGGTTTTATATTTGAATTTCATTGTGCCACCATTGATCTTCTTTAGAGTTATGATCTTACTCTTGTCTCCTATCATATGCCTCTAACACCCACTATCAATGAACTATTTTTTATCTTCATTTCTTGCATGCAAAGCTGTTTGTATCAACATAGAATCTTTTAGGTTGTTTTTTCTGCCATGAACATGTCTGAACCTTCTTCTTAATGAATGGAGCCTTGAAACTCTAGTCCTTCTTGATTGACTCAAACACGCTTCTATAGTACCAACCTATTTGTCTAAAGTTGTTACATTTGTAACATATTATGGCCTCTTCATCAAAGCTTGATAGAGGAGCAAAAGAGTTGTAGCTTCTACTTGACTCTACATGACTTTCCTTCTCCTTATTTCTAAAACTGATTAGCTCTTTTTTGACATTCTAATTTCTTGTGACCATATCCACTACAATAAAAACAATAACCATAAAAATAGGACCTATTTGTATATCTCTGACCTGATTACCTTTTATAGCTTTGTTCCCTTCAGCGTTCTTTGTTTGAAATGTCCTTTGTATTCTACACTTCTTCCTTTTTTGTTTTCTCTTTTGTAAGAGCTTCAACATAACTCTTTGTCTTTTCAAATCCGATACCTATTTTAATCTGAATTTGCATTTTGAATTTCTAATATCTTATTTAGCATGTTAGTGCTATCTTCAAATTTTGAATCACTAACTACTTTATCATTGACTGCTTTCTCAATATCTTCTTTTAAAGAGGCAATTTCAATAACATACCTTTCACATTATTTTCTTACTTTTTGAAACTATGCTATTATATATTTTTCATTCCTTTTAGATTTTTCAATGTGTGTTGTTAGATAATCAATTATTTTCTTTGACTCCTTTTCATTTTTCTTGATCTTGCGCTTCAATCTTTGATTGTTATTCTCAATAACTTCTAACTCTTCTAAGGCACAAATGAGTTCTCCTTCTAGATTCATTTCAACTTCATCCTCTTCTTCTTGATCATCAGTACTTTTGCTTGTAGAGGCATCTTTATGTATGGCCATGAATAAAATCTCTTCTTCTTCTAAATCACTGACTCCACTATCTTCAGCTGAACTAGGATCTTTAGAATACAGGGTCTTCTTCTCGAATCCCTTCTTGAAATTACCTTTGAAATTCTTCTTGTATGTATACTTTCCTTATTCATCATCATTACCCTTATTTGGGAATTTAGCTGAAAATGTCCAATCTTTCCACAATTAAAAATTTTAAAAGGTAATTTTCCTTGATATTTACCTATTCCCCTTTTTGGCTTGCAAATGAAAAGAGCTCCGTTGTCATCTTCATCATCACTGGAACTATCACTTGATTCTTGAATCTTAGCTTTCTCTTTCTTTGATGTCTTGAAAGCCACTTCTCTCTTTGAGGGTTTATCTTGTTCATTCCGCATCTCATATGCCATGAGTATACCATGAAGCTCATCCATATTTAGCTTGGCTAAATTATTCATCTCCTTGATTGCCAAAACCTTTACATCATATCTCATTGGTAGAGATCTCAAAACCTTTTCTACCACCATTGACTCTTCCAAATTTTCTCCAAGACCTTGAATCTAATTTACTATTTGATCAACTCACAAAAGATAACTTGTTATATCTTCTTCTTCTTCTTCTTCCATCTTCAAACTTTCAAACTGTCTTATAAAAGTCTGAAGCTTAACTTGCTAAACCTTTATCATCACCTTTGTAAATATTCTCAAGTTTTACCCAATTTTCATGATTAGATTTACATTGCATAACTTTAACAAATTCATATTCACATAATCTACATAAAATAGTATTTAAAGCTTTCGCATTACATTCACTTGCCTTCTTTTCTACTGGAGTAATTACAAGTGTCTGTGGCTCTTCATATTCCTCCACCACTGCTTGCCATATGTCGAATCCAAGGTCCATCAAATAAGTCTTCATTCTTATGCTCCAAAAAGCATAATTCATCCCATCAAACAAAGGTGCCTTATTTTTAGAAAATCTTTCATGTGATCTAACCATCATGATTTCCCGATCTATCTTCAAGCTATAAAACTTTTTCAAAAGGAACCTACTCTGATACCAATTGTTAAGAATGGGATATATTGAGAGGGGGGGTGAATCAGTATATCATAAATATTATAAACTTTCCCTTAATCAAATTCCACTTTAATCATACATTCAAGATATGTAATAAAACTAAAATAATAAACACCACACAAGATAGAGAGAGACACCAAATTTAATGTGGAAACTCACTATGGGAAAAACCATGGAAAAAAATCTCAAGTATATGAATGAGCACCAACTCAAACTACAATATTCACAAGCACCAACTTGCAAGAGCACCAACCCCTTTGCTGAGCACCAACATAGAAACTGTTCATGAGCACCAACCCACAAGAGCACCAACCCCTTTGTTGAGCACCAACACAACAACAATTCATGAGCACCAACCCACAGGAGCACCAACCCCTTTGTTGAGCACCAACACAGCAATAATTCATGATCACCAACCTATAGGAGCACCAATCCCTTTTGTGTATACCACACAACTATCTCTCAATGTTGTCTATCTCAACAAATTATAGTTCATTACAACATCTCTTTCCTCTCTCTCCTATGCTCTTCTAAGCTAGATATAACAATTACCAATCATACTCTTTCTTACACATTACAAATGGCTTCTCAAGCCTTTATTTATATCTTTCCAAATGACCTTTGGCCTTCCCCCTTTGTGACCCTTCAATCCTCATAGAAAATGGCACTGAACTTGCATGACCCTTCGTATCTTTGCATTTTAAAAGTCATGTGGTGACCCTTCATAAGCAAAATCATCCTTTCCTATTTTGTCTTTATCTTGGTGACTTTTCGTATTCCTCAAAGTGTCCCTTCATGAAAAATGGTGACCTTTCTCTTTTATCTTCATTTGGTGACTCTTGGAATTCCCCAAGATGACTCTTCATGGGAAAATACATCCCATTCTTCTTTTGTCTTTACCCCATGACTCTTTGACATCTCCATGGGCCCTTCTTTTGTCTTATATGTAACCAAAAATATATTCATTAATATTAAATAAATATTAACACACATTATCCAAGATATAACTATTACAAACATCATTAAATCAAATGGGGCCTTTATCACTAATGATACTAGACCTTTGACATCAATGAAAATATTTCCAACAATCCTTTGGGAGATTTATTTAAGACCTGATAGTGGCCATTGAGTCTATAGCTTTGTTAGTTCCTTTAGGCACTTTATCAAAATTTATAGACAAAAAAAATTGTTTCAAGTGATCAACCATTTTCTTATAGGGAAGTAACATCTCATCCTTACTATATAACTCTTCATTCACCTGTTTAATAATCAATTAAGAATCATTAAAGATTTAAAGGTGTTGAATATTCCACAAGGTGGCAAGTTGTAATCCAACAATCAATGCCTCATATTTAGCAATGTTATTTGTGCATGTAAAAGATATGTGAAAGGATTTAGGGATTGGGTCTCCTTGTGGTGTAACCAAAATGATTCCCACTCTTAACCCATGTATGGTAAAGGATGTATTATAATATAATTTTAAGTCAGGTGATTCTTCAGTAGTCATTATAGACTCATTAGGGAAGTTTATTATCAATGGTTTTGTATTTTTTGTGGGTGTTGTTACTAGTTGATCCATAATAACTTACCCCTTAATGGAATTTTGATTCACATACTCTATAACATGATCCATTTAGCCATTATTCTAGTTATGGCTGGCTTAGATAACATGTATTTAACTAGGTTAACTTTTGCTATTACCTTGACTTGGTTATTCAACATATATAATGCTTGATTTTTGTGAAGCAATGACCACAACTGAGCAAGCTTTCTTTGTAGGTATGTATTTGATCTCGTATGAAATAAGTGTTATGTATTTAATTATAAATAGCTCTTTCTTTTCTTTAATCATTATTTTGTGATAAGAGAGCCCCTATAGCACATGGTGTAGCAGATTTATGTAAGAGCAATGGCCTTCTTGATATAGGTGGTGAGAGAATTGGAGGTTTAACTAGATATTGTTTCAAATTATTAAATGCCTTTTGACATTCGAAATTCTAATTCAATTGAGCTCCTTTATTTAAGAGATGAGTAAAGGGATGACATTTATCTACCAATTGAGATATAAATCGATGAATGGCCTGTAATTTCCCTTGAAGGATCATTAGTTTCTTCATGTTCTTTGGTGGAGGCATCTCAACAATAACATTCACTTTAGCAGGGTCTACCTCAATGCCTCACCTAGAGCCTATGAATCCTAAGAGTTTACCTGAAGTGACTCCAAATACACATTTTTTTGGGTTCAATATAAGCTTATATTCCTTAAAAATTTTCAAATATCTATCTGAGGACTAATGGGTGTTCTTGTCTGAGCATGGACTTTCCTAGGATGTCATCCACATAATCTTCCACAATATTGTGCATCATGTCATGGAATATGATTGTAATTTCCCTTTAGTAGGTTGATCCAACATTTTTCAGTCTAAAGGGAATTAATTGATAGTATAAATTCACCCATGGAGTGATAAATCTAGTTTTATGCTGGTCTTTTGAAGTGATTTTTATTTGATTATAACCATAAAAGTCATCCTTGAGGGAAAGCATTTATTATCCTATGGTAGAGTTCATGATCATGTCGATATTAGGTAGAGGAAAGTCATCTTTAAGATATGTCTTATTAATGTCTTGAAATTTGGTACAAATTTTTATCCCTCCTTGTGGTTTTGCAATTAGGACAATATTTGAGATCCACTCAAAATAATCTATGGGTCGAATGAATCCTGCTTCCAAGAAATTTTTTAACTCTTACTTAACTAATAATGCCACCTTAGGGTGCATCTTGTAGATATTTTGTTTAATTGGTTTAGCATTTGGATGGACCACTAAGTAATTTACCACCAAGGTAGGTTATAACCCAGGCATGTCATAATAACTCCATGCAAATACATAGATAAACTCTTTAACAAGCTCAAAGAGAATTTTTTGTTCTTCAGATGTGAGAATTTCCCCCATTTTGATAATTCTAGGATTTTCATCTATTCCAATATTTATTTTTGTGACTTCATCAATTAGGGAAGGTGATTGAACTTGAATATATGTTAGGGGTGGTGGTAATCATTCTATTGAAATAAACTCATCTGGGATCTCTGCATCTAGCTCCTGATAAGGCTCTTGTTCATCAGAGTTTGACTAGATTTCATTTATATTTGGAGAGGGATCAACTTCATCATAATCTTCTTATATTTGATTTAAAGATTCATGTTTCTCTCCAAAATAGGTGGATTCATATAAATTGATAGTGAATCTTTGTGATCCCATAATGGCATATAATCTTTAGCTCCTAGGTATTCAATAATAGCCTCATCATTTTTAAACATATTGAATGCTAGATCATTCTTTTGGTCCCAGTTTATTAATATGGGTTAGCAGAGGGAGAGGTTGATGGTGGAAATGGTATTTTTAGAGAAAAGTTTCATGGTAGCCAAGTCTTCATAAAGGTTATAAATGGAACTTATCTTAACTTCTTTATCAGAAGTAGATTCTTCAAGAATTGAATAAGTATCTATGGTGATAATGTTTAGGTCAATGCCTAGTGGTTTATACCCTAGGCAAAGTCATCTTCAATATTCTTGAACCCCAATAGGTTCCAACCCTCCTTATTCTTCTCGACCTAATCCTTGGCCCTTACAATTCATGTTTTGAAGTGTTTTCTAAAGTTGAGGATATTTTTGCTTGTGAAACTCTAGGGCCTCATCTTCATGAATGAGCTATGAATCATCAAGTTCTTAAAAATATTATTTTGATAACATCTTTGTGCTTGTGAAGGGTATTGACCTAAATTGATAGATAACAGGTTTTATCTAGCCTCATATCTAGGGACCCATAGCTACATGGGGATAATGGAAGGTCTCCAACATAAATATTTTTGTACTCATATTCCCCACAGCCCTTGGAGATAATCTTCAGGAAAGTGATATCTGGTGACTCAGATGAGGTAGGTGATAAACTAGTAGGGTAGACATATTTCATAGTTTTAGGATTATAAGAGTATCTTTGGGTACTTGGGCAATAAGCAATATTTGATTATTCCATTTAGAAGATACAAAAATGCTAAATTTCACCTAAGATGGTGACCTCCCTTCCTAAATATGGGAATTTGAGACATTGGTAGAGGGTGGAGGGTACCACTCTCATCTTGTGGATCTAAGGGCATCCCAAAAGTAGATTATAAATGAGATCAATGTATACTACATGGATTAAGGTTTGGTGGACTACAGGCCCCATAATTATAGGAATATATATTATCCAAGCAGATGGCCTTTCATTATAATCATAAGCCTTAATTAAGGCAATTTTGAATACCCCCCACTTGTTAAAAAAATTCAATATTACATAAATTTAGGGTTAATCCTTCATCTATATGCAACCATGGGATTTTGTGATTAACGATGGAGATTTCAATGAATAAAGGATAATTGTGATAAGGGCCTATGGGTGGCATGTCCTAGGCACTGAAGGTGATTTGTTGTGAAAGGAATAAATGACCCACCAAGGATTAAAATTGAGTTGTGTTGATTTCCATAGGAACTTTTAATTCATTTAAGACTTGATTTAGTATTTCTTGATGTACACATGAGGTTTTGAAAAGATCCATAAGAGAGATTTGAGTTGGGGTTTTCTCAAGCTACTAAATAATATCATATGTCTTATCAGAAAAAATTGAAGACTTCTTAGGGATGGTAACTTTTTGAAATGAGGAGGTAGGTGGATCCTTTGGAGATGATCCAAGAATTATTATTTTACCATGTCTTGTAGTGACTCACAATTGGTAGTGGTCCTATTAATTTTTAGGATGGAGAATGGCAGATGTGCAGGCTCTTGAGGGCCTCATATTTTGATGATATTAATGTAATGATAAGGTATAGAGTGGTAATCAATTTTATTATAGGTGAAAGCTTGACCTTGATTCTTTAGTGGATTCTTCTATCTTTGGTCATGTTTTGATAGAGGGCCCTGATATATACCCAATTAATGATTTTTGGATTGGCTTGTTTGACTCTCCCCTTCAACTTATATCTCCCCTTTTTCTATTAAATCTTGGATGTAATGTCTTAATGGCATGTATTTCTTAGTATCATGCCCTATGCCTCGATCGTATTTGAAAAATTTATCTTTCTGATACTAGTCAGGGCGTGGCTTATTATCATCTAAGGGTCAAATCTATGGAAGAGTGATCATATTGGTAGAAATTAATTATTTTAGGACCATTTCCATAAGTAGACCAAGGCTAGTAAGATGCCTTTTCCTTGTTCTAGGTTTTGGGTTTCCTCTTGGTACAATAATACTATATATATTTTGATTTTTGGTAGTGGGGGGAAATTTATGTATTATATATACATGTTTTGAATTAGTAACAACATCCCTTACTATGTTCTTGTTTTTATTTAAGACCTTTAGCTTACTCGGGAAGGCATTATTTTGATTTTGACTCTATTCATTTTGAGTATATAATTTGATTGTTCCCATTTCAATAAGTTTTTTCTCTATTTGGATACCCTTCTCTATAATTTCATTAAATGATTTAGCACAATGTAATTTCAATTGATATTTTAATTTAACATTTAGATTATTAATGAAGATCTTGGATAATTCTTTTTTGGGGACCATATATCAGAATCAATTGGCAAGGCTTCTCCATCATTGAAATAATGATGCTAGGCTCTCCCCATTCCTCTATTTAGTTTTGTATAGATCAATTATGGAAATTTCATGTTCAATGTTGAATAAGAAATGTCTCCCATTTTTTTATGATAATTCCTCAAAAGTAGTAATGGACCCCTCTGGTAAATGCATGAACCATTCAAGAGTGGGTCCTATGAGACTTTTGGGAAAGAGTCGTAGTAGATATGTATGCAGCCTCATGACATGATACATAGAACTCTTGAACATGGTTGCATGGGTACCCTCTCCCTTATATTTTTCAAATTTTGGAACTTCAAAGTGTGCCTAGAAGGGTATCTATAAAATACTCATACCTAATGGGGATGTGTAGAAGTCATCATATCTATATCTCATTACCTGAGTGCAAGGGTCAATCTTCTAAAGAGTTTCTTTCACCATATTCCACTATTGGAAAAATTAGGGATCTATTAATGGATTATAAGTATGAATTTGGCTTATTTTTGGTCTTAGTAGATCATCATTAGTGTTTCTAGTGGTTCATTTGGGTGATTCAGGCCTTTGGTTTTCAACATGGAATTGGGATGCGGGGGAATTTATTTATTGGTCCAATTAATCTAGGTGATACTCCAAATTAGATCTCCTTATATCATCCTCAATGTGATTTTTTTATGGGGAGAGGGGGATTTCCTCTTCTTATATATCTTGTTCATGATCTACAAGCTCAGGCTCCCCCTGTTCTTGGTTATTGACATTTGGGTGAGGTGGAGTGTTGGGTCTAGATGATGGATAAATGAGATGTTGTAAGAGATTGGGATTAAATGTAGGAGGTAATTATCCCCCCATTATAACTTAGGTAAGGATTTGGTCAATATATATATATATATATATATATGATGGATAAATGAGATGTTGTAAGAGATTGGGATTAAATGTAGGAGGTAATTTTCCCCCCATTATAACTTAGGTAAGGATTTGGTCTATATATATATATATATATATATAATTATGCTCTAACATCATCACTATTGAACAAGCCATTTGTGAGTCTTTCATCTCCTCTAAGAGTGTACATATTGCTCTAAGTTTCTTCATTATCCCTAATTTTCTCACCTAGTGTCCTAAGGACATCATCCTCTCAGTTTGATCTTTGTCCCAATATTAAGACTTGGGCATGAGTCTTGATTGGCATGGTGGATAATGTAAGGTGCTGTAAATATGGTTAGGTATTGTTTTGATGTGGGATGAAAAGGAATGTGATTTTGAGCACTGAACTTGTCTTGAGTTTTTAGACTAGAGTGGTCAATACATTTGATATGCATGTGGTAAGATTTAGAATTTGATTTAATTGTGTGTGTGTGTGTGTGTGTGTGTGTGTTGATTTAATTGATATCTAACCTCATCACTATTGAATAAGTCATTTTTGAGTCTTTCATCTCCAAGAGTGTACATATCTCTCTAAGTTTCTTCATTGTCCCTAATTTGCTCACCTAGTGTCCTAAGGACATCATCATCTCAGTTTGATATTTGTCCCAATATTAAGACTTAAGAATGGGTATTGATTGGCATGGTGGATAATGTAGGGTGATTTAAATATGGTTAGGTGTTGTTTTGATGTGGGATGAAAAGGAATGTGATTTTGAGCACTGCACTTGTCATGAGTTTTTAGACTAGAGTGGTCAATACATTTGATATGGATGTGGTAAGATTTAGAATTTGAGATTAGAAGCAAAGTTGGTCAAATATTACCAATGTGATATCCCTTTAAAGGTTCAACCTAATAAGGATAATAAAAGATAAAATGACTAGATGCTTTTTCACACTAGCAAGATGATGATTGGATGGATGCTAGATATGAATTAACAAGATGATAAGAAAATAGGGTACTAGATAAAATCCAATAGAGTTATAGACTTTGGTAATTTTTAATCAATTTATGATGGATGAAGTGATTAATGGGATGATTTTGAGACCACTATATCTTCGTTTCAAGATGAAATCTAACACCCAAAATTGTGGATAATGGGATGAAGATGAAATGTTTTAGTTTTGACTCTAAGATGGAATGTGTCCTAAAGTTTCTCTAGATGTTTTGGTGAAAAATGGATAAGGTTGACTCATATCATAAATAATATAGGTTTTAGCACACCAAATCACATTCCCTAATATTAATAAATAAAAAGGGTGTATAACTTGATGACTACACTGTCTAACAGCTTCATAGGTGAGGTTGCATGTTGATGATCATTTATGGAATCTCCTAAACCCTCTTAAACCCTTATATACTTAACGGTCACTTAGGAGTTGATACTAACTATGTTAGTAAGTTTTTTGTTATGGCTGATAGGTCCTAAACTAGGTTTACACAAGGTTTCTAGGGAATCCCTAATATACACAAGGTACATGGGGCCCAAATTTGTGTAGGGTGTTATTTAACTCTTCCCCTTTATTAAATACATGTATGGGGTCAATCACTTAACCTAACAATAGTTGTCACTGATATTTATACTCTACTAGAACATAGAGTGTGGTCGAATGCATGGTGATGAAATTTGCATCACCAAACCCTAATGACTAGGCAAATGCATGGGGATGAATTCCATGTCACATTGTACCCTATAAAATCAAAATTTGGGTTACAAATAGGAAACATAAATTTTATTTAATTGGGCCTATTTAACTATGTGAGATAAAATCACAAGAAATCAAAGAGATATATACAAAAAAATTCAAAGTCTAAATTCTAGACTAAGCCTTGATCCTGCAAAGAAACAACTTAGCTAACTAATTTAGAGCCTCCCACTTAGATGTCCTACACAAAAACTTGTTAATACTTTATAAGTAATCAAAATCACCTCTAACACTTAGAAAATACCTTTACATAGTTAGGATATCAAAATCAATCTTAGAAAATGCAATATTGCAACTGCAAGTCAAAACTGATTCTAAGAGATATTTAGTTTTACAAATAATTAATTATCCCTAACCACATGGTTAGGTAAAACCACCTATGGATAGCACAAAATTGATTCTAAAAATTAATGCCATAATTATTGAAATGTAGTTTTACAACCTATATAAAAAGAAACAAAATTTATAGGATGCTAAAAAGAGATTCTATTATACTAAAAAAACTTATTAAAATATGTCTATATTAAGTACTAATTAAGCAGATGTATTATTGAATGTCTTAAGTCAAAACTATCTATGAGTCTTCAAAATCACCTGTGGTTATCAATATCACCTCTTTCTAAAGGCACTTTTGCTTCCAAGTAGATTAAAATAGATATTACAAATTAATGGTAAAAGTCTATAATAGATGATGTTTTAACATATTTAGATCATTTTAAAATATGAACACTAAACTAAATGACTAAGAAAGGATAATTTATTAAAAATGAACAACATGATTTAGTTTTCCACTATATTCAAAATCATCTATCAAGTTTCAAAACCACTTATGTGATTCAAAATCACCTCTATCGAAAGGTAGTTTTGCATATTTTAAATTTCAAAAAATATATACAGAATGTGAAAGAGGTATATTTAGACTATTTATGAGAATAAAAACCTATCTATAAATATACATAAATCTAAATATTTATGAATTAATATCAAAAAACATAATAATAGCAACTACTATCTCTCTACTTGCAAAACTACTTTTGCAATCTGTAAAATCACAACTATGATTCAAAACCACAACTATGTATAGGTGATATTGCATAGTATAGTCACAAATGTTAAGTTGTGGAGCTAAAAGCTTCAATAGATGAGCGAATGCAAAGTTGTTAGAGTTACACAGTCGCTAACGATGGTCAGGAGTCGACTAGAGGCTACCGAGGTCGGTCATGGATCGGCCGATGTCGGTCATGTGCAGTCAGATAGGGACCGACATCGGTCACCTGTGCATCTAGAAAGTCTATTTTCATGGATGAACAGATTGTTTGCATGAAAAGATTAATTGTTGGTATTGAGTCCGCATTTCTATTTTTGGCAGGACTAATTTGAACCTTTGATTAGGAGGTAAATCTAACGGTGGAGAATGCATGCTCATGAATCCTAATATTATATAATAGGGTTAGATCTTCATAGCTTGTAGATTTGTAGAAGACAATTCAAGGATTTAATTGGTTGTAATTATGAGAGAAAACTCTTGAGGGAAAGAATATGTACATCTGAGAGGTGTGAGAAGAAAGTGTGATTTATTCATTATATTTCCTTCTGGAAGAGTTTAATACAAGTTTTTGGGTGGTTTCTTGTATCTCTTATTCTTTGTTGATTCTAATTTCAAGTTACTTATTATTCTGGTTTAATTCTGTGTTTAGTTGCTTATACAAAGGTAATCAATTATGTTGGTTGATCCCCAACAAGTGGTATCAGAGATTTGGTTAGGTTCACTAACACCTTGGTTTAAGAGTGTGTTAAGTGTTTGTTGATTACAGGTCACTCACAGGGGTTTCTATTTGAGTGGGAGTATAGCAATGGCAGAAGAAAGTAAACTAAGAATGGAGAAGTTTAATGGCAAGAATTATCAATTATGGAGGATGCAGATAGAAGATTATCTGTATCAGAAAGATCTGTACTTACCATTAGGTGGGGTTTCAAGTAAGCCCACAGATATGCAAGATGAAGAATGGAATGTTCTTGATAGAAAGGCTCTTGGATCTATAATATTGAGTCTGGCATCTTCTATGATTTCTAATTTATCACAGGCAAAAACAATGGTAGAGTTAATGGATAATTTAGCAAATTTATATGAAAAGCCCTCAACTTCAAATAAGGTATATCTTATGAAGCAATTATTTAATTTGCAAATGCAGGAAGGTGGATCTGTATCTAATCATCTAAATAATTTCCATGCAATAGTAAATTAGTTAAATTTAGTTAAAATAGTTTTTGATGATGAAATTAAGGCTCCATTAATCTTATGCTCTTTACCTAAAAGTTGGCATAGCTTGGTAATGGCAGTTAGTAATACTGCATCTGCTTCAAATATCTTGAAAGTTGATGATGTTTTAGGTTTAATCTTGAATGAAGAAATTCGTAGGAAAAGCACAGAGGAAACATCAGGTAATGCTTTAAGTTTTAAAAGTAGGGGAAGGAAAAAAGAGAAGGGTAAGCAAGGGAGATCAAGGTCTAAGTCAAAGATGAGAGGTAGATCCAAATCCAGAAATGGAAGAAAGATAACCTACTAGAATTGTGGAAAGATAGGATATGCAAAGAAAGATTGTTGGTTGAAAGCTAAAGAAGAAAATCAGCATGAAGGTAATAAGGAAGAAAATGTTGTAGGTATTGTTGCACAAGATGCTCTTATATTTTCTTTGGATAATAAAATAGAATCTTGGGTTTTAGATTCTAGTGCCTCTTTCCATGCAACCCCAAATAGAGAATATTTCAATGATTATGTCCATGGAGATTTTGGAATAGTTTATTTAGGGGATGATGAGCCTTGTAAAATTGTTGGCAAAGGAAAAGTGCAGATGAAATTACAGAATGGCAACACATGGGTGTTGAAAGATGTCATGCATGTACCCACCTTGAAGAGGAATCTGATTTTTGCAAGAAAGTTGGGGGATGAGGGTTGCACAGTAACTCTCACAGCTGAATCTTGGAAGGTTTCGAAGGGTACACTTGTATTAGCTAGAGGTAAGAGAGTAGGTACTCTCTATTTATGTAATTTTATTACTAATTATTCTCCTTTTGTATTATCTACTTCAGATATAGATGCAAAGTTTGTGGCACTGTAGGCTTGGCCACATGAGTGAGAAGGGAATGACTGTTCTTAAGTCAAAAGGTAAGCTTTCAGATTTGAAATGCATAGATCTAGATTTTTGTGAGTACTATATTTTTGGGAAATAGAAGAGAGTGAGTTTTCTCAAGACTGGGTCAACAAAGAAGAAGCACAAGTTAGAGCTTGTTCACACAGATGTGTGGGGACCAGCTCAGGTAGCTTCTATTAGAGGATCACGGTATTATGTTTCTTTCATTGATGATGCTACAAGAAAGGTATGGGTTTACTACATAAGGAAGAAATTTGATGTTTTTGACACATTTAAGAAATGGAAATCTTTAGTTGAGAATGAAACAGGCATGAGATTGAAGTGCCTTAGATTTGACAATGGTGGTGAGTTCTGTAGCTATAAGTTTAACAGTTATTGTTCTATGAATGGAATACACAAGCAAAAGACGGTTCCAAGGACACCTCAACAAAATGGAGTTGCTAAAAGGATGAACAGAACAATATTAGAGCGTGCACAGAGTATGAGGTTGCATGCTAGTTTGCCCTTACAGTTTTGGGCAGAAGCTGTAGACACTACAGTTTACCTGATTAATAGAGGACCCTCTACTGCTCTGGATGGTGGAATTCTAGAAGAGGCTTGGACAGGTAAAAAGGTAGATCTTTTATTTCTCAGAGTTTTTGGTTCTGAAGCTTTTTTGCACGTTGATAAAGAAAATAGAAAGAAGCTAGATGCTAAATCTATGTGGTGCACTTTTATTGGTTATGGCTATGGAGATTTCGGATTCCGGTTGTGGAATCTAGGAACTAACAAAATTATTAGAAGCCGTGATGTTGTTTTCAATGAGAAGGTGATGTATAGTGATCAGCTCAAGAAGCTGAATAATACTAAGCAGGGCAATGTTAATTTGGATGAGGTGATGATCCAAAATGAGCTCGCAGGAAAAAATAATCACACTTAGGGAAACACAGACATCAGTCATTCAGGAACCGACATCGGTCATACAGGAATCGATGTTAGCTGTATAGGAATCGATGTCAGCCAGACAGAAACTGATGTCAGTTAGGTGAAATAGATGTCGGTCAGGTACAGACCTGGAGATGATCAAGATCGGTCACTGACAGAGAATTTGGGCAGATAGCAAGCTGTGTATGAGTCTCAGATGCCCATCAGGAGGTAAAAAAGGGTAAGTAAACCTCCAATTTGATATTCCCCTTCATTATTCTACTTATTGCTCACTGATGGTGGAGAACCAGAAAGCTTTGATGAGGCAATGTAGGTAGGAACCTAAAAACAGTGGGAGCTTGGCATGAATGAGGAAATTGATTCCTTGATAGAGAACCAAATGTGGGATTTGGTTGAGTTGCCAGCCAGAAAGAAGACACTAAAAAATAGATGGGTTTACAAATTAAAGGAAGGTGAGAATGGACAATTGAGACATAAGGCCAGGTTGGTAGTAAAGGGATTTGCATAGAAACCAGGTATTGACTTTGGTGAAATTTTTTCTCTTGTAGTTAAAATGACTTCTATTCGGACTATATTGTCTGTAGTTGCTATTGAGGATTTGCATCTTGAGCAGCTTGATGTTAAGACAACGTTTCTTCATGGAGATTTGGATGAAGAAATATATATGGATCAGCTAGAAGGATTTGAGGTCAAAGGTAAGGAGAAACTTGTGTGCAGATTGAAAAAAAGCTTGTATGGTCTTAAGCAAGCTCCTAGACAATGGTATTTGAGGTTTGACAGGTTTATGACTGAGCATGGCTTCAGTAGATGTCAATCTGACCATTGTGTTTATTTTAAGAGATTGGATAATGGTAGATATATTATCCTATTGATGTATGTAGATGATATGCTTGTTGCGGGATCACACATGCAAGATATTTATGAGCTTAAGGTAAAATTAGCTCACACATTTGCCATGAAGGATTTGGGAGCAGCAAAGAAAATTCTTGGCATGAGTATTAAGAGAGATAGGAAAAATCACAGGTTGATTTTGTCTCAAGAGGATTATGTGAACAAGGTGTTGGAGAGGTTCAATATGCAGGATGCAAAACCGGTAAGCACACCTATGGCTAGACACTTCAAGTTGAGCAAAGAATAGTGTCCTAATTCACATGATGAGGTAGAGTACATGAGTAGAGTTCCATATGCTTCCGCAGTTGGGAGCTTAATGTATGTAATGGTATGTACTAGACCTGATATAGCCCAAGCAGTGGGAGTTGTCAGTAAGTTTATGGCTAATCCAGGGAAGGAACACTGGAAAGCAATTCAGTGGATTCTCGGATATTTGAGAGGGACCAGCAGTAGGCATTTATGCTATGGAGGGTCAAACACTTCTCTACATGGATATGTAGATTTGGATATGGCAGGTGACTTGGATGGCAGGAGAAGCAACACAGGATATGTATTCACTATTGGTGAAACGGTGGTTATCTGGATTTCAAAGTTGTAGAAGGTTGTTGCCTTGTCTACTACAGAGGCAGAATACATTGCAGTCACAGAGGCTAGCAAAGAGATGATATGGATGACTCGGTTCATGGAAGAGTTGGGAAAGGAGCAAGAGAGTTGTATATTATACAATGATAGTCAAAGTGCAATTCATTTGGCAAAGAATTCAGCCTTTCATTCAAGAACCAAACATATACAGCTTAGGTACCATTTCATTAGATAGGTATTGGAGGATGGTGAGTTGAAGCTGGAAAAGATCCATACAGATAAGAACCCTGTTGATATGTTAACAAAGCCAGTAATAAAGGAGAAGTTGAATCTTCATTCAACTTTTTTTGGTCTTCAAGATTGAGTTTGAAGATGGAGAAGCTAGAAGATGTTGTTTTACAGGTACAGGTGCAACTATTTATCTCCAAGTGGGAGATTGTTAAGTTGTAGAGCTAAAAGCTTCAACAGATGAGTGAATGCAAAGTTGCTAGAGTTACACAGTCACCGATGATGGTCAAGAGTCAACTAGAGGCTACCGACGTTGATCATGGATCAGCTGACGTCGGTCATGTGCAGTCAGACAGGGACCGACGTCGGTCACCTGTGCATCTAGAAAGTCTATTTTCATGGATGAACAGATTATTTGCATGAAAAGATTAACTGTTAGTATTGAGTCCACGTTTCTATTTTTGGCAAGACTAATTTGAACCTTTGATTAGGAGGTAAATCTAACGGTGGAGAATGCATGCTCATGAATCCTAATATTATATAATAGGGTTAGATCTTCATAGCTTGTAGATTTGTAGAAGACAATTCAAAGATTGAATTGGTTGTAATTGTGAGAGAAAACTCTTGAGGGAAAGAGATATGTAAATCTAAGAGGTGTGAGAAGAAAGTGTGATTTCTTCATTATATTTCCTTCTGGAAGAGTTTAATACAAGTTTTTGGGTGGTTTCTTGTATCTCTTATTCTTTGTTGATTCTGATTTCTAGTTACTTATTATTCTGGTTTAATTTCGTGTTTAGTTGCTTATACAAAGGTAATCATTTGTGTTGGTTGATCTCCAACAACAAAGGTGATTTTAGGGGTATTTTAATTTTTTTGGATAGAATATCCTATTCCCTATAAGTAGGTAACGAAATTATCAGATAACAAAAACCATAAGTTTTAGTTAGTGACTTAAAGCTAAGACAAAATTACTTCTTGCAGAAATAAAACCATAGTTAAAAATCAATATCATGACTAAGGACAAGAAATTTTGGTTATTATAAAAAACCTATTAATGTTAAGAGTTAAAAAAGATATACCCCTATAAGATAACCAGGTTAGCATAGAGTATAAAACACCAACAAGATGTCAAGATACTTAATATTAAGATTGATGTAATATTTAATAAGAACTACAATTATACTATCAAAACCATAGTTGATTTTCAAAATCATCTCTATCGAAAGGATTTTTTGAAAAAGGCCATAAAACTACTAAAAAAGTCAACAATTAATGGTTGACATGTATAGTTTAAGCAAAACTATAGCTGCGATATGCAATTTTGCTTCTACAAAATTATAATTTATAGTGCAATATTGTACTTCATTTAGGATGTGAAATTTTGAAAAATTTGGATCCCAATCTTCTTATAACCAATCCTATAAGTTAATTCAATGATCCTTACACACACAAGGGTTAATATAAAGGAGGGATCTCACTGTGGTCACCAATGTATGCTTGTAAATTTGAATTATGGATCTAATATACTAAAAATAGTAAACCCCAAAATTCAAAAAAGCATCAAAATGAGAGTATATAATAATAATTAGTATTACAAATGGATTATTACTATCACTTTTCTTCTCTCGTATTCCCTCCAATATCTTCAAATTGATTCTACAATGCTTCTTGACATGTTTGTTGGATTGTTTGATAATGGTTGCTTCAAGATGGATGGTTTAATGGCTTCTTGGATGCTAAAATGGATGCAAGAGAGTATAAGGGCTTAATAGAGTTGGTATATGCATGCAAGGATGGATTACAAGCCTTATAATTAGTCTAACTAATCTCCATGCTTGGTTATTTATAGGGTGATGGAGGGGGATTTAAATGAATCTTAAATTCATTTAGAACTCTCTTGTTTAGATAATTCTAGAAAGTTAGGGAAGGCTATAGATTTTAGAGGCTTCTAGATTAGATTATGATCCCATTAGGATTAGTTAGGGGTTTTAGGGAGTTATAAGGATACATGTGTGTAAGAAAGGAAAGGAATAAGTTGGATGGGGGGGGGTAGGTAGAGTATTTTAAATTTTAAATTATCAAGTGGGTCAAGTGGTTAATTAATGAAGTAGGACTAATGGTAGGTAAAATATTATATTACGGTAGGATTTAATGAGTTAGGTTTATAGGGATTTAATGCTAACACACCTTGGCATCCCTTAATCCAAACATATATCAACCAACATTCCTTATCCAACACCCAAAAAGTCAACATCCTAAAATAAATTTAATCCCATCATTACCTTATCAATTTAAACTAAAAATCATCAACTATAATCTAAGATTTTCTATATTTGTGCTTATCAAATCAACCACCCCAATCATACTAAGTCTGTAATCTTCCTAAATCATATCCAACCTATTAATTAATAATATGCTTTCCCTGATCTACATATGCAAAAACCCTGTCACATATCATAAATTAGATCATAAGCTTACTTTGACTCAAGGCCTAGTTGACTCATATAATCAAATCCAATCATCTACTTTAGTCCAACCTAATAATCTATGTCATCAAACTCAACTTGAGAAAATAAAATCAAATTCATCCAATCACTTGAGATATCCTAATCTAACCAATCTAACTTCCTCTAAGGTCACCTATAACCTAGTCAACCAATCAAAGGTTACCAAATTATCAAACACATCCTTTAGCTAGTCAAATTGAGATTCCATCAAAATTTGAGGTCACTTATAAACCCTAATCAATCTAGTCAATCAAGTCTAGGGTTATATCCAAACAACCAAAATTCACATCAAAAAAACTTGTCTTAGCTCGTCATCAAGACCAAACGTCAAATCAACATTAAGGGTTATTATGCCCCAATTGAATTCAAGTATAGATAGCTCATGTATAAACAAGATAATCAAGACAAACTTCTCAAATCACATTAATCTAAAGCTAAACGTAAATCAATCTAAAGTAGGCCTTCATCAAATAATCCAAAATATAAATTTGTTCCACTAATCCAATCCTCCCATGATCATTTTCCTAATCTTTTCACTAAATCCTCTGTACCACTCGATTAGGGCCAAAGAATCACAATGTCCATCTTTTCCCCCATCTTGATCCATGGCACCCAAAATATTTTTGTATATTTCCTTAATCAAATAATACACATTTGAAAACAAGGATACTATCCTTTTTTGGCTCTTATAAATGGGGGACTCGTTGTAAACTTTGATCCCATAAAACCAACTTCTATCATGAGCAGGAATAATCAAGTCCTTCCACATATAACTTATCCTACTCTTAGCCCCCATGTAAGCCAATCATAATCAAAATTTTAGTCTACTAGTTTCAGCCTTGATCATGATCTCCCCTATTACACTAGCAAAGGAAAACCTATCCTGGTAACCCTATCCAACACTAGTCTAGCCCCTTGCCACATCAAACACCATCATCTGGATATGTCATGACATCACTACACCAAGGACAATCATCTAATCAACAATTCAATGCTTCTACATCTGAATAAAGATTTGAACTCAATGAATCATTAGAAGTAATATTTTATAAATTACTTGCAACAAATATGATCATATACCCATACACCATGCCTTTTGATCTAAACAAACCTAAGCCTTCTTGGTATAGGAAGGACAATACTATCAGTACCATAAAATCTAGGGTCATTATAATAATATATGCCTCACATTCAAAAATTACATTAAAGGCCTTATCAACTATTGTGGTATTGGAATCAAAATATAATTAGATACATCCATGTCCAAGAGTGAGTAGGAGGGGATATGCCAAGATTCATTTCTATATCATGATTAAACTCTTCCATTTCCAAATTAAGATCAAGATAATGAACCCATATTTTATGTGCCTCACTTTGATGATCCTTTTTACAACCATTCACCTACCCTCAAAGAACCTATTTTTAGTCCATTTATCTTTAGAAAAATTATCTTAGTCAAACCCATATTTTAATATACCATCATTGACTAGTAGCCCATATTTTACCCATCACAAAAAATCTCTCATGTCTAAAAATTCCTTCATCCCAAAACCTCCATCACCAAGTAAAACTTGAAGAAGGTAATTATGGAAAATATAATCCAACATACCTTCTTTGTGATGAAAATCCAATCATCAGTTATTAGCATCAATATCATCAACATCAAGATCAGTTTCAACAACACCATCACAATCAACATCCAATATTAGGAGAATCACAACATCAGTGTCATTTTTTAATCTAGCATGAAATTGGAATCAATATTAAATTCAATGTCATAATCATGATCAATATCTCCATCTTAATTAGGAGTCTATGATATTGGATATGTACCTCCACTAAATCAATACAACAACCTCAGTGATCTTTATGTGATTCTTGAGTAAGTTTCCACCAACATTGAAATAAGTCCTAATCACCTCTATGAGGTTATGCTACCCTCAATCCTTTCACCAAAAATACCAATCTTTTCAATGATATCCCCATCCTTTTTATATCTCTAATCCTTTCACCATATTGAATATCAACCTCCCAAAACCATCGATTGGGACCGATAGAGTCACACACCCTAAATCTCATTCCATAGTAGTACATCAGTTGTAAAATAATTAGGGATCTAATACAATATCCAATAAATAAAATCATAATAAATAAATCAGCTTTGATTTAATATTAAATGAAATAATTGGTCAAAATAAAATTAACATGGTCAATAAAATAAAAAATCAAAGTCCCTTACTAAAATTCTCTTTAAGGTACTATAGGACAATCAAAATCAAGAATAATTTGTTGGTGAAAACTTCTTTAAGGCACCAATAGATAAATAATTCAGCTCTACATCATTTGATTAGGACATCATTAAAATCAATATCAAAGTAACAGATGATCTAAAAATCATTCAAATTGTAACTAATTCTAATCTCAAAGAGAAAAAAAGTTTTGGGGTCCTCTTGAGATAATTTTCAAAAGTCTTTATAGCATCCAAAATCATATTGCATAAATAATGTCCAAAATTATCAATGGTGATTGTGACTGTTAGTCCCAATTTATGGTCTTCCAATAGTTACACCTCCCTCCATGATTCTATCATCTATCTAAATATTATACACTACCATAAAATTAGATCATTAATCCAATCCTTATCACACTTTACCTTCCTAGGTGGCATTATCTTTCATAGGGGTTACAAAGACACCTAGTTTAAATGTCAAGAATAATTTGAATCAACAATCAATGAAGATCACAACAACATCAATGGATCCCACATTGACAACATCATCCAAGTGGTAAAGCTATCTAGAATAGGTATATAATGAATATCACAAGGTGTGAGTGTCATGCATCTTGTATCCCTCAAATAAATTGAGATGCCATCAAGCCTAAAAAATATCAAATCAAATAAATAAATGAATAAAATAAAATAAAAATCACTTATCCAAAGGTGAAAACAAATTTTATGGCACCTTAGGAAAGTACAATGATGACTACCAGTTTTTGGTGTCGTGCATAATTTAGCATATCTTTTGAGTAACACTTTGATGACTATACATTTAGTTTCCATGTGACATGGTCCTTGGATATCCCTAGTTCATTCCTCATTGTACCTCATCTCCTATATGCATCATCCAAAACCTTTCACTCTGTCATCCTCTATCATTCCCCATCTAGATTCAAGGCTCGGGTTTTCCCTTTATTAGTGACCTTTTTTGTACATACATATTCCAAAAGGCCCTAAAAATCATAACAAAATATAAATTATAAAATATTAGTAAAGCTATAAAATATTATTATTTAGATAAAGGTATTAAAGAGAAGCTTAGCCTTGATAAATAAATTACACACCCGCCTCCCCTCATATTTATGGCCAACTTAAAATTCACAAGGAAGGGGCTCCTATGATGCCCATAGTTAATATGATAAATTATCCTTCATACCAACTCTCAACTTTCCTTGCTAATAAATTAAAAGATTTTGTGGATAACACTTTTTCCTATATTAAGGACTCTTATTCTTTCATTGAATTTTATTAAATAACAAAAAGTGAACAATCAAGGAATGGTGATTAGTTTTGATGTGGTTTCCATCTTCACTATAATCTCAATTGATGAAGCTATTGAAATTATTAGAAGAATCACTGATAATGAGTCAACAAATTTGGTAGAGTTGTGCCTAAGATAAACCTTATTTAGCTTTGAGGGTAAGATATATGAATAGATACAAGGTATGGTGATGGTTTCACCCTTATCACCAATAATTTCTAATTTACTTATGGAGGATTCTGAAAATAAAGCAATTGAAGCTTGCCCATTAAAACTAGAATAGTGAAAAGGTTTATTGATGACACTAATGTTTATTGGGTTCATGATAAAATTAAAAATGAAGATTTCATAAAACACCTCAACATCATCTCACCGCATATCAAAATCACTATGAAAATTGAAGAAAATGATGCTATTCCATTTTTGGATGTTTTTAAAGTATAAAATATAATGGATCTTTCTTACATGAAGTGTATAGGAATAAAACACACACAAACCTCTACCTTAGAGCTGATTACCATCATCATCCCATTGAAAACCTAGTGTTCTTAAAACCCTTGCTACTAGAGCCATCATAATTTTTTATGATGATCATTTGGAATAAGAAAAAAAAATATCTCTCAAACGTGTTTAATAAAAATGTTTAAAACCATAGGCAAATTAACATAGCTTTATAAAATGCCAAAAAGGAACCCCAATGAAAGGAAATGACCAATAAAAATGATAATAAAAATAATTTTTTCTTTCCTTATATTAAAAACATGATTGATAAGATCTCGAGGATTTTAAGTAAGAAAGGGATTGATACATCATTTTTTACTTACAATGTCCAAAAAAAAATATTAGATCCTCAAAAGATAGATTTGAACCAGAACTAGATAGTGGGGTTTACATGATTGAAACACATAGGTGAAATAGGGAGATCAATCAAAACTAAGATTAAAAATCATGGGAAAGATATTTAATTTGATAGATTCCACCAGTTGACCTTAGATAAGTACTTTCTAGAAACTAAACATTTTATTTGTATTGACAAAGCTAAAGTTATAGCTTCTGAGGATCACTATGTTAAACGACACCTAAGAGAAGCTATAAAAATCATGAAATGTGAAAACAACCTAAATAGAGATAATAGTTAGCACATTAACAGCACTTGGAAGCCCATCATTTGAAATTTATAAAATAAGCATTAATTATTAGTTATTAATTAAGGTAACTATCAGAGGATTTGCCAAGGTCCGAATAACGAGGATGCATGAGTCGTCGTTACACGGGACGAAGCAAGTGAATACCAAAAAATGCTAAAGTAAATGAAATCAAATAAGAGACAATTGCATAGATAATTTGGAGAAAAGCCAATATTCCATTAACATGAGATGGCCATAATGAAGAATACATATAGGAGAGCTCGTAAGTAACTCCTCCATAAATGGTGGTCAAAGCACCCCAAGAATAGACTGTAACTCCTCCATGAAAAGTGGTGACAATGTGTTAAGAATAGAGAAGTAACTCCCATACCCATAATAGCCGATCAAAGGAGTTACTTATGACACCTATGACACATCTATGACACACATCTCGACATAAGCTAGCCTATCCCACAAATGTAGGAAAACTCCATGTATGCACAAATATATAATTTCCCTAATTAAATAATAGGGAAAAATAAAAACCTACACTAATACCCCCATAAGCACAGCTTAGGTGGGCAGTGTGGAAATATAGAATGGGTCCCGACAACTAGGCCTAATGAGGTACCCATGTACAAATGCAATCTCCCATAAGATAGAGAAAAGGAGAAAACCAGTAGGAAAAACTCCCCCCGAAAAGAGAGACATAAAAAAAAGGAAGAGGCTAGTGCCCCCCCAAAGATGATGCTACTGCAGATGTGGACCATACCCCAAGAAGAGCTTATAGATGAATGAACTTGCTCTCAGTGAAAGGTTTGGTGAAGATGTCTGCAACCTGCTCTGAAGACTGGTAAAATATCAAGTCAATGACCTGACTATGAATAAGCTCCCAAATGAAATGCATGTGAATCTCTATGTACTTGGTCCACTGGTGCTGAACTAGATTCCTGCAAATTTGAATGGTACTCTGGTTGTCATAATAAATGATGGTGGGCTGCCCAATAGGAATGCCAAACTTTGAAAGTATCCCCTAAAGCCAAATAGCCTTAGTAGCTACATTAATAGCTCCCATGTACTCTGCCTCTATGGATGATATAGCAATAGCATTTTGCTTTTTGCTAGACCAACTGATAGGACCAGAACCTAGAGAGAAACTATAACCAGAAGTGGACTTGTGATTCTATGAATCACCAGCCTAGTCTGAATCTGTATATCTAACCAAGTCAACCTCTATGCCAAATTTGTAATAAATCTTGTATCTATGTGAACCCTGTATGTAATGTAATATCCTCTTAGATACTTTACATTACAGCTCATAAGGTTCCTGCATAAATCTGGAGACAAGTCCCACTGCATATGATATGTCAAGCCTGGTGTGAGTCAAGTAGAAAAGACTGCCAACAAGTTGTCGATATCAAGTGGCATCAACTAATGGTGAAGAACAGTGAGCCTCAAGCTTGACTACTAATAGAAAGGGAGTTAGAGATGGCTTGCAATTAGCCATGTGAAACTGAGACAATAAATCAAGAGCATACTTAGGTTGTGCAAGAGAAATCCCTGAATCTAATTGTGAAATCTCAATGCCAAGGAAGTAGTGTAACAAATCCAAGTCTGTCATGTCAAATATATCTTGGAGAGATGCCTTCACTGCTACAATAGCTGATGAAGAACTCTCGGTGATCAAAAGGTCATCAACATAAAGAACCAAAATCAAGAGCAAGTCATTCTACCATAAAAAGTAGACATTAGGATCAAAATGGCACCTAGTTAAACCTGCTGTGAGAAGGAAGGAATCCATCTTGGTGTACCATGCCTGAGGGTCCTGTTGGAGGCCATAGATAGATTTCCTAAGTCTGCATACTAAGGAAGAATCTTGAACAAATCTTGGTGGCTACTCCATGTAGATCTCTTCCTCTAGGTCTCTGTGAAGAAAGGCACTCTTCACATCCATCTGGTGTACATCCCAACCATGTGCTACGACAATAGCTAAGGTGAGTCAGATAGAAGTCATCTTTGCAATGGGTGCAAAGGTCTCTGAGTAGTTAATGCCTGCCACCTGTGAGAAACCCTTGGTAACCAATCGCACCTTATACTTATCAACTGACCCATCTGTTGCAAACTTGGTCTGATATATCCACCTACATCGAACCATCTTCCTTCCCTTAGGAAGTGAGGTCAAATCCCAAGTGTGATTTTTGATTAAGGAAGAATATTCTTCCTCCATAGCACTATCCCACTTAGGTACCCCCGATGCCTCTTGAAAAGTCTGTAGATTTAAAACTAAAGCGGCATGTGGATCTCTCTGAAAATCCCCCCTAGTTTGTCTGTTATCTTTAGGATCTCTTGCCCCAAGTGCTAGCACTCTCAAGTGTCTGTCTGGCCCAAAATGGCCCAAAAGTGGGCGAGTCAGGTGTTAACTCCTCATCCTCTGATTGACTAGAGGTGGATGACACGACATCACTGTCCTCACTGTCTAAACTCTAAGAAGAAGAATATGTCTCTGGCTCAGGGACCTGCTGTGGCTGATTTGAATCTGATGAGGAATCATCATGAAGAAGTAGATTCGATGAGGGAGAAGAAGTGCCAAGTGTTGAGTCTCTAAGACTCTCCTGAAAATAGACATTTCTCTTAATGAACAACTCATGAGTGACTAGATCTAGAAGGCGATACCCCTTAATACCATCCGGATATCCTACAAAGATGTAAGGCTTGGACTGACGTTCCATAGCTTTGCATTTCTTCTTTGATATGTGGGCCATGGCTGGGGATCCAAAAACCCTAAGGTGCTCAACATCAGGTTTGCTTTTATGCCAAGTTTCAAAGGGTGTTATCCCTTTTAAAGCTTTGTGAGGAACCTTGTTTTGAATGTAGCAAGCACAATTGATGGATTTGGGCCAGTACTATGGTGCTAAGGATTTGGAGTGAATCATACGGCTACCCATCGCTTTCAAGAACCTATTTTTGCATTCTACAACCCCATTCTATGAAGGATTGTAAGTGACTGTGCACTGCAAATCAATCCCCTCTGTGGTGCAAAACTACTCAAACTTGTTGTTGACATACTCCCCTCCATTATCAGTTTGAAGAACCTTGATGAATTTCTCACTCTATTTCTCAACAAGAGCCTTGAAGTCTAGAAAATTTTCAAACACTTCAGACTTTTGTTTGAGAAAATATATCCAAGTGTACCTAGAGAAATCATCAATGAAAGTGAGGATGTACTTGGCCCTTGTGAAAGATGGTTTGGGAAAGGGTCCCGATACATCACTATGGACTAACTCTAAAGGTTGTGAAGCCCTTCAAGCTTTGCCTTTGTCAAATTTTGCTTCGGGATGCTTCCCAAGAAAGCACCCCTCACAAAGTCCTTTTGAGAATTGGACACGAGGCAAGCTAATGACCATGTCATTTTTGCAAAGTTATTCAAGGTAGCGGTAGTTAAGGTGGCCAAACCATTCATGCCATAATTTGCTAAATCCATTTGAATGAGTCAGCAATGTTGTTAGAGAAGAATTAGGTGCAAAATGTGAGAAGGTGTATAACCTTGCTTGGTGATCTGCCCTACCCACTACCACTATAGTATCACTATGCAACTCCCTGATAGCCACTGAATTTGGTGAAAACTCAACTCTCATGCCCTGACCAATGTGAGTGGTTTGGTACACTGATAGGAGATTGGTTGAAAGAGAAGGAATACTTAGAACATTATTGAATGTTCCTCTTTTTATTTCAACTGACCCTTTCCCTGCAATGGAAACTGATGTGTCATCACCCAAACTAATTGAAGTTATGCTACAAGGCTCTAAAGATGAAAAGTCAACTAGGGAAGAGCCCATGTGGTGAGAAGCACCTGAGTCAATGACCCATGAAGATGTAGAAGCTGTTGTAGCTACAAGGGCCTTGCCCTTTTCTTTCTCCTTACCCTTGCCTTTTGCCTTAGTAGAATCTTGGGTAGATGAATTATGCTTGACGGACTCAAGGACACCTATGTTGTGCTTCTCTAGAAGATGAGTTAGGTGATCTATTTATTTTTTCATGCCTTTGTGTTCATCATGCTCTATCTTCTTACAATAGGCACACTTAACTTTCTCCTTCTTAGGTTTAGCATTGGAGGAGGAAGACTCAGTGTTGTTTTTGGCAGGATTGTTGTTTTCTTTCTTCTTCTCCTGGTCCTTGTTCTTTTTCTTCTTCTCCTTGGTTGAAGTCTTATCCTTACCATTTCCAACTATCAAAGCTTGGAGTTGAGTAGACTTCATTGTGCCCATTTTGATTAGTTTATCTTGCTCCTTAGTCAAGTTGGCAATGAATTAGTCCAAAGAAGGCATTTTCTATGTAGTGCCAAGGGCACTTTTTGTGGCATGGAAAGTGGAGACAAAGACTGAATAGCTTGGACCTAACTTTGAGAGAATAGAAAGGATGAGTTGATAATCTTTCTTCTCTATCCCACATTCTTTCATTTACAATCTGAGGGCCTTAAACTTAGTGAAGAAGTCATGTAGGGTGTCAAAGTTGCTAGGACTTAGACTTATGAGTTCATTTTCGAGCTCATGACCTCTCATCTCATCAAGCTTCCCAAATAAGGTTTCTAGGGTGTCTCATATGTCTTTGGGAGTCTTGGAGGTTTATAAATGGAAGAAAAGTTATGGAGACATGGACAAGCTCAATAATCTATAGGCTTCATCACTACGATTGTACCACTTGACCTTTTCAGCATCAGTGTTGGGTTCTACTTCAGTACCCATGGTGATCCTATACAACCCTTTACTTATAAGAATGATTGACATTTTAACCTTCTATTCATGATAGCTGAAGGGTGTTAGGGGTTTAAGTTGAAAATAATCTATTTTAAGCTAAATTTAGGTGAAGTTGTGTTGATTACAAGTTGTGAAATTATGCAAGAAGGAGAATGAAAGCAAAGATTGCAAGTGCTGAAAAGCAATCACACCCCCCTAAAATATTGAGCCCCCCTCCAAATATGAAAGTGCATGCTAAAAATACATTGATTTCCATCAAAAATGTGTCTTAGAGCAATCAGTACAAGACATTAAGCAAATAGGATGTCGAACTCAGCCGAAAATGCATCCCGAGAGACCCAAATTTTAGGCACTTTATAAACTAGTGTGTTTTTAACAAATAATAAGCCTACACTATGGAGAATTGAAATAAAAACACTTTTACAAAAAATGAAACCCGAATTTGAGCTACCGTTTGCAAGATATTAAAGATTTAATTTTTCGTAAACTAGTGTTTTTGCAAAAAAATAGCACTAAAACATTAAAAAAATACATGTTTTAAGAGAGAAAGTGGCCTTACAACCACTCATTAGACTTGTCATAGAGCGAGGAATCCAAAGGAGGTATTTGTGAGGTGAAATTGGCCTCCTGCCAACCCGGGCCTCACCCTTCGTCTTCGACAATCGAATATACAAGCTTTAAAAAAACTCAAATATTGCTCAATCAAAGAACCCCCCAAAAAAAATATAATTTGTCACTTTATATTAGTGCGTTTACAACTGCCACTACCAAGAAATACTAAGTGGTCTTGATTTCAATGCATTACAAAACCCTCATGAAGAGCATATGCTAAAAATAGAACTTTGGCATAATATATAAAGAAATAAATAGCACCACTGCGATCTACTTAAAAAATCATGCACTTTCAAAAAAATAATCATCTCGATACATGGTCTTATGTGAAAGTTATGATCCTCCGAAGTTCCCAAAATGAGAACTGTGCAATGTCACGACTAAAAATCTGCTATTTTTGAAAAATATTAGCATCAAAATCAAAAAACCTCTGCACTAGTGCATAGAGCATGAAAAAATAGTCAAAATTAAAAAAACTTTCGTAGGAAAAGGAGTCTGTATGAGCAAGAACGGAGCATTTGAAAACTGTCTTCAAAATTGCAACTGCCAACGAAGAGGGGTCCTATTGTATCTTTCTGATCATGTTTCTATAAATTATACATAATGTATACAAAAACTAAAAGATATCGAGATGGTTTTTATGGGCTGTGAACAAAACCCAGAAGGCATTTTTCTTGCTGATGTACTAAAGATATAGATCTAGTGTAAAATAGACACCTTTAGCTAGAAAAAATGACCCCAACAACCAAAAAATGGCATGCAAAGGCATGTGACAACCTAAAATTCTGATTAAAACACAAAATGTGCAAGCCAATTGACAGAAACAAGATTATTGGATCTTGCAAAATCCCGCCTGCATGTATATGGAGAGACCAAACAAGCCATGGAAGGTACAAGAGCACTATAACTAGCAATATCTCCCAGAAATTTTCAAATTTCACAAAAAAAATGCCTTAATAAAGCTCTAGATTTCAATGAAAGCAATAACAAAATAGACAACCAGTTATCGGGGTGGCTCTAATACCATATCGGAGGATTCGTTAAGGTCCGAATAACGAGGATGCACGAGTCGTGGTTACACGGGACGAAGCAAGTGAATACCAAAACATGCTAAATTAAATGAAATCAAACAAGAAACAATTGCATAGACAATTTAGAGAAAAGCCAATATTCCATTAACATGAGATGGCCATAATGAAGAATACATATAGGAGAGATCGTAAATAACTCCTCCACAAATGGTGGTCAAAGCACCCCAAGAATAGACTATAACTCCTCCATGAAAGGTGGTGACAAGGTGCTAAGAATAGAGAAGTAACTCCCATACCCGGAATAGCCGATCAAAGGAGTTACTTATGACATTCTTATGACACATCTATGACACACATCTCCACATAAGCTAGCATATCCCACAAATGTAGGAAAACTCCATGTATGCACAAATATATAATTTCCCTAATTAAATAATAGGTAAAAATAAAAACCTACACTAATAGTAACATTAAAAAATTAAACCTATGGTCAGTTTTTCTTTAATATTAGAAAACCTTTTGCTTGTTTTGAAACACTTACCTTTGCATTAGTCTACTCTCCTTTGCATCGCATTCATCCTTTTTCTCCCTGATGAGGATTCTATAAGTAGACTCAAAACCTCAAAAATAAAATTATTAACATAGTGTAGTACAAATATATTTTATCTAAAAATAAAAACATCTCAGTCAAATTGTCATATGTCTTATGAAAAATCTATCTAAGATATTTATTCTTATCCAAAATCCATATCCTTATCCCAATATTTATCCCCATCAAAATCAATATCATTATCCAAAATCCATACCCCTTATCCAAAAAATCATTACAATTATCCTTTAATCCAACTGTTTATCAAATCTAACCTCATAAAATATATCATTTCCTTGGGGGAAATCAAACAAGGCACATCAAATTGTGATCTTTTGAACCCATCCCATGGTTTTTCAAGAGGATAAAAGAATAAGAAACTAATTGCCTCAAATCAATAAATCACACTTTTGGCATGTAAATACTCACATGTTTACTTTACCTATCTGATATTTGATGATGTTTGACTTGTTTGAATGTCTTTTATCATTTATATATCTTTGCCTAATCATCTACATTTATCTTGTTATTTGCATATATTCATTTAAGTTTTTTTTATCAGGGATTTTCTGAATATTATATCTCTCAATTTCAGTTCATTTCTATTTAAAGAAGTAAGAAACTATATTACGAGTATGGTAAAAGATCCTATTTGTTTGTACACATGTGATCCAAATGATTGTGAAGAGATCATCTTTGTCTTGGGAAGAATGACCTATAGATAATAAATCACTCATGCAAAGGGGTTGATAGATGGATAGCAAGGTGGATTACTTAGTGTAAGCTAGATCCAAAGAGTGTGAGCTTGCTATGAGATTGTCAATCCACACTCTTAAAATAGTTAAGTTGAAATAAATAAAGATGAAACACTTGTATCAAATAATAGGAAATACTGAAAGGAAATACAATAAGAAATGAATGCTTGATAAAGGAAATAGATTAATTATAATAAATAATGGGTCAATATTAATGCTAAATAGGTCAGGTTGGGTTCAAAAAATAAGTGGGGTCTCTATGAACAAGTGGGAGGTCAAAAAGTGGAATTTGGCTATGGGTAGGTAGGTGGTACTTACCACAATGACCATTAGTGGTCAGGGTGACCATCGATGGTTATATTGATCATCGATGGTTGGATGACCGTCGATGGTTGAAGGTGACCATCGACGATTAGGGTAACCATTGATGGTTCTTATGAAATCTAGGTATGTTTAGAAAAGAGTTGTAGAATGGGTACAAAAAGATGTTGAAGGTATATTTGAACTTAAGGGGGTCAGAGGGTAATAAGTAGAGGGCTCTAGATCAAAAACCAAGTAATCAAAACATGAAAACTAGAAATATACTTAATTGGTTGTTTGATGGTTGATCATTGATCTTGAAGTAATTTTGGCAGAGTAATAGTAGTTTATCTAAAGAATGATTTGGGTAGAGGTCTGGGTCTCTATCATGGTTATTGACTTATTAAAGGGAAAACCCACAAAGAAGTTTCATAGATCTTGATGACTACTGATTGATAACCTGATTGTTAAATAGATGAATGCTTGGATCCTTTTTCCACTTTTTGTTCCTCTCTTTTATAGGCAAAAGAGATGGAGGTGTAGGTTGTAAAAGGGGTGAAACTCATTACACAAATTTAATTCTTGATGTGTTATCTCACTACATGAATTAAATTAAGATGTGTTTGGGTGCACATAGACCAAGTTTAAGTGGTTAAGTGGTAGGGACCTGACCATCGATAATCAACCTAATCATTGACAATCATACTGATCATCAGCGGTCAAGTGTCTGAAGGTAAAGGGGTTAAGGTGGATTAAAAGGGTTGGATTAAGGATCAAAGGTTAAATTTAGTGAGTTGGTTAGCTAGATGGCTAACTTGACTAAGATTTTGGTGGGTTAGTTAGTGGTTTAAGAAGGGTTAGGTGGTCCTAAGAGGGTCCTGAGGCATTTTGGCATATAGAACCATTGTGTGCAATTTTTTAGTGTCTACATTTTGCCCATTTTTGTTATGTAGTTTGTGTTAGCATGTTGTAAAATAAAAATAGATTATGGATCAAAGGTATGGTTGCCCTAAGTATGAGAGGAGTTGTTCCCCCTCAAACTAAGAGTTGATGAGGTGAAACTGAATTGGGTGCAGGTTTGATGAGTGGTTTATGGTGAGTCATGAGGTTGGTGACAATGGTGGTTGGTTATTTGAAGTACAAATATGCACACAAAATGTAACTAAATTACAATAGCCAATATTATGTAAATACTAAATTTTCATTATTAGTAAAAATAAAATGTTGCTTATAAAAGGACTTATGATAGCGTAATTGGGCCACAATATTTGGCATAGCTGATTTGGTTATTCCTATCAAGTCTCCTAGATAGGTTTAGTGTTCTCACAAGTATCCAAGGTGGGAAGTGATCTAAAAAAACATAAATGTCCCGGTGTGCACTAGGTGGTGCAAATTCAAATGTTTAACATGCCAAGGTTGGTTGGTGTGGTCAAAAAGGACCAAGGTAGGTTCATCATAAAATATGTGATAGTTCAATATAAAATAGCCAACATCGAGGTAGACATGGATAGTATGGTAGGTGGAGAAGGTTATTTCCAAAAGGTGTCACTAAGGTATTTGGTGCCAAAATGTTGTAAAAAAGAGGAGATCATGATCATTGATGGTTAGGATTCTCCTAATCGATTGTCGATGATCGCCCTAACTATCAATGTTTAGGGGGAAACCCTAAAAGTGTGGAGGACAAAAAGTGAAAAGGATAAGTCATTTTCACTTTTGATTTTGACTCTGTTAACTCCTATAGACTCTGAAACTTTGGCATTTTGTAAGAGATTATTGAAGAGGTGGTTGTTGAGGAGTTGAGGAGTTGATTCATGTTGAGTGGTTGATTTTTGAGGTGGATCAAGGATGCAGGGTAGATAGGGATGTGGCTAGGTAGTAGGACCCAAGATCTCTCCTTGATGATGATCGAGGAATGAGGTAAGGGCTGTGCTAAATTGTTATAATAGATTGATTTTAGTTATTTTGGTTGAAATGTGTTAAATTTGTGGCTAGTTTGGAGAGGGTTTTAGGTTTTGACCTAGGTTTTAGGTTGTAGGTTATTTTGGTTGAATTATCAGGTGAAATTTGAAATTGGGAGGGTAATTTGGTTGGGGGTATGATAGAGGACATAGTTATCTTAATTAGATGTTGGAAAGGGGTGGTTAGGGTAGGTTTTATGGAGGTAGTGTTGGGGGTTTTGACACTAGTGTTCACATATAGTGACTGTCAGTGATCGTAGTTGGCAATCGATGATCAAAGACTAGAGGGCAAATGGCTAGTTGACCATCAGCAGTCATAGTGACCATTAGAGGTCAACAAAAGGGTCAGGTATGTTAGATAAAATTTTGAGTTAATAGGTTAAGGATAAGATGTTTTGTTTTTTTTTTATAAAAAAAATGAAGGTTATAGTTGAGTTAGAATGACCAAATTGGAATGCTAAGGGTAGAAAAAAGATATGTAGATATGGTTTTAGCTTAGGTGTGAGGTAGGTATAAAAATATTTTAATATAGTGTATATGGGAAAAATTAGGTGTTAATAGGTAGGATGAAATGGGGTAAAAGGATTTTTTTCATGGGGAAAGTACTTTATAGAAAACTATGTGTGTTTTGTAATGAACTTTCTAGCCATAGGATCAGATCTAGATATAGGATCGAGTTCCTTTAATCTTTATGAAGATCCATCATGGGATGACTCATGATCACTATATGCACATGGAGGAGGTCAATCTCAGTGAGATTATGCATTTTTATCATGTGTCATGAGATGCAGTGATGATCATGGCATTCATTGAGATATGGGATCTGGCAATGAACACCTTTCTCCTATCAACTGGGGAGATGACTTTCTTGTTAGAGGATGTTCATATGATCACACGGTTTCCCATTCAAGGGGATCTGATATATCACATTGAAAGGGAGGAGAGGTATGATCACATGGAGATTATATATGGTGAGGATTAGGCATTCACCAAGTGACATGCTAGAGGCTTTAGTTAAAAACCATTATATCAGAGAGCCAGAGATAATCAGAGGTTGATGACTATGATGATGATGGCACTCTTATGCTTTGCATTACCATATTTGAGTAGTGGGAGGTTTTTATATCTACTATTATGAGTTTTGGTGGAGATTTTATTAGGTCAAATAGCTTTTGGGTAGGCACCTATTTTGTTGATACATATATATAGGGAGCTATGGGGGTTTAGAGCTCACTAGAGGTATGGAATCAGTGTGGGGTTTGTGTTTCACTATTAGGCCTATAAGCATATCTGTGTGCTGAGGCTGATGGGGTTACAATGGGAAGGATACACCTAGATGGATTTTAGGGTGGGTTTCATATAATGGAGGAGAAATTACGCACTTATAGGAGTTGGAGGAGGCATGAGGGATATTGATTAGTTTAAGGGGGCATTAGAGGCCTTGGTAGTTGGAGATGTGGTTTGGAGGCTATATGTTGGATTTCTAAGGTGGGCCCACTATACTTGGTATATTTTGTCAAGTAGAGCTATAGATGGATTTTTTGGAGGAGATAAGGTGAGGATAAGTTCATCCCTATTGACAAAGTTTGTAGGTAGTTTAGCTTGGTATAGTGGATTCTAGGTCCATTCCCAAGGTATAGGTAGGAGAATGCTAAGTTGTTTCTTCTAGTGTTATAGCCAATGGAGACAATTCTTAATTGTGAGGTGTTGCCTGTTAGAACGAAAATTGATGATGTTAGTTTTGTTGATGGCTACATGGCATGATATTAGGCCCTTTATGCAATGGCATATTTTTGATGGGATATGCTAGATAGACTTATTACCCAGTTAATACCATATTTTTAAATCTTCTTAACATTAATTGTTAACCCAAGATACGTAGGCTTTTCAAGGATGTCGGCACTATATATGCATTATTGATTCATAGGCTAACTTAATTTTTGGTTGTAGTACAATGAACTTATACTAATTCAACATATAGATATATAAGGAAATTATTATAATAGAATGCATAAATTATTCACACTTATGAGTCACACATGCATCACACTTTATATAATCAAACTAGTAATTAAATCAACTCACACAACACACTTTAATCTAAGAAGGGTCAGGTTATTTACTACAACTCCTTATAAGGGGTCCCTCCTCGTTCAGAACTAAGTTCTAATCCTTCTCTGAGAGACTTACAAAAGCTTCTTATAGAATCAACCTTTTCATCCCTCAAATTTATAGCAATTAAAGATTTTTATAGTAGATTACAATATTCTAGAAATTAGAATGCAATTACTTTCTACGATTCCCTCTTTTAATCTAATCTAGGTTTTGTCATTAAATACATAAGGAAATTTATTATTTCCAACCAAAAACACTAAACTAGGAAAGGTAAAAATACTTTGAAACTAACCCAGTCAACTTTCAAGTGGTTAGTAACTTAAAGTTACTTTTTTTTAGGTCTGACTGGGTAAAGGACAATATATGTTGTTTTGTTTTTTTGTTTCTCTCTTTTCCTTTGTCCTTATCTTATTCATCCTTTGGTAGCACATCTAATTTTATTTACATGTGAGGGGTTTGAACAACTATTATGGAGGATCCTCTTCAATCATTTAATTTATTTCTAAGACAACTGGATGTGTTCTTAAAAGCTAATTACTTATTATCACAACAATGGTTTGTTGTGTGTAGTGGTTGCGAGCTCCTATAGGTGTAATCCTATAATTACTATGAGATCCTATGGGTGCAAGCCTACAATTTATATGGGAAACCTATAGGTGAAATCTTATAGTTTTTATGGGTAACTTGTAGGTGGAAAGCCTATAGCTTGGCAGTTGTTACGGCTGAAAGCCCCTTTTGTTGTGGGATTCTCTATAAGTGATGTGACCAAGTAAGATTCTTGTAGTCTTATTTTACCCTTCAAGTGTTTGTTAAAAAAGGTTATACAAGTATAATCTAATCAAATAAAAATCATCATTAATCCAAAACATAACATGTATATATTAATGCACACATATAATCATTAATTCATTCATTCATTTACATAAAACGTTGATAGTTGTAGGGATTCATATAGGAAAAAGATATATAACTGGGTATGGGTGAAGCTATAAATAGAATAGTTAGTGACCTCATCACACCCCCTACTTAACCTCTTTCTTGTCCTTGAGAAAGCATTCTCTGCATTTTGATTCCATAATATTTCTTGAAATCTAAGGGCTCAATACAGCCCATTTTGTCAAAGGTCTAAAAGATTTTAGTATCATCTATGTTTTTACACCTTTTATTTACTACTTCTCTATCAGTTGACACATTCCTCTCCCAATCAAGATTTAGGAACCAAAATATGGGTGGATGAAACATCAACCCCAACCAACTTATCCTCCTTTTCCTGATAAGCTCAATGTACATATATACTCTATGTAATGCCTCTTTAAAGTTATGAGGGGAATAAGGCTCTTTTATTTTTAGGGCATTTGAAAACTTTGCCCATCTATGAAAATAGGAAACAAAAACCTGTTTTCCATCTCCCTCCATAAGGTTCAAGTAGTGGTTCTAGACCTCTATTGGTTTCTTTATTACCCATTCTTATGAATTATTTGCATTCATAAAATCAATCCACTCATTTATTATAGATTTTGAATCAGTGGATTCACCCCTAATCATTAGGGTAGCCTCTTTTTCTTTCTCTTGATAGTCCTCAACCTATTTTTTTCTTCTTGTTTCATTAAGGAAGTATGAGGTACAATAATTCAATTGGACATTCCCTAGGTATAGATTAGGATTATAATTTGTGTCATGTGGCACAACATACTGATGCATGTAAAATTTACTCAATTGTGCCTAAAAATTAGGGTCAACATGCCTATAGGCCTTAAAGAAAGACTTAGGATCACATACCATGTATGACTGATCATTGTATATCCTATCATATTTGAATTTGAGCCACCTTTCCTATAAGTATACAACATCTACCTTAGAGGTAATCTTCATTCCATTAACATCTCAATGGTCTCATGCATGTTAGTGATCTTCTCTTTCAAATAAGTGATCTTATTCTCAGCCTTTTCTAGGCTTTCCTTTAAATCTTCTTATTGCTCCCTTGCTTCAACATATACTTTAGATATTTGTATCAGTTTCTAATGATAAGTTTCATCATCACTAAAATTTTCCACAAAAAAACTCAAAAGGTCATTAGTTTTACCTATTGTCCTAGCAGCTGAGAAGTCTACATCAATCAATTCGTCTATTACAGGTATTTTTGCAGTGGTCTCTATAGGAAAAAACCTATTGTGGAATGGTTCCAAAGCTAGAGAATTATCCATTTTAAGTTCTTATGGGGGTACACTAATGCCATCTATAGTTAAGGTGGAAGAAGCTATTATAGGCACTTCTAAGGGAGTTTCTATAAGCTCCTCCAATTTCCTTTTCTTGCTTAACTCTTCTTCCATAGATGGCTCTATAAAATTTTCTACCCCTAAAAGTGCTTCCATGCCTCTTTTGCCTTTTAACTCTAATATTTTTTTCCTCAACCTATTTATCTCTTTCATGGCTTGTTCCAAATTTTGGAACTCCTAGTTATGAGGAACAATGTCTTGCTCTACTACTTCTTCCATGGTCCTTCAAGCAATTCTTCTTCCTTTATAGGCTAATATGACATTCTTAGTTCTTCTTTTGTATACCCTATTTGTTTGAGTAGATCCATATCTTCCTCTATAAATATGGGTTGGTCAAGTGACTGAATTTCCTCTTCCTTTGCAAACTCTTCTTCAGTAGACCACTCTGCTATCTCAAACCCATCAAAGGTCTTATAAATTTTGGGCTCCTTCATCTTCCCTTCATCTACACTAATCTTTATAGGTGAGGATGCTAGGTTTGTGTTTTGTCTTTTAATTCTATAAGATCTCCTATGATCTCTCTTTCTCTTTGATGTAAAGGGCTTCTTCCTTTCAGTCTTCTTTTTCTTTTTAGGAGGGGGAGCTATTAAAACCTGCTCTTCATGTGCAACTAGTGATGGAAGAACTTCTTCTCCTTTTGAAGGATCCATGGTGGAAGAATCTACATTTTATGATGAAATAATTAGAATAAAAAGAGAAGGAATATTCTACCCAATTTGTTTTGGTGGATTTTCCTCCTCCATGTCCTCGGGAGGTAACACTAATTTTCTTCATCTTCTCTTGCATGTAGCAACTACAGGTGAAACTTTAGTGGCTATAGACTGACTAGTTATACTAGTGCCCATAGTATCCTCTTATGTTGTTTGTTGGACCTATCCCTTGGAATATTCCCCCTCATTATTTTCCTCCTCTTACTAAGGTTCACCAATCCTTAGGATTAAAAATTATTCCCAGGTAAGGTTAGGTCTAGTATTTTTTATTCCTTATTTAACTAGCAATCAAATCATATAATAATGAGACAAGGATTTCTCTACCCCCCTTTGGTATTCTTTAGAAATTTTATTCAAGATATTCAATAAGTGGTTTGAGACATTAATAGTCCTACCATACCTTAAATGATTCAAAAATTTAAATTGAAGAGTATAGATCAAAGATTACCTTCCTTCACATGTCAGATATTTGATGATATACAAGTCCACTTCTTTTCAAGCTAGGGGTAGACTCAATCTCTCTATACCTTCATTCTTTAACACTAGCTTTTCATTGTCTTGATAGAACTATTGTTTAGTTAGTTGGCCATTAGTTTTATCTTTCTAGTTTTCCCTTATTCTTGGCAACCCAATAGCCTAGATTACCAGTTCTTCTATAACTAGAAATGTGATGCCAAATATTATCACTTATTCTCCTATAAAATACTTTGTAAATTCTTTAGTGATAGGTTTTGAAAAATGTTGTAGTTTCTAAAAATAGGCAACCCATCCAACCCTACTAAATATGGTCTAGTTGTTTGGGTCTCCTTGCAACTACCTGTGGTCTTAGGGTTCCCTTCTCACTACTAAACCTCTCACTCTAGCTAGTTTATCTTCATATCAAAAAATTTAAACAAATATTTCTTCAAAACACCCAATTTTACCTTTAGATTTCTACCTATAGTAAAGCAAGTTTATTCAATAATGATAGTTTTGGTTGTAGGTTACAACAATGTCTTGATTAGGTCTTTATTTGAATGAGCTATGATCTCAAAGTGGGAAACAATAAAATTGATTGTTTTTCCCTATCAAATATTGGTGCAGTTATGGTGTAATCATGGGTTTTCAATTCGTATGCATAGATTATCTTGAAGTGCTTGTGATTGATTGCCCATAGCATTCTTCCCCCCACGTGAAGTGTCACTTTTCCCCAAGTGATGTGGTATGTGTAGGATGCAAAGAGATATGATGGGGTCATTATGAGGGTGTGAGTGGTGATTTGGCATAGCTCATGACAATACTCAATGAATGATGTTTCAATTATTAGATATATTTTTTAATATAATGCATGTTATATAAAAAAATAAAGTGTTTTTCTATGAATAAAAGATACATCATACCTTTATAACTATTTGTTCTTAGGGTTGTGGCATAGAAAATTTGCATGTGAGTGTTTTCCAGAATAGAAGTTTATCTTATTGTTTCCTCATGAAATTATTACCTTGGTATTCATGATTGTGTTGTATTGTTACCCTTGGGTAATTATGTGATCACATTATCTTGTCTTTCAATTATGCCCTCAAAAACTTGAATGCAATCATGATGACCTACAAAGGACTAGAGTAGTGGTCTTGTAGTGGTATGAGAGACTATTTCCATCCTTCCACAAGGTGGTTGATGTAGATCTTTATTTGTTATCCAAATAAGAACCTTTATGAACATGGAAGAGGGTGGGTGATGGCATTTGTTGTTTTTGATCTCTTCTGTATGAGACTATTGATGGCTTGTTTCTCTTCTATCTTACTCCCAGTGAATGATGATGTTTGTTAATGGAATCTTTGCTAAGTAAAATTTTAATTTGGCAATCAATTGGTTTATTAAACTTGGGACATGTACTTTAGAGAAGATCCCAAATATCTCTTATCTACATAGTGAAATTATTTTCCATGAAGTGATTAGAAGCTGAGAATAGTTTTTTTATGTCTTTGGAGCTATAAATTCTAGTTTGAAACACTCCAAATGGAGATTAGAAGTATATGGCTTTGTTTTAGCACTTACTTTGTTATTTAGGGGTATGATCATTCTTTAACAGTGCTTGAAGTTTCTCCTCTAATCTTCCTTGACTCTTCCTCTAGCTTGTCTGATGTCTTCCATGAATTTCTCAATAGCCCATAGCCAAATCCATAGCTCATAGTTTGTGAGGAAATAACCTACAGCTAATCTAGAGGTGTATATAGGGGTTAGGATGTACCTTCAACAACTATAGGTTGAGCTTGTAGCCACTGCAAAGTTGTGCCCAGCAGTGATGAAGGTGCATGTAGCAACTTCAAAATAGCCCATAGAAATTAGAGGAATCCCTTAATTGATAAAAGTGTTTTTAGTAATGATAAGGGTGCATGTAGTAATTATGAAGATGCCCTCAATAGCTCTAAGGGTTCCTATAGCCCCTTTTTTTAGAGTTATTTCTTACCCGTATCAACTACAAGTTGAACCCCTATCTACTGAAGATTGAGGTTGGAAGCAACTGGAAGAAAGATGTGTTATAGGAAGATGAGTGATTTTACTCAAAATGATTCTATAATATCCATTTTTGGTTTTTACCCCTAAATATGCATCAAGCTAGTTTTCTATTTAGGGTCTTTTTTATAGTTATGGATAGCCATCAAGTTGGTTTTCTCCCCAAAAATCACCAATAATGTCCAAAAGGGTTTTCATTATTAGATTTTTTTATTATTTTAACTATTACATTTAGTAGAACATTTATCCTGGGTCCTTACCATGTTAGCTATGAGTTTGACTAGTCAAATACTATGTAAAGATATCAGTCTTTATGTCAGAGGAGGTCTAGAATATCCTCCTCTCCTTCTTCATCTACTTGTTAGTTAGTTCTCCCTATGGCTGGTGAGACATCATGTTGATCCAGCACATCATTGAATCCATTTTATAAATGCTTGTGTACCTACTTGGTAAATTCCTCCTAAGTGAATGGCTTTTTATACAATTTTAGCCTATGGCTATTAACCAGTAGACAAAATCTTATTGGATCAATGGTCTAGAGTTATACTACTCTATTTTCATGAACATGCTCAATCTCAAATGGACCAAACCATCTGGTTTAGATTTCATCCTTGTGATCTTTGTATTTTTAATCAAAAAAGGGCCTAATCTCCTACATTGAATTGTTTGGTCTTAATATACATGTCATGCCATCCAATCTGATACTATTGTATAAGTTATATGTTCTGTAGTTCTTGTTGTCTATATTCATCTAAGGTATTAAGCTATATAAGCCTTGCTTTATGTACTTCAGATATATCCATCCCAAGTTCTAATGTTTCCTGTAGAGTCTTGTGCTCAAATTTAATTAGAAACATAGGTTTCTTTCCATAGATCAACCCATATGGGGTGAAGTCTATAGTGGTCTTCCACATGATTTTGTACACCCAAATAGTTTCAAGAAGTCTAGCCTCCCAATCCTTATGAGATATACCAACAGTCTTGGTCAAAATATTTTCTAACTCCCTGTTAGTGACTTCCACCTATCTATTAGACTATGGATGATATGGAATTGATTTCTTATGCTTAATCTTGTATTGTTAGGCTAGGGTGGTAATTAAACTAGTAGTAAGTTATGGTGCTTGATCAATGACTATCTCTCATGGCACATCATATTTTATGAATATTATTTCATAGAGGAAAGCTACCACCTTTTCATCCCTAATGTGTTTAAGAGCCTTTATTTTCACCCATTTAGTGACATAATTAGTACATACAAGGATGTACTCTTTGTTATTTGATTTTGGATCAAAATATCCTATAAAATCTAGGCCCCATTTATTAAATGGTTCAAGCACCATTTGATACTTCAAAGGCATTTCATCCGAACGTGTGGGTCTCCCCATACATTGACATATATCACAATGAGTTGTATACCTTATTGAATTTTTATGGAGTGAAGGTCAATAATACCCTGTATTCAAAAAAATTATTGTTGTACGCTTGGTTGTAAAGTGCCCTCCATAAGGTTCATCATGGCAAGCTTTGAGGATATTTAGAACTTCATCTTCTCTGAGAAATCTTCTGATGATGGATTCAAGCCTAGTATACAAAAAATATATAGATAGCCAAGAATACCTACAACTTTTTTGAATCAAAGATTTTTTTGTTTAGGGAGGAAGTGTTATGAAATTAACTGTGTTACAAGGTAGTTCGTAATATCAACATACTAAGGTGTGGTAAGGGTGAGGGATAACAGGTGCTCATCTAGAAATGAGTCATTCACTATGGTATCCTCTTGAGCAGATTGTAGTCATGATAGGAATTCATCCATGACATTGTCCTTACCAAGCTTATCTACAATTATTAGATCAAATTCTTGTAATAAGAGTAGCCATCTTATCAATCTATTTGAGACAGTTGATTTGCTCATAAGGTACCTAATGACTGCATGATTTGTATAAACAAAGAATCAGTACCTTGTTATATAGTGATGGAACTTATTGATAGTATAGACTACTACTAAGAATTATTTTTCAATGACCATGTAATTTAATTCTACTACCTGTAGGTTCTTACAAAATATATGGCATAGTTGAGTGCTTCTTGTTTTTAGCCTAGCATAGCTCCAAAGATAGTATCTAAATCATCTATGTAAATATGGAAGGGAAGCTTCCAATTAAAACCATGTAGAACTAGGGTGGTGGTCAATAATTTCTTTAATTGTTTGAAGGTTGCATCACAGGCAGGAGTCCATATGAATTCAGTATCTTTAGTCAGGAGAGTAAATAATGGTGTTGCTAATTTGCTAAAATTATTGATAAATATTCTATAGTAACTAGCATGTCCTAGAAAACTCTTGACATCCTTATATTTTTTAGGTATAGGTATATTTTTTATTATGTTAATTTTTGTAGGGTCAATATTTATTCCTTCAGCAAATACATGCTGGCCTAAAACAATGCCTTTTGTTATTAGCATGTAGCATTTCTTGTGGTTTAAGGACAAATGGTTTTATTGATAGCATTATATTACTTTCTTTAGATTCTTTAGGCACTCATAAAATATTTATTCATAGATAGTGAAGTCATCCATGTAGATTTCTACATATTCTTTGGCCATATCTGAAAAGATACTCAGAATAGCCCTTTGGCATGTTGTAGGAGTATTAAAAAACCCAAAAGGTAATACATTGTAAGCATAAGTACCCTAGAGACAAGTGAAGGTGGTCTTCTCCTAGTCCTCAAGAGCAATTCTAATATGGTTGTAACCATTGAAGCCATCTAGAAAGGTAAAAAAATTATTGCTAGTGTGTCCAGCACCTGATCAACAAATGGTAGAGAAAAATGATCCTTTTTAGTTGTTGTATTAATTTACCTATAATCTATACAAACATGCCACTCTCCATTTTTCTTTGTTATAATTGATAATGTTGAAACCTATTCACTATCTGAGATGGGATATATAAATCTAGTTGTTAGGAGTTTTTGCAGTTCCACTTTGACTATTTCTCTAAGAGCTAGATTCATCCTACATTGTGGCTATCTACTTGGTTAGCACTCCTCTTTTATATAGATGTGATGTGTAAATTTTTTTGGACTAATTCCTTATATATCCTCATAATCTCATGCAAAATCATGTTGGCTTGCATGCAACATGCTGACTAGGTGCTTTTCTTCATTTGACTCTTACTTGTTATTAATAAGCAATGTTTTTTTGGAAAATTTTCAATTTGCTTTGTGAGTGCTTTCATCATTTCTAAATTTCTAATGGATCTAGTTTGGCTATAGCTATGAGAAAATAGTTAATGGAATTTTTTTTGTACAAATTTAGTAGATTTATCTTCTTCATAAAGGTTGTTAAATGGAAACTTTATGCATTGTAGGTTGTTGGGATCTTCAAGATTAGTCTGGTAATTATTCTAGAGAATATTTGAGAGAATTGTATCTTCCTCTTGATCATCTAAGGTACATGCATGGTCTATGGTGAATAAAAGAATCAAGGGAGGTTGGTCTACCTCATCTTCTTTATCCCATAATGTATGCTTTCTTTCAAGGATGGCTATGCTAGAGGATAGAAGACCAACTTCTTAGTGTGGTTGCCATTGGATATCAACATATTACCTAATCTGTAAATGATGAAGCTATCTATTATGGTAAGCCAAGGTCATCCTAATATGAGAGGGTATACACACAAATTAGACTTTGGTTATAGCATGATGAAATATGTAGGATACTCCCAAGAATCTATAGTAGTGACAAGATCTTCAATGACTCTTTTTGGTCGAACTATAAACCTATCAGCCATTTTCAACATTGTAGATGTGGGATGAATATTATTCAACTATAATTTTTTTGTGGTTTCAATTTTCATTGCATTTATTACATCCCCTAAGTCTATCAATGTATTGGACAACTACTAGTTATGGATCTAGACTATTACTACTAGGCATCTTGGATCTAAATATTTCTTTGGTAGGGTGTTTCCCAGCATAATGTCTGCCAGCTGGCTAATCACATGCACTATATTGGGATCCTTTTTTATAGGTTTATGTAGACATAGGTCTCTTATAGCTTTAGAATATATGGGCACATCTTTGATGGCCTAGAAGAGTTGAATTTTAACATAGAGACTCTTAAGCTGCCCTATAAAGTCAAATTTAGGCTCAGTTGTGTGGCACTAAAGGCTAAGATGTTCTATAAATGGTGGGGTTGCTTCATTAGTGGCTTTATTTATTAATTTAAAAAAATCTTATGGTGGTAAATGTGGGTTAGCATGATCTTCTGGAGTTTCCTAAGATGACTCCATTATTATGGGTGGGGCTGGGGGTGGTACAACTCTTTATGAAAGTAGTTGAAATTCATTTATGTTCATCGTACTTGTTGGGTATTGAACATGTTTAGTACTAAATGTCAATTGCATCAACTTATTTATATGATTTTTTATAGGTTGAATAGGGAGTTGATTAGGCTTGGGTACAGCTTATGTATTGGACATAAGAATATGAGGTTATTGTTTTTGTTATGGAGGAAATCCTCCATGATAGTTTCACCATGGTTGATTGGATCTCCAGGGTTACTGCCACTGGTTTGTGAGGGATGGGCCTTGGGGTGGCTGCCAAACTTGTATCCAAGGTGGGGATATATTTTATGGAGGCTACCAAGAGGTGGAGGGGTGGATTTTATAAGGTGGCTACTAGTTGGGATTAACATGTGGGACGTTTATTCATGGACTAGTCCAATTGGGAGTAGTATTTGTAAATTATGAATTAAAAAGGTAGAATTTGTAAAAGGTGGATTTTGTCCTATACCTAGATAAAATGGTTGTTGAACCCATATATTTATTTGTGTAGCATATAAAACTTGGTCTCCATCTCCTCTTATAATATGTATCTCTACTATTTATGTTTCTTTAGCTGTGATGTTTGCTATTTTAGCCCGAACCTTATGACACCTACATTCTGTCTTCTTCTTCTTACAATCCAGACAATAGATGGTCAAAGATTGATCTAAGGATGATTTATTTTATCTTGTATGCAAGATATCTAGTTGGGTATCCAATTGAATAATGATATCCTATTTCATATCTTATAACAGGTTACTAACTTTAGATTTTGATAAGCCACTTACGACTGCTAGTGAAAGTGTGCTACCCCAGACTTTGTTTATGGTAGATCTGGAATATTTTTTTCTCAACTCTTTCATGTTTACAAATTTAATTTGGTATATATCTCCCCCACTCATTAATTCTAAGGCTTTCAAACAATCTTCTCTAACTCCTTTCATGAAGATGTGTTTTAGAGGCTCTTCTCCTAGTGCACTTTGCTCAAATTTTTGTACACTGAATATGAATAGTTCAACATAGCCTTCCAAAGATTCATCATATTCTTGAGTCATCTTGAAGATATTGTTTCTTATATAATTTATTCCTCATCCATATTCCTGATACTTAGCCAAAAACTTATTTTTTGTCTTCCCAATTGTGGACTAAATTACTATCCAGTCCCATGAACCAACAAAGTGTTGAGTCTTTGAGAGTGGTAGGAAAAATTTTCAATTTTTTTGCATCCTACCTATAGTCATAGATTTTATAGAGGATATAAAATTAAAAAAAAATGAGTTCAGGTCTTCTAATAACATACCTCTAAAATTAGGCAAGGCTACGGGTGGGTTATTTTTTATTTGTGTTACGCATGTTATATCTAGAATAAAAAATTTAAAAGCAACTATGTCTGGAGCCCTATTATCTTCTAAAAATTATCTTTCTCCATTCATGATGTATTTTCTTATGATATGGATACCAAAGGTACTCAAGATCATGTCCTTAAATTTTGTATCAGTCCCTTAGTCATCATGATAGTAAATGTTTATCTACTAATCCACAGTCTTTTTACCAGATAAAAAGTCTGAAGACTTTCCTAATCTTTATTTGATTTGTTCAAGAAATTCTTTTTGTAATTTTGTTTGGTTCTTATATTTCTTCCCCTTCATTTCTTCTTACTAATTTAGATAATGTTTCCTTCATTTCTATTTCCTCTTTCAAATCTAATAGTAATTCTTCTGCAAGCTACCTCATTCATTTTGTAGTGTTCCCTTCTTCAAAAGCCCTATGACTTATGGTATATTTTTTAGTAGTATTCTTAGCTGCTAAAGGTATTTTTGATTCCTTCTCAATAGAAACTTGTGGATCTCCCTTGAGAATTTCTTTCCCATTGCATAAACATTAAGCCACTCCTTCAGTTGTCCTCTCCCTTCCTACACAGGGTTAGTTTTTTTTTTGTATTTTAGGGGTTGTTTCAAAATGAGAAAAATTAAAATGCAAAAAATGAAAATAAATGAAGGAATGAAGAAATCAAAACAATAGGAATTAAACTTTTATCTCTAAAAATTAGTAAAGTTATCTAATAAAAGCAAGAAAATTACTCTAGAAAGTAGTAAAGTTATCTAATGAAAGTAGGAAAGTTACTCTAGAAAGTAGTAAAGTTATCTAGTGAAAGTAGGAAAATTAATCTAGAAACCAATAATTGACAACTTTCCTCAGCAACATCTCCAAAATGTTGGACAGACTTATTACTCAGTTAATACCAAATTCTTAAATTTTCTTAACATTAATTATCAACCTAGGGTACGTAGGATTTTCAAGGATGTCAGCACTATATATGCATTATTGATTCATAGGCTAACTTAATTTATGGTTGTAGTAAAATGAAATTATACTAATTTCACCATATAGATATACAAGGAAATTATTATAACAGAATGTAAAAATTCTTCGCACTTATGATTCACACATGCATCACACTTTATATAATCAAACTAGTAATTAAATCAACTCACACAACACACTTTAATCTATGAAGGGTCAGGATCTTCATTGCAACCCATTTTGAGGGGGGGCTCCTCTTTCAAAACTGAGTTCCAATCTTTCTTTGAAAGACTTATAAAAGCTTCTTATAGAATCAGCTTTTTCATTACTTAGATCTATAGAAATTAAAGATTGTTACAGTAGATTATAATATTTCAAAAATAAAAATGTAATTACTTTCTATAATTCCCTCCTCTAATATAATCTAGGCTCTACCATTAAATACATAAGGCATTTTATTAGTTCTGACCAAAAACACTAAACTAGGAAAGGTACAAATACTTTGCAACTAACATAGTCAACTTTTAGGTTGTTATTAACTTAAAGTTACTTATTTTTAGGCATGCCTGGGTAAAGGACAATATATGTTACTTTGTTTTTTTTGCTTCTTTCCCTCCTTTCCTTTTCCATTATCTTATTCATCCTTTGGTATCACATCTAAGTTTTTTTGCATGTGAGGGGTTCGTAAAACTATTATGGAGGATCCTCTTTAATAATTTACTTTATTTCTAAGATAGTTAGATGTGTCATTAAAAGCTAATGGCTTATTATCACAATAATGATTCATTTTATGTAGTGGTTACGGGCTCCTATAGGTGTAATCCTAAGTTGCTATGAGTTACCTATAAGTGAAAGCTTGTAGTTGTTATGGGCAACCTATAGATGGAAAGCCTGTAACTTGATAGTTACTATGGTCTAGAATCCCATTTTGCTATGAGCTTCTCTATAAGTGTTTTGACCAAGTAAGATTCTTGCAGTCTTATTTTACCCTTCAAATGTCTGTTAAATAAGGTTACATAAGTATAATCTAATCAAATAAAAAGAATCATTAATCCATAACACAACATGTATATATTAATTCACACATATAATCAGTAATTCATTCTTTCATTTACATAAGTCATGGATAGTTCTAGGTATTCATATAGAAAAATATATATAACTAGGTATGGATGAGGATATAAATAGAACAATTAGTGACCTCATTAGGATGATGGGGGTGGGTAGACTATGGAGTGGATCTAGTTGGTGGGGTTATATAGGTATAGGTACAAGGAAGTGGTCCTAATAGATAAGTAGAAGCAATATTAACCAATATGTAAGCATAGATCATATATTTATAGGGGTAGGTGGCCACATTATAGGGCCAAGTTGTGACATTATAGGGTCAGGTTGCCACTATGATGGGAAAGAAGGACCAGGCTAGGACTTCACTAGGCTTGATGACCCAAGAGAGGGATACTTTGAGATAGAGAGGAGAAGTAGCTATAGCATCAATAGGACCACCAAGTAGCATCTTTATGGCATGGTACATGGCCACCATTGAGTATTTACATTATTATTAGGCCATAATTTTGACACAATGTCCACAAGATTCTTAATGGGGTGAGTACAGAGTCAGTTTGGTAGGTGGTATATGTGTAGTGACTTTGTATCAGTGGGTTATTTCGATGGGAAAATAGGCAGGCACCTCAGGGGGATAGGAACTAGATGATAGTGGTACCCTAGGGGTATAGGATATGAAATGATATTTATAGATGTATATAATTTTGATACTGGCTTACGAGTCGATGCAATGAGATGTATTTATTATTAAGAGAAAGAGATGTACATGATTATATGTATTATTTAATGTTGATTATAAATTATGTATATGATATGATGATGATATATATATTTTATTTTATGGTTCATAGTTCATGGCTTTGGATGTTTATAATTTATTTATGATTATGTTCATGAGATGTAGACTCACTAGCTTAGGCATGTGATGATTATGGATGATGTGATGTTTTATTTTATTTATGGTTATGGTGTTTATAATTATGGTTCCATATATGGTTATGATGTTGATTATGGTAGTTATGATGTTGTGATTATGGTTATTTGTTCATGGATATGGTTATGATGTTTTGATTATGGATGTGATGTTATGTTGTTGATTATGATAGTTATGATGTTGATTATTATAGTTATGATGTTGTGATTATGGTTATTTATTCATGGACATGGTTATGATGTTTTTATTATGGATGTGATGTTATGATTTTGATTATGATAGTTATGATGTTGATTATGATAGTTATGATGTTGTGATTATGGTTATTTGTTCATGGACATGGTTATGATGTTTTGATTATGGGTGTGTGATGAGGTTTATTTTATATATGGTTATGATGTTGTGATGTTTATGGTGTTGATTATGATATTTATGATGTTTTTATTATTGTTATGATCATATGATTTATAGTTTATTTTTTTTATGATAACACATAAAGTAAGTTAGATAACAAACTAGATGTGGGGAAAGAGAGGGAAAACACAAGACATATGTCTAAGTGAGTACATGAACCAATTATAAGAGGATACAAAAAAGGGCATGATGCTTTTTCATTGGTAAGGACTAAACAAAACCAAAGTTAGGTTGACCTAACAAACATAAGCCCTTTGAATGCTTCACATTAGCATGTGTTGGTTTGATAAAAAGGTGTCTTAATCACATTGTTTCAAGTAAACTTAGAATCCCTTAATTTATAGATGGTACAAAGGGAATATGGGTGGTAGGTGGTGTGAAGGGTAGTGTAACCTCTTGAGGGTTGATTTTCCCCTTTTATAGGTGACCTAGGAACCATAATGGATAAGCCATATCTTAATGCAAGGTGTAGACTGATCGATGCAAGAAGTCTACTAATGCTATATATGAAATTTGATTGTAGCTTTCTTAGGATATCTTATTTTGATATTGACATAGGGTCTTTTATTGTGTTATTATGATAGGTTTGTGAATTTGATCGATGTGAAAAGCTTCAAATGATTATTTTGATAAATTTGACTTAGCCATCCTTCAAGGGAGTGATCTATGTTTTGGATTTATTCATTTGGTATTTATCCTTCAAGGGAGCAGTCAATATTTTTAAGAAATTTAGATTTTGGGTAGTCATCCTTCAAGGGAGCAGTTTGCTTGCTAGAGATATTTGACCCAAGTGATATTTTGGTATCCCAAATTATTTTGATACTAGGTTTGACATAGACAAGTCTATTTAAGCTTAGAGGTTTACCTTTGTGAGGGAAAAAACCTAGAGCACAAGGGGTTAATGATAGGTGAAAAGGGTGGTTTATAGAGGCAATGACCATGGGATTCCATCTGATTATGGATGAAAAGTATCCATGAGAACCATGTTATGGGTAGACTCATGGTACCCATATTTAAGATCAAGCTATGACTGTGATGATTAATCACATGGTTCTATTTTGTAATCGGTCACTCTTAGAGAGATGAGATGAAGGTGAAAGAATATTTAAATATCATAAATCAAGATATGAGCTTAAGTTAGACAAAAGGTGAGTTTGATCCCTATTTATCCAAAAATGAATGCAGATGCAAAGCATTAAGAGGCTTAGGTTCTAGTTTACCTTCAAGAAAGGATAAATGATAAGCTCATAATCTATACTTGTGGGTTATGATGTAGGGTTCAAGCCAATTGAAATCAAACTTGCCTTTCTTGATTTTATCCATATTTGTCACATGTTGATTTTCATTCATGACAAGGTCACCAATATTGAATTCTCATTCTTTCAAGTGCTTGTTATAGGTGAGTTTGATTCACTCTTGATAGACATGAAGGTGGTTAAGGGCTTCTAAGCAGTGCTCATCAAGTAGATCAAGTCATGCTAGATGTTCTTGATAATAGCTACTCTCAGAAATGATGTCTTGCAAGGATATGCAAAGAGAAGGAATCTAAATTTTTAGTGGCAAGACTACCTCTTCTCTGAAGACCAAAGAAAAAAAGAAAAAAGGTATCACCTGTAAAGGTTTGAATACCAGTTTGATAGGCCCATAAAGTGAAGGGGATGTACAAGTGCCAATCCTAACCAAAATCACTGACCATTTGGGTAAATATCTTTTTGAGGGTTTTGTTAGAGGCTTTCACTTATCTATTTTCTTATGGAGATTAAGGCAAGGAAAATCTTAACTTGATGCCAAATGCATCACAAAGACCTTGGACTTGTTCATTTTTGAAATATTTTCCATTATCGGTGATGATTTTATGGGTAACATTAAAAAGATAGATGATATGATGATTGATGAAGTCAACTATCTTTTTGGCTTTGGTCAAGATGAGAGGAATAGCCTCCACCCACTTGGTGAAATACTTAATGGTGGTGATGATGGAGTATTGCCACTATGAAGAATGAGGATTAATTTCCCCAATGAGATCTATTACCCATTGTGAGAAGGGCCAAAAGTCCTTAGATACTTAAATTTTGTGGGCCAGTGTGTGATGTAAATTGGTATGTTATTGACATTTAACACAATTCTTTACATCTCCCATAATGTATTTCCTTGATATCATGGAAAGTTTCATAATCATGCAAGCAATAGAGAAGGAGATCATCAAAACCATATTTGTAAAGGATTCCCCCTATTATGGTATAATGGGAGGTACTCTAAACAAAGGCTCATTAGGCATTTCTAGAGAGGTTGGGAGAAATGATGTTGAGGTTGAGGTAGTTAAAGGTTTGATCATACCAAATATCTAATGAAGATTCCTCCATATTACAAATGGTAGGGAGGTTAGATTAGATATAAGAGGGTGTGATAAAATAATGAATGGTGATAAAATTCTTAGAATCAGTAGGTGCAGATGGGATCTAGAAAGTAAGGGAAGCCATTGTATTTGCAAACTTATTTGTAGATCATGGAATAGATTGGATAAGTTAATAATTAAATGAAGCTAAGAGTACATCTACTAGTTATTTGTACTATTACAATACATCATTCTTACATTATTAGGATCTATTGATCTAGTTGACCATAAGTTGGGAATCACCAAAGACACTAATTATCTTAACTCCCAAGGCTAGAGTGGTTTGGAGACCTATTACTAGGGATTCATACTCAACCATATTGTTGGTATACTCAAAATCAAATTTAAAAGAAAGAAGAAGAGGTTCACCATCAAGGGGAATGAGTATAAATCTGACAGCCCCACCACATTGGCACTTCGGTCCATTAAAAAATAGGGTCATTTGGTAGGTGATGTCCTCTTGAGAAAGAGTCATGATGGACTCATCTAGAAACACAAGAAGAAGTGGTTGGTTTTTTGGTAAAGGAGCTTCAACCAATTGGTCGGTGATGATTTTCACTTTAATTGACTTATGTTGGAGGAAATCAAGGTCAAACTTAGTTAGGAGAATGAGCCACTTAGCCATATGCTAGTTTTGGTATGGTTTAGAGTGCATGTACTTGAGTGGGTCAGTGTTAGTGATGACAAAGGTTTTGTGACTTAAGAGGTAATGATGAAGTTTGGAAGCCATAAAGACTATGATGAGGCAAAGTTTCTCGGTATGGGTGTATAAGGTCTCATACTCTATAAGTGTGCAGCTTATATAGTAGACAACTTGCTCTTTGTTTTGTTCATCACGGTGAGCAAGCATTTACCCTAAGGAATGGTTAGTGGTGGAGATATAAAGGTATAAGGGTTGGTCCTCTTTATGAGGGATAAGAATGGGTAGAGAAATAAGGTATTCTTTGAGTGAGTCAAAGGATTGTTGACACTCTTTAGTCCACTTAAAAGATGTATCTTTCTTGAGAAGATGATGAAAGGGTTGGCATCTATCTAATAACTAAGAGATGAAGTGATGGATGGATTTGAGCTTCCCCTACAAGATATAGAGTTTCTTAAGGTGGTTTGGAGGTGGCATGTTGAGTATTACTCTAATATTGGCAAGGTCTACTTCAATTCCTCAAAGAGATGTGATAAAGACAAGAAACTTTCTAGATATGATCCCAAAAACACATTTATTGGGGTTCAATCAGACATAGAAATGGAATAGGCATTCAAAGATAATTTTAAGAACTTTTAGATGATCCTTGAAATATTTGGATTTCCCAAGGAGATCATCTACATAGTCCTCTATGATTTTGTGGATGATATTATGGAAGATGTAGGTCATCACACACTGGTAGGTTTCCCTAGCATTTTTCAAACCAAATGGCATGACCCTATAGCAAAAGATTCCAAAGGGGAGATGAAAGAAGTCTTATGTTGATCCTTGAGGCAATCAAGATATGATTATATCCTGATAAGCCATCTATGAAAGATAACATCTCGTGGCTAGTGGTAAGATCAACAAGTTGGTCGATGTTAGGTAAAGGGAAGTCATCTTTTAGATAAGCAAGATTGAGGTCACGAAATTCAATATAGAGGCAAAGTCCCCCCCCTATGGGTTTGGTAATGGGGAAGATATTAGAAACCCATTAGGGATAGTTAATGGGTTGAATGAAATTGACAAATAAGAGATATTAAATATCTTCTTTGACTAGAAGGGCAATATGAGGGTGCATCCTATGAAGATTTTACCTAATAGGTTTAGCATCAAGATGGATGATAATGTTGTGGAGGGATATAGAAGGATTTATTCCTGGCATATCTTGATAGGATGAAGCAAATGTTATGCTTTGATCATGAAGTAATGAAGGGTAATCCTATTGCTCTGTGGAATGTACAGATTGACCAATATTTACAATACGAGGGTTATCCTGAGTACCTAAATTAACATCGATAGTGGATTGATTCAACATGGTTTAGTTTTTAGGAGGAAGGGATTTGTGGATAGAAGAATCCCCTACACCAAGATAGGTGAGAATGGAATCATCATCCTAACGTTGGATGGTGTGGATTGTAGGAGAATCATTTTCTACCATTTTAGGATGAATCAAAGGAAATGTTTTAGTTTGGCCATCCTTTTGATAGATCAGGGGACCCAAACTAATGGTATTGACTAAAAAAATTTAGGAGTGATGGTTTCAAAATCCTTAAAATTCAAAGGAGATGGGGTTGGTGAGGATCATTTTTGAAATATTTTCCATTATCAATGATGATCTTATGGGTAACACTAAAAAGATAGATGATATGATGATTGATGAAGTCAACTATCTTTTTGGCTTTGGTCGAGATGAGAGGAATAGCCTCCACCCACTTGGTGAAATACTTAATGGTGGTGATGATGGAGTATTGCCACTATGAAGAATGAGGATTAATTTCCCCAATGAGATCTATTACCCATTGTGAGAAGGGCCAAAAGTCCTTAGATACTTAAATTTTGTGGGCTAGTGTGTGATGTAAATTGGTATGTTATTGACATTTAACACAATTCTCTACATCTCCCATAATGTATTTCCTTGATATCATGGAAAGTTTCATAATCATGCAAGCAATGGAGAAGGAGATCGTCAAAACCATATTTGTAAAGGATTCCCCCTATTATGGTATAATGGGAGGTACTCTAAACAAAGGCTCGTTAGGCATTTCTAGAGAGGTTGGGAGGAATGATGTTGAGGTTGAGGTAGTTAAAGGTTTGATCATACCAAATATCTAATGAAGATTCCTCCATATTACAAATGGTAGGGAGGTTAGATTAGATATAAGAGGGTGTGATAAAATAATGAATGGTGATAAAATTCTTAGAATCAGTAGGTGCAGATGGGATCTAGAAAGTAAGGGAAACCATTGTATTTACAAACTTATTAGTAGATCATGGAATAGATTGGATAAGTTAATAATTAAATGAAGCTAAGAGTACATCTACTAGTTATTTTTACTATTACAAGACATCATTCTTACATTAGTAGGATCTATTGATCTAGTTGACCATAAGTTGGGAATCACCAAAGACACTAATTATCTTAACTCCCAAGGCTAGAGTGGTTTGGAGACCTATTACTAGGGATTCATACTCAACCATATTATTGGTATACTCAAAATCAAATTTAAAAGAAAGAAGAAGAGGTTCACCATTAATGGGAATGAGTATAACTCTGACACCCCCACCACACTGGCACTTCGATCCATTAAAAAATAGGGTCATTTGGTAGGTGATGTCCTCTTGAGAAAGAGTCATGATGGACTCATCTGGAAACACAAGAAGTGGTTGGTTGTTTGGTAAAGGAGCTTTAACCAATTGGTTGGTGATGATTTTCACTTTAATTGACTTATGTTGGAGGAAATCAAGGTCAAACTTAGTTAGGAGAATGAGCCATTTAGTCATATGCTAGTTTTGGTATGGTTTAGAGTGCATGTACTTGAGTGGGTCAGTGTTAGTGATGACAAAGATTTTGTGATTTAAGAGGTAATGATGAAGTTTGTAAGCCACAAAGACTATGGTGAGGCAAAGTTTCTCGATATGGGTGTATCAAGTCTCATACTCTATAATTTGGTAGCTTATATAGTAGACAACTTGCTCTTTGTTTTGTTCATCACGGTGAGCAAGCATTTACCCTAAGGAATGGTTAGTGGTGGAGATATAAAGGTATAAGGGTTGGTCTTATTTATGAGGGATAAGAATGGGTAGAGAAATAATGTATTCTTTGAGTGAGTCAAAGGATGTTTGACACTCTTTAGTCCACTTAAAAGATGTATCTTTCTTGAGAAGATGATGAAAGGGTTGGCATCTATCTAATAACTAAGAGATGAAGTGATGGATGGATTTGAGATTCCCCTACAAGATATAAAGTTTCTTAAGGTGGTTTGGAGGTGGCATGTTGAGTATTACTCTAATGTTTTCAAGGTCTACTTCAATTCCTCAAAGAGATGTGACAAAGCTAAGAAGCTTTCTAGATATGATCCCGAAAACACATTTATTGGGGTTCAATCAGACATAGAAATGGAATAGGCATTCAAAGATAATTTTAAGAACTTTTAGATGATCCTTGAAATATTTGGATTTCCCAAGGAGATCATCTACATAGTCCTCTATGATTTTATGATGATATTATGGAAGATGTAGGCCATCACACACTGGTAGGTTTCCCTAGCATTTTTCAAACCAAATGGCATGACCCTATAGCAAAAGGTTCACTAAGGGGAGATGAAAGAAGTCTTATGTTGATCATTGAGGCAATCAAGATATGATTATATCTTGATAAGCCATCTATGAAAGATAACATCTCATGGCTAGTGGTAAGATCAACAAGTTGGTCGATGTTAGGTAAAGGGAAGTCATCCTTTGGATAAGTAAGATTGAGGTCACGAAATTCAATATAGAGGCAAAGTCCCCCTATGGGTTTGGTAATGGGGAAGATATTAGAAACCCATTAGGGATATTCAATGGGTTGAATTAAATTGACAAATAAGAGATATTAAATCTCTTCTTTGACTAGAAGGGCAATGTGAGGGTGCATCCTATGAAGATTTTACCTAATATGTTTAACATCAAGATGGATGATAATGTTGTGGAGGGATATAAAAGGATTTATTCCTAGCATATCTTGATAGGATGAAGGAAATGTTATGCTTCGATCATGAAGGAATGAAGGGTAATCATATTGCTCTGTGGAATGTACAGATTGACCAATATTTACAATACGAGGGTTATCCTGAGTACTTAAATTAACATCGATAGTGGATTGATTCAACATGGCTTAGTTTTTAGGAGGAAGGGATTTGTGGATAGAAGAATCCCCTACACCAAGATAGGTGAGAATGGAATCATCATCCTGATGTTGGATGGTGTGGATTGTAGGAGAATCATTTTCTACCATTTTAGGATGAATCAAAGGAAATGTTTTAGTTTGGCCATCCTTTTGATAGATCAGGGGACCCAAACTAATGGTATTGACTAAAAAAATTTAGGAGTGATGGTTTCAAAATCCTTAAACTTTAAAGGAGATGGGGTTGGTGAGGATGGAACATCCTTGTCAATAGTCGCAATTGGTTTGGGTGAATTGGTGGGTTCTTATGGTAGGATGAACCCAAGGCCAAATAACTCATGAGGTTTTTTGGTTTTGATAAAATATAATTTGTGGGGTCTATGTTCATAACAACCAAGGCCAAATCCCTTCTTAGCACACTAGTGAAGGTAAAATTTGATAAATTCTATTTTTTCTAAATAGGAAAAATTTGAGGTGAATGGTCGGATAGAAGAGGTGATGGAGGAAGTAGGAAGCAGATGATCAAGGCCCCCATAGATGAATTTGGTTTGGTGGTTGGGAAGACTAAAGGGAATGATGGTTTTAATATTAGGGTTGTAATAATTATTATGGTCAAGGTTTCCAAACTTTTGAGGAGTGGGGAAGGCATCCAAGGCCAAAATATGATAATCTCCTAATCAAATATGTTGAAACATATATGTTCCAAGGGGCCCTCTGTGGGGAATTGAGTAGAAGGGATAAATGATCTAGTTAAAGCTTTTTTTATGGTAGGTGTGGAGTTATTATTGGTTGGTGGTGAGGTGGATGAGCGAGGAATAAAAAAATCATTGGGTTGATATGTCATGTTGCAAGATGTAAAAGGATTAAGGTCAGCTTGTATGGTGATGACTTGACCCTCATATTAGAACTTGACACATTGATGCAAGGTGGATGGGATACAATTCATCGAGTGGATCCAAGGGCCTACAAGTAAGACTTTGTATTAGAACTTGCCTTCTACAATGTAGAAGAGCTCTAAAAGTGTGTGAGGTCCTAAATGGATGTGGAGGACAACTGTTCTTAATGTTGTGGCCATAGTATCATTAAAGTAACAGAGGACCACTGTGATTTCTGACATGATATTCTTTGGTAGATGGAGTTGGTCATAAGCATGAGAGGAGATAATATTAATACTAGATCATCCATCAATCATCACCCTTTTGATGTGGGTGTGATTAATGTATATAACAATGAAGAGGAGAGGATCAAGATATTTAGGATGAACAGAAGGTATTTTTAAATATTTAAATGTGACAAGGGTGGAAAGTCAAAGAAATCTGACAAAGGTTGTGAGAGGTTGAGGGTCTTTAGGTTAGACCTCTATAGATTGTAGGGTATCTATCAGTGCTTAGAAATGATGGGGTGAGGTGTTAATTTGTTTGTATAGACTCATCTTTACCGATGTATAGTGAATCTATTTTAGAACTACTCATTGGATAAATTTAGAAGGGTTGGAGGGAGAGGCACCCAAAATGGATATTTTGGGGTTTTGATGAAGGTAAAGATAAAGTTGATTAAGCTTAGTTGGAATGTTTAGGGGTGGAAGGATGTGTCCATAGAATGGACACTTTGGCCTTTTCCTTATCCTTTTGTTGGGCTCGAGATCGAATAACCATATAGATAGTATGGATGAGGGGAAGTGTTGGGCTAGAAGACTACTTTGATTCCTCCTAACTCTTGGATGAGAGTGTGGCAATAGGTAAGGGTTGGATAGGTTCATTTGGTGGTAAGGTTGATAATGGGCTTAAGAGAGGTCCATTTTTTAATATATCATCCTCATCCCATAAGTTATGGATAAGTGCTTGGAGAGATTTGTAGTTCTTTATGTCATGTATAGGTGTCCTATGGTATAAGCAGATTAGACTATCATTGAACCAAGATGGTTTTGGACTTTAAGGTTCAAAGGGTTTTATAGGTGATAAGCTTAAGGAATAAGTTTTTAAAAACCTTTGTAAAATGGTTGAATAAGATTCAAGCAAAGGTGTTAAGGGTGATGGACTTTTGGTTTTTGGGGTGAGAGCCTTCTTAGAAGTATGTTTCACCATAGGAGTTGCGGGTGGTAGAATGGTTTTGGTAGGTGGTTTGGATTGGGTTTTCTTGGTATTGGATGTTTTTAAGGTGTAAGGTTTGAAGGTGAAATATTTTGAGGTGGATAGTTAAGATGATGAAGGTTTGGAAATAGGTGGGTAGGTAGAAGTAGATAGTTTATCTAAAAATGATGGGGAGTTTGATGTTTTAGAGTGGGTAGATAAAGGTAAAACAAAATGAGGAAGTTTGGTTTGGGTAGTTTTGGGAGGGTTGGCCTTCTTGATAGAAGGATGAGCTCCTAGGATGGAAGAAGGATGGGGTCCCAAGATAGAAGGTAAGAGGGAATGAGGTGGTATGGTTTTAGTTTTGGGTGGGAGTTTAGGTGGTTCCACATTCCTAGTTGGTTTGGTTAAGGTTTTCTTTAGTGGACTAGATGTGGTTAAGTCCAATTTCAAACATGGGTGGGTAAGGCTAGGAGTAGGAAATACCCCTAGGTTCTTGATATGTTTGATTAGAGAGGTGTAAGGTGATTTGATAATTTTGGATAGAGATGGTTTGGATAGTTATTCCATGGTTTTGGAAGGAGGGGTGTTTGATGAAAGGATTGAGGTGATGATATATTTAATGGTGGATGAAAGTGAGGTTAAATTTTCATGCTTGTTTTGATAGGGGAGCCCAAGATGGTGCCAAAATGTGGCTCTATCCAAATTGGGTTGAGAAGAGAATATTAGGTTTTGGCCCTATCTAGAGAAGGGTTTATAAATTGGGTTAGTTCTTTGGGCATCGTATTCAAAGATTAAGTCCATAGTTTGAAGTGAGGGAATGGTTTCTTCACCCTTTTCCTTGATGAAAGGTTCCAAGATCTAAGAGGATGTTCCCCCATGGAAGGATTAGATAAGGTGATATCTCCTTTTGGAATGGTTTACAAAGAGATAGTGGGTAATTCCATGATGGGAGAGGAAGGTGTGATGGTAATGGTTGCCTCCTTTGGTATTTATATCAAAAGAGAGGTGGGTCGGTCATTTATCTCATTAATTAAAGAAGATGAAGTAGTTGCTTCCTTTGTTTGGGTGTCCAAATGAAGGGAGGGTAATTCTACCACTTTAATAAATGGAGTGGAGGTAGAGGTAGTTGAGGTAATGATTTCATCAATGATAGGTTCACTAATAATTATATTGACCATATAGACCTCACGAGCATGAGATGACTCTGGTTTGTTATCATCATGGTTGGTAGAAGAGACATGGTTGGGAAAAGATTGTCAAAAGATGTTGAGTGACTGATTTGGGGGTACATTGGGACTGTCCAATGCAATTTCTCCTTCATCAATCAAATTTTGGACAATGGTCTTGAAGGTGTTATACCTACTAACATCATGTCCAATGACATGATGGAAAGCACATAGATCATTCTCATTGTACCAACTAGGTACAGGGTGAGAAGCATCAAATTATTAGGGAATTTTGATGGGGGCAAGTTGTATGATGTTGTATTTGAGAAACTTATCCAAAATTGAAGCATATGACTCCCCTAGTAGAGTGTATTGTTTTGGGGTAGCCAAGTTTTGATTTTGTGTTTGTTGATTGGAGGAGTTAGAGGAGTTAGTTTGGCTAGGTTGGTTGAAAACCATAAGTGGAGTGGTTTTAAGGACAATCATGTTTGTGGCTGCCTTTGGTTTGGTGTTGGGGAAGGGTCATTGGATTTGAAGCTAGAGTTTTTATTTCTTAGTTTCAACTTTCCTTCATTGATGGTTCTAATCTCTAGTTTGCATGCCATGGTCAAAGCCTCACCAAAGGTTCTGAAGGTTTAAACCTATGGAGTAGGGGTAATATGTTTGGCACAAGACTAAGAGAAAATTTCAATCAAATCAGGTTGGGGAAAAGGGAAAGAGAGTTGGTTGATAATACCTTTCCATTGGGCTACAAAATTGGCAATTGATTCATCATCAAATTGTCTGATGGAGTATAGGTTGGTAATGGAGACCTTCTTAGATTTATTGATTAAAAAGTGGTCTAAAAATGTTTGGGTGAGTTGGGAAAAGGAAAATATGGAGTGCTTAGTGATAACACTATACCAATCTAATGTTAGTCCAGATAAAGATATAGGAAAGGTGCGAAGGATAAGAACATCATTGTATGTAATCAAGTAGAAAGAATGCCAAAATGCTCTTAAGTGTTGTTGGGGGTCCTCCTTGCTTTGGAATTTAGAAAATTTGGGTAATTCCTATTGAGGGTAAGGTTGGATAGGACATATGGGTGAATAGTTTCATTATATATTTGGTTGTAAGATAAGAGGTTGTGAGCCACAGAGATAGATGACTCTAGGTTGGTCATTTTGACCATCAATAGTTTGACCAAATTTGTTTGGGGTTGGGTAGTTCCATAATTGTATGGTAAGTTTTGTTGAGGTTGGGAGGATGCAATATATGGATAATTGGCAAAAATTTGAGAGGATGCCATATGTTGGTGTATGGTCATTGAGGGTTAGGATAATGCCACATAAGGTTTAATGGGCATAAGAGGTTGGGTGGAAGATGGGGATATGTATCCTTGTGGGTTAGGAATATAGCATGGGTAGGGTGTCATAACTATTTATTGAAGGGTTGATGTGGGTTAGTTGGGAGGTATGATCGAATTGGTAGATTGAGGAATTGATATGGATTGGTTTAGAGGTATGGATGGGTTAATTGGTTGTGGGTGAGTCGTAACTCTAGTACTAATAGGTGGAAGGATAGAAGGTATAGAAAGCACCACACTTTGAAGTAGATTGGAAATTGGTAGGTTGGTAGTGATGAGGGGAATAGTGGAAATATGGGTAAAATGTATCCCCATGGTAGATGGGGTATGGGTAACTAAAGGTAAAATTACCCCTATGTTAGAGGAGTTGTGGGTTGGTGTAGGGGGTGTTTGGTTATTAGTTGGGTTATTTGATTGAGTTTGGGTGAAGGTAGTAGGTGGATTATTAGTGGAGGAAGATGCTTGAGTGATCATAGGTTAGGTAGAGGTAGTGGCAACCATAAGATGGGGAGGCATCCCATAAGGTGGATCACTAAGAGGAACCAAAGTAGGGGTACAGTGAAATAAGGTGGTCAGGTAATGTTGGAGGGCCACGAGATTGTTATCAAGGAAAGTGGTAAAATTTTCATCACCTTGGATAACTATCTGAGGCATGTTAGGGGGGTATACAGATGGGGAGAACCCTCAACATCTAAGGTATACTCCATGGAGGAAGAAAAAGAGGAAGGTGGTTCTTGGTTGGTTTGGTTCCTCAACTATTGTCTAGTAAAAACCATATGAGAAAGAGAAAGGAATAAAGGAAAGATCATAACTAAAACACAAAAAAAAACAAAAGAAAAGATCTCAAATCAATTAAAACATATACTAGAGTGTGTTTAAAATCTTAGGGTACCTTTTTATCTTGCTTTTGGCGTATGCCTTAGTTGGAAAGAGTGAAGAAGAATTTGGTTTATAAAATAGGTACTAGAAAAGAAGTTGATGGTTGGTTTTAGGTGTTCAAGGCTCTCAAAAGGATGTATGTTGGAAATCAATATGTGGCTTGGTATTGGGGCCTACCCCACACTTCACACACCACAACAATAAGGGTGTCAAGGGATTAACTAGTATATACCAATTTCCAGATTTTAGAGTCAATCAGAGAGCTGAGTTTTGGTTCTCTTCTTGGTAATGACCTCCAAATAAGATAGCCAAAGGGTGAAGGTGATCCACTAGGAGATGAAACCCTAGTCAAGCTTTATGTCAATTATTTTGATGTTTAATTGATTTAAGTGGTTTGGTATAGTGTGTGATAAAGAAGTGAAGCTATGATTGATTTCTTTGCTTTTAATTTAATTAAATGAGATAAACATGCAAGAAAATATTATATGAAAGGCTTATTTATACCCAAAATAAATTTTGATTTATTTATATGAGCATAGAATAAAGAAGAAAATGTCACTTATATGTTACTAGGTCCCACCAAGCATGCCAAAATGTTTCTCTCAATTTTAGTTCATTTTTATTTAAAGAAGAAGTAAGAAATATTACAAGTATGGTAGAAGAACCTATTTGTTTGTGCACACATGATCCAAATGAAGAGATTGTCTTTGTCTTTTATAGATAAGAAATTACTTATGCAAAGGGGTTGTTATATGGATAGAAAGGTGGATTGCCTAGTGTAAGATAGATCCAAGAAGCATGAGCTTGCTAAGAGGTTGTCAATCCACACTCTTAAAATAGTTAAGTTTAAAAAAATAAAGATGAAACACTTGCATCAAATGATAGGAAAAACTGAAAAGAAATGTAAGAATAAATAAATGCTTGATAAAGGAAATAGACTAATTATATCAAATAACAGGTCAATACTAATGCTAAATAGGTCAGGTTGGATTCAGAAAATAGGTGGGGTCTCTATGAATAGGTAATAAGTTAGAAAGTGGAATTTTGTTGAGGGTAGGTAAGTGGAAATAACTTGTCATTTCCTACAATTGTGACCATCAATGATTATGATGACCATTGGTGGTTATGCTAATCATTGACAGTTGGATGACTATCGATGATTAAAGGTGATCATCAATAGTCAAGGTGACCATCGATGGTTCCTATCGAATATGGGTATGTTCATAAAAGATTTGTAGAATGGATACAACAAGATGTTGAAGGTCTATTTTGAGTTAAGGGGGTTAGAGGGTAATAATAAAATGGGTTTGGATCAAAAATCACGTAATCAAAACTTGAAAACCAGAAATATACTTAACTGGTTGCTTGATGGCTGGTAGCTGATCTTGGAATAATTTTGGCAGAGTAATGGTACTTTGCCTAAAGAATAATTTGGATAGAGGTTTGGGTCTCTGTCATGGTTTTTGACTTGCTTAAGAGAGAGCTTGTAAAGAAGTTTGATATCTCCTAATGATTGATGGTTGATAACCTGATTGCTAAATAGATGAATGCTTGGATCTTTTTTCCACCTCCCACTTCTCTCTTTTATAGGTAAAAGAGATGGAGGTGTAGGTTCTATAAGGGGTGAAACTCATTACATAAATTTAATTATTGATGTGTTAGCTTGTTACATGAATTAAATTATGATGTGTTTGGGTGCACACAAATTGAGTTTGAGTGATTAGGTAGTGGGAACCTAACCATTGATGGTCAGCCTAATCGTTGGTGGTGATGCTGACCATCAACAATTGAGTGTTCAAAGGTAAAGGGATCAAGGTGGATTAAAAGGGTTGGGTTAAGGGTCAAAGGTGAAAGCTAGTGAGTTTTTTATCTAGATGGCTAACTTGACTCAAGGTTTAGTGGATTAGTTAGTGGTTTAAGAAGGGTTGGGTAGTCCTAAGAGGGTCTTGAGGCATTTCATCATCTCGAACCATTGTGTGTGGTTTTCTAGTATCTACAAATATGTTTGTATATATTTTATCTTTTATTATTTATGCAATAATATAAGACAAACATGTTATCTTAGTTCCTTATACCAATGGTGCATTATACTACATGTTTCTTTTACATATTTTATTTTTATATTTTGTGCTACTCTAACATGTATTATGGCAAGAAGTCATCATGGTTATACATATATCATGGTGCATATTTATTAATGCTAAATTAAATCATGATTACTCAAAACAAAATGTATCAAGACAATGAAAGCACAAACCCACACCCATAAACATCCTATCATCATCAAATCATTTATCTTATCTAGATCAGTCATCCAAATCAAATCATCTAACCTTTCAATCCACCAAATACAATCATCCATCAACCCTATCCTATCAAATCAAATCTATCAAACATCCAATTATCAATCTTGTCAAAATAAACCATAAAATTTTGAATTCCATAATTAATAAATCAAATCAATCATCTAAGTCCAATCATATAAACAACATCTAATCATATCTAACAATCACAACCATCACTAATCTAACATTTATGCCAACATCCATCATCCTCATCATTCTTAATTAGTATTTTTGGGGAATCTTTTGGACATCAACATCATCTAACCTATCATATTTCATGACATAACTCCATTCTAGGGATAGCTACAATGTCCTAAGGTCTATATAGACTATGTAGGCAACACTCAGTCACATGGGGTGTTTAATTCTACATCATCCTAAGGTATATATAAACTATGTAGGTCTATATCTAATGGATATCCTTGTCAACATGATACACCATCATTAATCCATGTAATCGGTAAAATCCTTGAGTTACAATCAATAAATAAATCAATAATTCTATCATTAATCATCAATAAATCAATCTAATCAAAGCTCTCAGCTTTCCTTGACATATATCATTATCTGGGATACATTTAAGATTGTAACTTTGATAATCAATCTATCCAAAGTTTATGGCTTCCCTCTTTCATATGTCATTTATTGGGGCACATCCAAGAGTGTAACTTTATCTATCCTCCTTCACATATATCATTATCTATGGTACCATCAATTTATTCAATCTAAATATCAATATAATTTTAACTTATTGGTTATAAGCATTGCATCAAATCAATCACATTAATCATATCAATCTTATTCCATCTATCACATCTAGCACAACCCCTCTTTCTTTTATTCACTCATACCACCCCTCATTTTCTTTTTAGTGTCCATTTATCTCATTTTTTCCTACATTACCCTCGAGGGGGCATCACCCATCCTAACTTTCATCAACTTACAAACTCTCATGACCTTTCACATCTTTGAACCAATATTAATTATTCTAATTATAATTCCCTTTCAAAGAGGGGTAAAATTTAAACATATAAAATTAACCATTCCTTTGTCATTAATTATCATCATCTCTAACCACACTAATATCATTGTCTTAAAATCACACTTTACATCCTTCCACATCACACTAACCTTACAACATCCCTTGAATTAAATAATCATCCACTTATCATATTCTTTATTCTATAATAAAATCTTCACATTATCTAGTAATTTTGTATTGATATATATCTACCCCCACTAACACTCTTGAAAAACATTTATAATCCTTATATAAATACTCATTAATTATCATAATCAGCACTAGAACCTACTAGTCTACCTTGATCCACTCACCATCTTCCTCTAGATTCTTCTAGGAATATTTATTTCCTAAATTAATCTACCCCAATCCTCACATCAACTCTTAATCATTGATATCAATCCTCCATGTTAAAAATATAACCCTCCATTCTTCTATGAAGCTCATATGAATTGAGTTACACCCTCATACAAACCATATTTGGAATTTTGAATCCTTGAGCCTTGAAGCTTTGTCATCCTCACATCCAATCTATCCATCAACCATTACTAATAAATAAATCCATCCAAGCCTAAATTTTGTCCAATTATTGATCCAAACAAGATCAATATGAATTCTACATTAAGTATCCATTCTTCAATATCTTATAGCACATCCACACATCAAGGAGGAAACATAAATTTGTGATTTTGAGGTATAATCTTGTTGTTTACACTTCATTTATTTTACATTTTAGATATGTTTTCCTTATTCTCAATGTGAGATATTGTGATTGGGATTACAGTAGGATATTTGAGTATGAATTTATGGTTTATATCTAACAACTCAAATATTTATCACATATAATTATTTTGATCGATGAATTTATATCTATTTGTACCAGAAGACTAACATCCCCATCAAATCCATTCCTTACATTGAGAAATCCTTATAAATTTATGACCAATTCCACCATAAGGAAAAACTATGATTTCAACTCCCAAAATGAATCCATTTAAACCCAACCCATGCAATTCATGCTTTCAATGGAATATCCTTTGAGGTGGACTCAAAAAAAGTTTCCACTGACAAGTTTAAACCTCCATGTTGTTACTTTTTAACAAATTTTCTTGAAACTAGTAGCACTTAAATTTTATTTAGGAGTAGAATTGACAACATGTAAATAAACATAAAATCTACCTCAAAATTGAAACAAGAACATATTTTTGTCTCTAAATAATCCACACCTATAATGGCCTTGATGGCTTGTAAAACCTTCCTTGTTTTCACCTAGAAGATATTATTTATTCGGTGATGAGTAAATGAAATCCCATATCCCTACACCAACCATAGAGTAATAAATACATAAAAAAACACTAAAATATGCATGATACCAAATGTCTAAGGAACAAATACCCTATGTCATGGTGCAGCCCTTCTCACTCCTTCCAAAATATAATAGATATAAAGAAGAATGTAATATCTAATGTTAAATGAGTGAAGGCCCTTCTTGTAACACATGTAAAGCTTCTACTCCATGAATGAATGAGAATTAACAAGTAAAAAAATATAAAATGACTATGCCACCAAAGGAAATGATGAGCCATCATATATCATACAATCACACTCAACTAAAGGTATAAATCCAATCAGACCAAATGCATTGATGGACACCAAATTCAAAAATACAAATTTGTTAATCCAAGGCTCTAGCCTTAATGGGGAGACCATTAAGTGGCTTATTATGGGTCATTTAGGATAAATAGTTTCTCTAAAAAACATCTAATCTAGGCCAAATCTAGAGAACATTATCCATCTTAGTCATCTTCAGCTAGTCAATCCCTATGTTTGCAAGGAAGTTGACAATCTTGTTAGCTTTCATGAAATAGTGTCGAACCTTCTAGTCATTGAAGATATCCTAGGGTTCCCATATTTTATGAATAATTTTTTCAATCCTCTAATTTCTCAAACCTTGATTTCCAATGGTGCAAACAACCACCATTAAATCTCCTTCAATAACCAACTTGTCAATCCCACATTGAGCAAGCAATTAGATACCAAAATTTAAGGTCGATATACAACCTCATAATTTTTCCCATTTTAGAGTTTTATTAAAGCCTATCAAATTAAATATCCTATACAATCCCAAATAATGCAACTATCCCCAAATAGACCAATATTACAACATGAAGCTCCATCAAAATTAAGTTTGAATAAGCCCGTCAGAGGGGTAGACCAAAAATATTATAACCTTATTTTCATTAGAATATTATTTCCTTTAGAATTAACCCTTGACCCATTAATGAGAGGTAAATACATTGGCCTCTAGTTTTTCAAAATGAAAATGTCTTGGGTAGACACTGCCTTGTTGGAGGAGGAACCCTTAGACATTAGTTGCTAAGAGATTACCATGTCAATGTTGTTAATAACCTTATCAACTAAGGATTATTCATCTTTGAAAATGTGAGAATTCCTCCCCCTCCACACCTACCAAATCAGAATCATAGGGCTAATAATCCATATTTATGAAAAAACAATCTAATTAATTAGGAGAGGGCCACATAAAAAAGGTTTAAATAAGGGATGCGGGAGTAACCCAAGGCCAACCCAACTTCAGTCTCAAAAAATTCTAACTCTCTCTAGTAAATCAATAGCTGAAATAAAATACTATTTATCCTCATCAACATTTTTACAAAAGACACATATAGATGGGCCAATAAAGCCACTATTTCAAAGTCTATCTAGAGTGAGAATCTGACCTTGAATCAATAACTAGGAAAAAACTATATCTTTTATGTATCCAACCTTATTCTAACATGAAGAGGTTAGCCAAGGTTACATAGGAAAATAAAGGAAAGACCATTTTAGCCCAAATTGACATCATTGAAACCAATTTTTTCCCTAACCCAACACATTTGATCCTTGTCCTAACAAATATTAACTCCTCAAGAGAAGAATAATTTCTAATTTCATAACCTGACCTAGAGGAAGGTTCATAAAGATGAGATCCTTCCATAACCAAAGCTTCAAACCTTATGATCCAATCAAATACAAATAATCATTTAATTTATAGTCCTACCTAATTGATGAAATAACTCTTGATTCCACAAGATCCAAATCCTTAGCCAATAGGGTATGCACTTTTTAAGAGTCCTCCCAAAAATTATCAACCTCACCCGATATGTTTCCCAAGATAGATGATTGAGAATAATCAGCTTACATGTTAGCATGAAATTCCAAAGGTGGTAGCCCTTGGGTGGGTGAAATGTTGTCAGAATTCACTTAGCCTAGAAGGAATCCAATTATTTATCTTGAATAAGATACCACTACTTTGATTAGTGTTGAGAATACATATCTTGAATGTATTTTTCACCCTATGTTCTTTTTTATATGGAAAAATCTCTGATACCCGCCCCTTCCAAAGTTTTTGGAAAAAAAAATCCCAATCAAAATCTATGAGATTTAATAAGGGCATTGTATAAATTATGAGGGTGTTTTAAAAATATTTGATTAGAGTGATATGGCCTACTAGCATTAACCATTTTACTTTCCACAAAATTAACTGAGCTTAAAAACAATCTATCAACTTTTTCCAATGAATATATTTATTGAGCCCAATAAACAAGGGAATGCCTACATATTTCCCATAAAGAGAATAAATTTTGAAGTCAAGTATTTCAACAATTCTCACTTGAGTTGGCATGGGAGTATTTGAAAAATAGATTTCAGACTTTGAGTCATTGATCAGTTATCTGAGCACCATAGAATAGTTGTCAAAAATGCTTTTGAAAGCCTTCCTTCTCACAGTATAGTGGCCTAAAAAAGAGTATCATCTTAAAAATATTTGGTGGGTAAAATGATAAAATCAGTTTTTATCCCAAATTCCTTAAATCCTGAGTGAAGAATAAGCCATAGGTATAAAACTACGTAAATCCTTATAGTGGCCCCAAAAAAGAGTATCATCTAAAAAATATTTGATGGGTAAAAGGATCCAATCAGTCTGATGTAGAGAGCATCTTAAGGTGGTATGATAAGTTAGTATGTTTGGTAGTGTTGTAATGACCAAGATAAGAATTTGACCTATTCAATGGGTAATATTACAACTGATATGGTTATTGTTATGCATGATGATAGTGAGATAATAAGTTACCAAGAAGTGTGGTGTTATGGTGTGCATAGATTGGTTAAGAAGTTGTCATTACAAGATGAGAAAGGCTATAATAAGACTCACCATGAGAAGGTGGAGTCTCATGAGAATGTAACCAAATAATATATACATTAGAGTATGGAAAGGGTGAAGATAATGAGAAGCCATTAGATCATGAAGACAAATAAGAAAGCATTGTTAAGAAGAGAGACTAGTAAGGAGTGCATGAACCAGACATAACAAATGAAGAAGGAAGCTATGGAGGAGAAGCTAGAGTAAATAATGAGAACCAGCCATTTGAGGTAGATCATAACTAATATAATTAATATATGGATGAGATAGAATATGAAGTGGACAAAGAGTTGCAGTAGGTCATGTACTTCATAAGGATAAAAGATGAGTTGGCAAAGAGACAAGGAAAAAAGACAAAGACAAAGAAACCAACTAAGAATAATTAAGAAAGATAAGAGGAGAAGCATCAAAATGATCTCATAAAATCATAAGAGAAATAATTATAAAGCAAGAAAAAAAATTGACAAAGCACATTTGATCAAGATCTCAAATTTTCCCACTTAAGTAGTATGATGCAAAGCATCATAAAGTCATATGAGAAGTTTGCATGTTTACTAGTGTCATAATGACCATATTTGGTATTATTTGGGTGTTATATGTATTTTAGGGTCCCCTAGGTTTCATTTAAGTCATTAAGATTCTTAGAACTATGTGCTTCTATTCATTTTGGATTTTCCTACCAAAATGCATAATTTGAAAATTTGAATTTGTGTTGAGGTTTTGAGTGGTGTTTAGGGTTGTTATGTGAAATATAAATGTTGGTTCCTTTTAGGCCTTAGGAATGTGTTCAAATTTAAAAATCATTTCCATGAGAAATATGGGCCAATAAATTCATATTTTAACCACCACCTACCTAGGTTGGCCTTGTAAGAAGGAGTTTCCTTGTTTGTTAAGCATCTGAAGAGGGGAGAAATATTTGTATATGGGAATGAGAGTGGTAGGAGAGAGTATTAAGTAGTTTTGAGTATTTTCATTAATTCCAAAGGTGCATCCTATGAAGGTTGATGTTAAAGATGACTAAGCCTAGTTGGCAGTGTGTGATGAGACAAGGTGCATTGAGAGAGTGTTGTCATTGAAGGATGTTGTCAAGAGAAAATTTAAATGCAAGAGAGAATTTTAAGGCAAATAATGTATTATGGTTGAATGAAAGTACAATTCATTGATGTCAAGTTTGATGTGAAGGTTGATGTCAAAGGTGTATCATGGTAAGATTGACTGTGTATGATATCAAGAAGTATCTTGTAAAGGTTGATGTTAAAGGTGAATAAGGATAGATGGAAGTATGCGATATGTCAAGGTACATGAAAGATTGTTGCCATGAGTGTTACCATGATAGAGAAGAATGTCATTATAAATATAATGGTGTATTTATATGATTGTGTTATGATGTCTTATGTCTACTTTTTTTATTTTTTATTGAGGTCATAAAATGGAAAGAATAGGTCAAGGTGTCAAGTGCATTGGAAGCTTGAGCCTAGTCATGTCACAGTGAAGGTATGAATTGGTGACATGATGAGGTGAGTGAACTTAGGAATATGACAAATTTTTAAGTTTTTGTGAGCATGATAAAAAGGTGTGGATGCACTCAAAAAAAATTTCAAGTGAGCCTTTGAAAGTAGGTCCTTCAATCTTGGTCTACACCTAGACCATTCTTTAGCCCTGTCAAGCCTAATGAGGCATGAAGATCAAATTTCAAGGTGAATGTGTGAATTATATCATGGATATAGGTAATTAAAGTTTTTTCAAGATTAATCATAAAGTATGAGGTCATGGTTTGTAGGAAAAAGCATAGAAAGTGGTTTTTAGGTCTCTCGATTGCACAAAATGAAGTTATGCAAACCTGAGAAGGAATTTTAGGTGTTCATTGGCATGTGTAACATTTGCATGGTAACATAATATATTAATTATATATGTGTATTGGATATATATAATATATCCAAACATTGATTTTGGATTTAAGGGGTAGTCCTTTACGAACAATCATTAACACCAAAACCTCCTTAAACCCCTAATAAGGACCCAATGTGAAAGATCTTATTCAAATAAGATAATAATGGAATAAAATTACTATAAATTATTTTGGATCATGTATTAAACTCTCCCAGGTACCTCCAAGTGGTTTTGGTTAGTCATATGAGAGAGAAAATACACATATACAGGCTTATTTGTTAATAAGTTATTGTAGCTCTCTAAAGTTGCATTGGTCAAGAAAACCAAATGGATGGTATAAGTATCTATAGACTCATGATACATTAAAATTATGTTTTTTTTATAGGCTCCACCCTTAAATTTTTCTAAATTTTTCATCTAAGTTAGCCAATCATAGACAGACCTAATGGTGTGAACAATGAAAAACTGAGGCAAAGATGAAAAGATGGATTTGAGAGTTTGAGCATGTCATATTGATGCAACCAAGTGCATGAAAAGTTTATTTATGACTTATAATTAATGTTCATGATTTCAATAATATTTTGAGGTTAGTGAATATGGTGAGAAACTTGCGTATAAGTTGACTTGTTTGGTTCAGATAAGATTGTGTGATATAAGGTCAATAAATTAATCTTCAAGACCTATATTTATCATTAGACCCTATGATGTTTATATCTTATAATGGTCTAGATATTTCATATGACCATTTACATGCATCATCATCTATTAAAAGGGTCTACATAAGTTTTGAAGGTTTAAGTCACCATGATTGGTCTTTGAGGTAAATTGGCAGTTTTACATGAGTAAGTTGCAGAAATGTTCTCTAGCCTTTATCTTCTGAGTGAAAGTATTTAAAGAATTTGGTTATGATCATGATTTCATTTATTATATTATTACATGTTTCATTTTTCATGATCAATTTTATTAAGATTGTTTGAGCTTCATTCTTGCAATACATATTTTTTATTGTACATACTCCTAATAGGGAATTTTGTGTAAAGAAGGTTTCAACATGTGAATGAATGATGCAGATCTAAACAATCATAGAGGAGGTTAGAATTTTTATTTGAATAAGTGTTTGAATTGTTTTTTATTTTTATAAAATTCCATATAGGTTCAAGAAGATCAAGTCTTAATGTTAAGAGAGCAAACCTAATGAAGTAGTCTCTATGAGACCTAAAGGATGAGTAAGACCAATATTAATTGTTAAGCCAAATTGTAATATATAATTAAAGATGATATTAGTTTGATATATTTCTTGTAAAAATCCTTTGTATGTCCTGATTACATGACATGAAGGTAATCAAGCATGAGAGAGATCAAATAGACCTTTGGTACTCATAGGCCTAATATGATAGTGAATTACAAAGAGTGTTCTTATAAAGTGGTTAGACCTAACATGTTTTGTAAAGATTGAAAAGTGTTATATGGGGTCTATTTGAGTTTTTTTTGAAATAATATTGATGTCTATGGAGGTGAAAGGTGTTTCAAAGGATCAATTTTACACATTACTAGACAAACCTAATGCAATTAGGTCTCCATGAGGCCTAAAAGAGAAATGAGGCCTAATTGAGTTATTTCAAACCTAAAGAGGTCCAAAGGTCATTTTCAAATTTTTCATAAAGTTTTGTAATACTTATTGTATGGCTGACCTAATATTTTAGGAGTGTGTGGTTAATCAAGTGGTATATGAACAAGAGATTAGTATATATACAAGGTATTTGAGGCCTATTTGTGCATGCAAGAAATGAGCAAAAAGATGATGCATGGTTGAGAATAAGAATGCATTTAAATGATTTAAAAATATTCAGAGGAAACCATATAAGCATTCATGAATTTTTTAGGTTTTCTACATCATTGATACATGGTCTAATCAAAGTTGATGAGATCTAGACAAGTAAAGAAGTGTGCATACCAAGACTAAGTGAATGTATTGACAAATAAATGATCATAATGAGGTTGGGTAACATGTTGTAATCCCTTAGGATAAATTATATAATCATTTAATGAAGATCATCTATGTGTTATATATTTGAATATCAAAGACATATGACCTATTTAGTCTTAAAGAGGGCTAGTTGAGAAAAGAAGCCTAGAGGCAATTTTTAGAGAGTTAAAGTGGAGTAGAGTTAAAGGAGTGATCATCATATGTTGAGAGGATATAAGAGTTTCATCAGAGATATTTTCTTGATGTATGATAATGGATAGAGTTTAAATAGAGAGATAAGTGTAAGAGTAGATTAAATAAGTATGATTGGTTGAGTTAGTGCTTGGTCAAAGAGGGAGTTGAAGCATCCTTATAGGTTGGTGATTGAAAAATTGGTCTTGGCTGAGTTGGTGCTTGGTCAAGATGGATTTGGAGATGCTTTTAGGTTGGTTCTTGTAGGATTATCTTTTGACTAAGTTGATGTTTAGTCATAGGGGGTTGTAGCCTCTTTGTAGGTGGGTACTTGCTGAAGTTAAGTGGGTACTTGATAAATTTGGGGTTGATGCTCCTTGTTGGGTTGGTGCTCAACTAAATTTGGAAGATTGTCTTATAGGAAAAAATTTCAAAGCTTTATTTTAGTGGGTTTTATTACCCATGAGGGTTTCCCACATATGTGATGTGTTATCTTATTTCATGTTAATGTGATTGGTTCTTAATGTATTTCTAGATCACTATGTTGCTTTCATAGTTTATAGATGAGTAGATGTAATTGATTTAATGTTTTTGAAGACTAATTAACCCCCCCCCCCCTCTCTATAATTGTGCTTCCAACAATTGGTATTAGAGCCTAGTCCTTTGAAACAGGTCTAACAACTTGAAGGTGATCCTGAGAAGCACAAGATGTCTAGTGATCAAGGGAGTAGAAGTTAGTCTGAAGAAGAAGATAACATGTATGATGAAGTCTAATATGATAGTGAGAAAGGAGAAGCTAAATTATATCTTGAAACTGAGCTCATAAGTGCCCTAGATGATTTTAAGCATTAAAATAAGAGGAAGCATGAGTTGAGATCTATGTCTAGGATCTTAAGGAATAGATATATACCTTGAATAATGAGATGGTCAAGGAAGTCAAAAATAATGAGAAGACCATCAAGGATATCAAGAATCAGTTAGAAGGTATCAATATAAAGTTTAGATAAAAATAAGTTGAGAATGATCAGTTGAAAATAGAGATAGATTTCTTGAAGGATTGAGCATGAGAAGCTCATAGACAAGATGATCAAGTTTGATAAAGAACATGAGAAGTCAAAATAATTCAAGAGTACCAACATGAAATTCAACATGAAAATACCAATCAGGTAGCCCAATGCAATGAAGTATTTCAATGGTTATTATTTTGTTTGTCATATCTTTGGTCATAGAACAAGTGATTGTAGAATGGTCTCAAGGGATGAGTTATCATGGGAACATGGGAGAAGGAGTGATCAGTCAAAGGGTAAGTGTAGTAATGTTTATTGATATAGTTTTCATAATAAGGGACACATTGAAATATTATGTCTTAATATAGTAATAAGGCTTTCAAGACATAACAAGGTATATGGAGCTCCTATAATTCATGAGAAGGGTCAAACATTGATATGGAAGACAAAGAAAGTCAGGACTGATCATATTGAATCAAAGAGTAAAGATGGATTATTTGCTAAGGTAGAGTAAGAATCAAAAGTGAAGGAATGTAAAGAACACTTGTTATCTACATGTATTGACAAGTCAGTCAAAGAGAAAAAAGAGGATGATAAGGTGGATGAGTTGAATGCCTTAGTCAAGCCTAAGTGGATTCTAAGGAGGGACTATCAATCTCATAATTACAATATGACTAAAATATTAGTTTGGATATCTAGGAATATCCTAATTTTATGATGTTTTGAGAGACTTTTGAAAAGGGGTGACTTCATTAGGCTTCATGGAGACACTATTCTATCAATAGAAGCATGAGCTTGCAGTCAAAAAAATATTCTTTTTAAAGGATTCTAGGTTGTCTGTATTTCAATGTATGATTTATTTTCTTTGTAGCTTGTATGTATATGATAAGTTGAAAGGAGTATTGGTTAGTATGATCAATTATTCTAGAGATCAATTCATGAGGAGTCATGATATGGAATGCAAGTCTGAGCATAGGATTGTGTCTAGAGGCATATGGAATATAGATTGGTCTATAAGACAAATATGGTCATAGAGACAAGTTGGATGTTGTTGACAGAGCTAGAAGCATTATGAAATATTATGTAGTTGATTGGCATATAGGCAAAGTGAGAGGCAAGAAAAAATCTAACTATACTCCAATAGACTGTACACAACATGTTCGAGATCAAAGTGAGTTGATCAAGTCAATTTGCATGACTCAAGGAAAGTGAATCATAAGGATACATTATCACTATTTATCAAATAGGTCCAAAGAGGGAATAACACAAGAAAAAGGAGTGATAAGTCTAAAATTACACCTACACATCTATCATAGGTAGAATAAAAAAACATACTTATAATATGGGAAGTGTTTTTAGTGTGATCTAATGACAAGGTTCTTGTATACATGTTGAGAATGGTTTGTGAGTCCTCATGACTCATATGATAATCACATGTTGTGAGGACAAAGGTGGAGTTAATCAAATAATTCATTAGCTTCAAGAGTAGATGAGTAATGGTCTATGTCAAAGAAGTTATATATAAACATGAATATAGGTTGAATAATATAGCTAAGGCTGAGAGCATGATGAATGTTTTTGAAGCTAGAGCAAGGAAATGAAGATGGATATTATCCATCTCTGTGACATCAAGTTGCATAAAGGAAAGTGAGTGGTATTGTGTATCTAATTCCATTTGAATATCTATGTCAGATAAGAATAGATGTGATAGCCTAATGAGTGATCAAAGGTTTATATCAGAGACAAAGTGATTTAAGTATGCATGAAGATAGGGGGAGCATGTTTTTTTACTCTATGATCCTGTTATCAAAAGGGGAGAGAGTTCAGAAAGGGAGAAAGAGGCTAATTTGAAAAGGGCTAGTTTTGAGAGAAAGTTCAAAATGCTTCATAGACTCAAGAAATGTTGAAGATCTTATTTGTTTCAAAAGGTGTAGTCCAATAAGTTACATCATGAGGGAGTAAGTTGTAGGTATCTCTTTATCATTAATGTCAAATAGGGAAAAACTTTAAAATGAGGGAGAAGTTACCTATTGAGAGAAGTTTCTGAAGGTGGTTGCCATCAATGACAAAGGGGGAGATTTTTTAGTATTGTCATTGGTGTCAAAGGTTCATCCTATGAAGGTTGATGTCAAAGATGACTAAACCTAGTTCACAATGTGTGATGAGATAAGGTGCATTGAGATAGTGTTGTCATGAGAGAATTTGAAGGCAAGAGAGAATTTAAAGGCAACTAATGTATTATGGTTACATGAAAGTATAGGTCATTGATGTCAAGATTGATGTCAATGTTGATTTCAAAGGTGTATCATGTCAATATTGACTATGTGTGATATCAAGAATCATCTTGTAAAGGTTGATGTCAAAGGTGAATAAGGATAGATGGCAGTATGTGATATGTCAAGGTACATGAAAGAGTTTGCCATGAGAGAGAATATTTTCATTAGAAATATAATGCTGTATTGATATGAGTGTTTTTTTATGTTTTTTGTCTTATTATTTGTTGTTTTGTTGCACTCATGACATGGAAGGAACAAGTCAAGGTGTCAAGTGAATTGGAAGCTTGAGCCTAGTCATGGCATAGTGAAGGTATGAGCTAGCAAGATGATGAGGTGAGTGAACTCAGGTATGTGAGACATTTCTAATATTGTGTGAGCATAAGAATAAGGTTTGGATGCACTCAAAAGTGTTTCAAAGTGAGTCTTTTAAGGTAGGTCCTTCAGTCTTGGTCTGCACCTAGACCATTAGTTAACCCTACCTAGCCTAATGAGGAATGAGGATCATATTTTAAGGTGAATGTGTGAATGATAGCATGGATATAGGTAATTAAAGTTATTTTAGGAGTAATCATGAATTATGATGTCATTTTTTATATGAAAAGGCATGGAAATTGGTTTTGAGGTCTCTTAAATTCATAAAATGAAGTTATACAAACCCAAGAAGTACTTTCAAGTATTCATTGGCATGTGTAACATTTTCATGGGAAATTTAGATATTAAGGAGATATTGGTAAGGGTCCTAGCTAAGATTTTTAGGCATTAGTTTTGGATTTAAGAGTTTGTCCTTTATGAATAATCATTAACACCAAAATTTGTGTTAAATCTCCCTAAACCCTAATAAAGGCTTGATGTGAAATATCTTGTTCAAATCAGCTTATAATGGACTCAACTTACTATAAAAGATATTATATCATGTATTCAACTCTCCCAAGTACCTCTAGGTGGTAGTGGTTAGTCAAATGAGAGAGAAAATGCACAGATATAGGTTTATTTGTCAAGAAGTTATTGTAGATCTTAAAAGTTGCATTGGTCAAGAAAACCAAATGGATGGTATAAGTAGCTAGAGACTCAAACTAAATTCCCATGATGGTTTATTTATAGGTTACATCATTAAAGTATGTTAAATTGGTCATCTAAGTTAGTTAGTCATAGAAAAACCTAATGGTGTGAACAATGAAAAACCTAGATAGATATGAGAAGATGTATTTGAGGGTTTGAGCATGTCAGATTGATGCAACCAAGTGTATGAAGAGTTTATTTATGACTTTTAAGTCATTTTCATGCTTTAAATAATATTTTTATTTAATTTAATATGGTGAAAATTTTTCTCACAAGTTGACATGTCTAGTTCAGATAAGACTGTGTTGATAAATGTTATCATTGACATCAAGGTGCATCTGGTAAAGATGTATGGTGAGTGGTCTTTGAGAGAATTTGAATGAAACATAATGTCTATTTGTTGATATATAATTTTATTTAAACCTAATGATTCCTTTGTTTGTTGATTTCAAGTTCAATGTCATGATTTAGGTCAGCTTAATGATTATTAGTGTTGTCACAAAGAGGTTTGATGATCAAGTGAATAGTGAAACACAACTATGTGGATCTATGTCTAACTGAGGTCATGATATCATGTTGATGAAAAAAAAATTAATGGTGTGATATTTTTTTATAGTGATTATAATGTAATCATGTTTGAGAGTTATTCCTTGGGTATAAAGTTTCTTGAGAAGGCTAGTCATAACGAGCATAGTCATATCATGAGCATGTGCATGGTGAGCATGAAGAGGTTTTTGAAAAAGTATGAAATTATTTTAGGATCATTTAAGGCATGTGATAAATTTTTATAATCATCAAAGAGTGTTTCAAGATCACTTTCCAAATTTTTTAAGTGATTGAACCTAGTAAGTGACTTGAGAAGGTATGTGCATAGGATGCCTAGTCTTGTGCATGAAGGGTCATGATGTCTTCATGAAATGAATGCACACAGGAATGAAAGGTTTTATAAGGTTTATTGATCATTTATATGAGGCATTAGATCACTCATGTGAGCCTCAGGGTGAGTCTATAAGGGTAGGACCTACAAACCTAATCTGCATGTAGACCATTTCTAGACCCTACCTAGCCTAATGAGGAATAATGGTATGTTATCAAGGAATTTGAATGATGTATGACTATGTATAAGAATTATATAGGTTTTTTAAGTATGTGAGTGAGGTGTATATCACATGTAAAGAGGAATGAATTTCAATTTCAAGGCCTAATATGGTTTACAGGTTAAGGTCTAAGCAAGCAAAGAGAGAGAGTATGGCCTAATGGGGTATGAGGTTAAATTTCCAAGGAAAGTATGGATATGTGAGTATTTTCAAAGGTATTATATGTTTATTAAAGCATTTTCACAAATTCTAAAGTCATGTTTTGGAAGAAAAGTCAATGAAAAGTGGTTTTGAGGTCTCTTGAGTACATAGAATGAAGACATGTAAACCCGAGAAGGATTTTCAGGTGTTCATTAGAACATGTAACCTCTACATGGGAACATAATATATTAATGTTATATGGGTAAGTTTCCTATATCAAATTTGTATACATTATTTTTTGGAATGAGGGGTTAAACTTTATGAATGATTGCTAATAGTGGAAGATGGTTTAAACCCTCAAAGAACCCTAATAGTGACCTAATATGAAATAAGTTGTTATAAAGTTATCATAATGTATTGGTATGTATATTTTAGTTATTATAGGTTTTATTCAACCCTCTCAGTCATCTCCAAGTGTGATTGAGCCCTCAGGTGAGTGAGTGGACCCTATAGGAAAGGCCTTGTTTCTTAAATATTTATTGTAGCAATCAGAGTTGACCAATTCAAAGTTGTTAAATGGATGGAGGAAAAAGGTTGAAACTTGTATTTGATGTATATGATTATTTATGTATAGGTTATAACCCTCAGGTCTGTCAAACCCAACATCCAAGTTGACTAATTGCTAATAGGCCTTGTTGGTCCCCAAAAATGTCACTCATTTTTGGAACAACATATGAGCTATCTTGGTCCTACAAGACAAAAATTTCTCTCTTCCCTTCTCAAAATTTGTTCTGAGCTTTCAAATTCCTCTTTTTTCAAGCTTTTTCAATAAAGAGATTAGTAGGTTCAACAAGTTTAGAGGCTTCTACAGGTGATTTCAATCAAAAGAATGAGTTTCCAATACTTGGCCATCTTCAGGGTTGGGTTGGCACCTTAGTTCAATCAAAAATGTCCATCGGCAAGCATCTAAGCAAGGGTTGAACCATTGAACTGTTGAACCTTGAACCATTTTGGTTCATCGGTTCAATGGGTTCAATGACCAATTGGTTTAAAGGTAGCCTCTATCAAAAATAAAAGTAGCAAAATAGATGGTTTAATTGAAGCGCACACAAAAGAAAGAGTCAGGTGGATGCTGCCAAGTGGCAACCACAGAAGGCTTCATTATGTTTTTATAAGAGCAGCAAACCATGCCATGTGCCCCTGGGAGAGATTGGCAAAGTTCAACAAGTGTCATCATTTGTGAGAGCCCAACTGAGCCCCAAATGTTTCTATGGTGTTGTAAAGGCCCAAGAAGGGGATGTTACCAAGTGTCAATAGCGGAAGATGCCACATGTCTTTGGTTAAAAGTGGCAAAACATGCCATGTGTCAAATAACGGGGCACTCTCAACATAAGGGCACAGAGCCAAGGTTTTCTTTAGACAAATTGTCTAAAGGAATTCCTTCAGACATTTTATTTGAAGGAAATAAAGGGACCAATAGCCTGCCAAAGAAATTGAAGCCCGAAGGCCAACTGGAGGATCCTGAAGGGCAGATACCCTTGTGAGGGGACACTCAACACATAAAACAGACCCTGTTCAAAATCCAAAAGGGAAAGTTCCCTTTGGGAAAGGTTTGAGCCTCAAAGTGCAGTGGATGCTACCAAGTGTCACATACTAAGACATAGTTTCAAATGAAGCCTCAAAGTATGGAACTCACCACGTGTCTCGACCCAGTGTAGCGGAAGCTACTGCGTGTCTGCATCCACGCCCCTAGCCTCTACTAGTTTCAAATATTATTATGATAAGTCTATTTTGAAGTTGTGGATGCCACCACGTGTCCTCACCTATGTCACAATGGAAAGTGACCACAGTAAGAGAGAAAGACATGGGAGAGTTGCTAAGAAGAATGACGGGCCCGTAAACGTGAAATTTGTCGCAATGAAGTGTCTATTGATTTTTTGTAGACTTAAAGCGTGGACCTAAATGTGTAGAAAGAGCCTAAGGCCAGGACCAAGAGGAGGAAGAGACAAAGAGGGAAACTCAATAGGAGTTATTTCTAGTATGTGAAATAGTTAATTGGGTAGATATTTGGGGCCTACCAACATTCAAAGCGTAGCCTATTTGTCCCCTTTGAGATAAAGGTAGAATAGATAGTTGCGCAACTAGGAAGGTGATGTAATGATAGATTCAAGCTCGAGAGGAGGCACTAGAGATGAATCGACATGCCATAGTTATGACAACTGCCTTGTTTTCAATGCAGTCCTTTGACAAACCTGAAAATGCATTTAAGGCATTGAATGCACAGCATGGACCGTTCTATGGAACTAAGTGCCAAGCCTCCCTTAGGGCTCTATATAATGTAATATTTTGTACCATTCGAAGGGAGATCTTCCCCTTACCAAAACTAAAACTCTGCCTAAATTGAAAGGCCTTACTAAGACTTTGAGCTCAGATTATTGTTCATATTTCTTTGATTGAATGAGAAAGCAAGTTACTTTCAGACTTTGTGTTGTTATAGCTTGTGCTACTTTAGGAGATTGTTCTTATGTCTATCTTCTAGAAACATTCTTATTTATTTGATTTAACAAGTAAAACTAGTGGAGGTGATAAGGAAGGTGTCCTGAAGCCAACTACTTTCAGACTTTGTGTTGTCGTAGTTGTCTTCAGTGTGTGTTTTTTCTTTTCTATTTCTATGTAAAGGACCTTGGGACTACTTTGTGCCCCCATTGTTCTTTGTATCTCACTCTAGGGTAGTCAAGGTGGAGACTTTGTGCTACATCTTAGATTTTTGGTTATACTATTACCCTATTACCAATCACTTGCTACCAGAAAGAGTCCTACTGTTTGCAAGAACAAGCACTTTTAAAAGAAGAGAAGTGCCTTTTGTCGCTTCACCAAGATTTCTACTATCCAGGAAGGGATCTGGCTCTTGGCTGAATGTTATTTTTGAAAGAAGAGAAGTTCCTTCACCAATCACCTAGGATTTCTCCTTTGTTTGTTAGTATCATCTCTTGAAAAAGAGAGATGGATGGTTCATTCCACCCGTGTCTTACTTTCTACTTATATATATAGTATATAGCCTCTACATATTTAATAGGGAACATCCCCTTGATGAGAAAAGAGATTTGTCCCCTTTGGATGTGGTAAACCTACAACATTGGATGACCAATATCTCTATGTTGTGGTGATAGGAACTATTTGGGTCACCAGTTAGCTGGCCGACAAAATATTCACCCAACAGTTTTTGGCGACTCCGTTGGGGACACAATAATTTTGTGTAATTTAGAACCTCAAGTTTTAGATTGAAACATCACTTGTATCTTACCTATTATCATTACAACCTTATCCATGCATTCTAATATGGATGAATGAATTGATCCAGTGCTTTCCCATTGTTAATTTTTCCTCCCTAGCCTCGCCAATAGTTTTTGGTGACTCCACTATGGACATAGTAATTTTGTGCAATTTGGAACCTCAAGTTTTAGATTGAAACATCACCTGTGTCTTACCCATAATCATTATAACCCTTATCCATTATAGACTCTGGTGACTCCATTCCATGTCTTACCCATTATCATTATAGCCTTACCATCTTCCTCCACATTTGTTATTTTATCTGTACTGCAAAACCAGAGTTGTTGGGAAAGAGTGTGCAATTTAAAGCCTCAAGCCTCAAGCTGAAGCAGGGCCAGTCCTTTTCCATTTTTGTTTTACAAACTAGCCACTCCACCTAGATTTGTTATCCCTATTTCTTGATAATTAAATCATGGTGGTTCGAGGCCCTTGGGGTAACTCTTTTGGCCCACTCAACCTGACTCCACCTCTGCATGAACTCCCGTGTAGTTCAAGAAAGAATTTCCCTAAATTCTTTGGTGATGGGATAGTTCACCCTGATGAACACATTGTAGCCTTCAGCATAGCATGTGGTGTGATAAGGGTGGAATTTGAAGATGTGGCAGTCAAGATTTTTGTGGAGACACTACAAGGTGCTGTTGTAGACTGGCTTTACCATCTACAAGTTGGATCAGTGACTAACTAGGATACACTTAAAGCCAAGTTTGAAGCTAGGTTCAAGCCTGTAGAGGATGCTCATGCTTTGCTGGCCCAACTCACTCAGATGAAGAAGGAACCTCATGAGCCTATGAGGGATTTTATTGCTAGGTTCAACAAGCTGAGGCACAGGATTCCCATGGTCACCCAACTGACACCTAAAAACCTCAAATTCTTCTTCATCAACTCATAGCTGCCTGAACTGAGTTTTCTATTGAGACGTGTTGGCCACATAGACCTTAAGGCTACTCAAGACTTGGCTACTGAGATAGAAGATGACCTTATCTTGGTAGGAAAGATAAGGAGAGATCCTAACAGAGGTAAACCCTCTTCATCTTCTGAATACTCACCCACAGCCACCATTGACCCAATGGTACAAAAGCTGGCAAATGAATTTCTAGCCTTGAAAAGGCAAATGGCACAAGGTATGTCTTCTGCTCCTCTATATAAAGATATACCAAGGAGTACGTTCCCCAATCATCCATTTCAAGGCAACGCTACCAAAAGTCAAGGGCAACCAAATCATCTTCCTCCCCCACAGAAGAACCTTGCCCTTGAAGCACCTCCAACCAACTCAATAGTGGGATATCTGGAAACAAAATATGTTTCTTATTTCCAACCTGAGTTAGAGAAATAAAATGATGCTGGTCTATTCATAGAGGATCAACAAGAATCAGCTGGTGACTCCCACATCAGTTTCCTGAATTACCAAGATGAACCCATAAGTGAAGGTGAAGCAGATGAGGGATCATACATAGTATTCACCCAGCCTGAGAATTAGTCAGCCTAACAAGTTGATAAAGAATGAATAGAGGAATGAACTCAGGCTATAATTCCAATTGCTAAGTGGGGAACCACTCTGCCTTTCCAGTCAAAGGACCCAGTGATTGCCAAGAAGGTTAGTACATCAAACATCTCTACACCTTCTACTTCAACTTTGCAGATCAGTCTTCCCCCTCCCAAAAACCAAAAGGATGAACTCCCATCCTCTCTTCCAAGTCCATCTCAATCATTTCACATGATTGATCATGTCAATAAATCCAAAATTTAAATGACTGAGTTTGAATCCATGTAATCCAATCCTGGGCAGTTAAACATAGGTGAAGAGCTAGGTGTGGACCTATCTAAGGGAAAGATTATGGTCACCCAAATGTCAGCCCCTATTGCTCAAATTTTGTTTGAGCCTTCAAGTAGGGTTAATTACTCCTTGACACAGAGGATGCTCATGTCTCAACTGATCAAAGTCCCATAGCTGGTAATCCATGATTTGATCTAAATCAAGCATAAGAAGAATGGGTAGGGCATAGTACAAATCAAGAAGGATCTTCCATTTTTTATGAAGAGAAATCTAATATAAGATTAGCTTCTAATGATGCTTGGATCCTGGAATCTGATGGCAGCAATTCTTCCACAACTAGATGTGGATCTCTGTTACTAAGATTGAAGACTGCTCAAGCTGAAGAGATCAAACTCCTTCACACCAAAGGAAATGCTAAGCTGATGGTTTGTGAGGGGTCTGATGCTGACAATCAAATCATGTGTTGGACTAGACTAGCAAAATAGCAAGCTATGGTGGTGGACCATACTGTTGTATTCCAAAGTTAGCAAAAAGAAATCTTTGCAAGGAGAGCAAGGAGTTATGGTTTTCAATTTGAAGACCACGTCCTACCATGGAGAAAGAAGAAGAAAAGGCCAAGAGGAAGATGCAAAAAATTGGTTTCCTGGTGGAGAGCTCCATTCGCCCGTCACCGTTTTTGGGGGAAAAATGGTTTCCTACTGGTTTACCAAGATGGCATCCCCTTTCATTATCCCATGATGAGCAGCGCCTGAAGTAATTTAATTCTTTAAGTATTAGATAAGTTCACCTATACATATGTATATCTGTATAGTCTTTAGTTCTGTTTAGTGCTTTTCATTTTCATTTTTTGGAGCCTTTATTTTTGAGTAGCATGACTCTGTAACCCAATGGCACACTTCAAGGCACTAGAGATTCTAGTTTCTACTCCCCTCAGCTGTTCCAAGTTTTCATCTGAAGAAATTTCCCCAACTGGAGCCAACTGTTGGTCCCCAAAAATGTCACTCATTTTTGGAACAACATATGAGCTATCTTGGTCCTACAGGACCAAAATTTCTCTCTTCCCTTCGCAAAATTTGTTCTGAGCTTTCAAATTCCTCTTTTTTCAAGCTTTTTTAGTAAAGGGATTATCAGGTTTAACAGGTTCAGAGGCTTCTCTAGGTGAGTTCAATCAAAAGAACCAGTTTCCAATACTTGGCCATTTTTAGGGTTAGGTTGGCACCTTAGTTCAATCAAAAATGTCCATCGGCAAGCATCTAAGCAAGGATTGAACCATTAAACCATTGAACCTTGAACCATTTTGGTTCATCAGTTCAATAGGTTCAACGACCAATTGGTTCAAAGGTAGCCCCTATCAAAAAGAGAAGCAGTGAAATAGATGGTTTAACTGAAGCACGTGCAAAAGAAAGAGTCAGGCAGATGCTACCAAGTGGCAACCGTGAAAGGCTTCATTATGTTTTTATAAGAGCAGTGGACCATGCCATGTGCCCTTGGGAGAGACTAGTGGAGGTTGACAAGTGTCATCATTCGTGAGAGCCCAATTGAGCCCCAAACATTTCTATGGTGTTGTAAAGGCCTGAGAAGCCAGATGCTGCCAAGTGTCAATAGAGAAAGATGCCACATGTCTCTGGTTAAAAGTGGCAAAACATGCCACGTGTCAAAGAATGGGGCACTCTCAACATAGGGGCACAGAGCCAAGGTTTTCTTCAGACAAATTGTCTAAAGGAATTCCTTTAGACACTTTGTCTAAAGGAAATAAAGGGACCAACAGCGTGCCAAAGAAATTGAAGCCTGAAGGCCAACTGGAGGATCTTGAAGGGCAGATACCCTTACGAGGGGACACTCGACACAAAATAGACTCTATTCAAAACCCTAAAGGGCAAGTTCCCTTCAGGAAAGGTTTAAGCCTCAAAGTGCAGTGAATGTTGCCAAGTGTCACATACCAAGATAGTTTTAAATGAAGCCTCAAAGCGTGGAACTCACCACGTGTCTCGACCCAGTGTAGTGAAAGCCACCACATGTCTGCATTTGTGCCCTTAGCCTCTAACAATTTCAAAGCTTATTCTGATAAGTCTATTTTGAAGCTGCGGATCCCACCACGTGTCCTCACCTACATCATAATGGAAAGTGACCATAGTAAGCAAGAAAGACATGAGAGAGTTGCTAAGAAGAATGATGGGCCCGTAAATGTCAAATTTGTTGCAATGAAGTGTCTATTGATTTTTTGCATACTTAAAGTGTGGACCCAAATGCGTTGAAAGAGCCTAAGGCTAGGACTAAGAAGAGGAAGAGACAAAGAGGGAAACTCAGTAGGAGTTATTTCCAATGGTGAAATAGTTTGTCGAGAGATATTTGGGGCCTGCCAACATTGAAAGCGCAGCCTATTTGTACCCTTTGAGATAAACGCAGAATAGATAGTTGTGTAGCTAGGTAGGTGATGGAATGAGAGATTTAAGCTCAGGAGGAGGCACTAGAGATGAATCAACATGACATTGTTATGACAGCCACCCTATTTTCAATGCAATCCTTTGACAAACTTGAAAATACATTCAAGGCATTGAATGCATAGCATGGGCCGTTCTATGAAACTAAGTGCCAAGCCTCCCTCAGGGCTCTATATAATGTAATCTTTTGTACCATTTGAAGGGATATCTTCCCCTTACCAGAAGTGAAACTCTACCTAAATTGAAAGGCCTTACTGAGACTTTGAGCTCAGATTGTTGTTCTATTTCTTTGATTGAATGAGAAAGCAAGTTACTTTCAGATTTTGTGCTGTTATAGCTTGTGCTACTTTAGGATATTGTTCTTATGTCTATTTTCTGAAAGCAATCTTATTTATTTGATTTAACAAGCAAAACTAGTGGAGGTGATAAGGAAGGTGTCATGAAGCCAACTACTTTCAGACTTTATGTTGTTATAGTTGTCTTTAGTGTGTATTTTTTCTTTTCTATTTCTGTGTAAAGGACTTTGGGATGACTTTGTGCCCCCATTATTCTTCATATGTCACTCTAGGGCAGTCAAGGTGGAGACTTTGTGCTACATCTTAGATTGTTGGTTACTCTGTTACCCTGTTACTAGTCACTTGCTACCAAAAAGAGTCTTACTATTTGCAAGAACAAGCACTTTTGAAAGAAGAGAAGTGCCTTCACCAATCACCTAGGATTTCTCCTTTGTTTGTTAGCATCATCTTTGAAAAAAGAGAGATGGACGGTTCATTCCACCCGTGTCTTACTTTCTGCTTATATATATAGTATATAGCCTCCGCATATTTAATAGGGAACCTCCCCTTGATGAGAGGAGAGATTTGTCCCCTTTGGATGTCGTAAACCTGCAATATTAGATGACCAATCTCCCTATGCTATGGTGATAGGAACTATTTTGGTCACCAGTTAGCTGGCCAACAAAATATTCACCCAATAGGCCTAATGATGGAAAAAGTGAAAAACCCAAGAAATAGTGAGAAGAGGTTTAGGTATGTGTTATCATGGAATAGGGATGAATCCAATTTCATGGAGTTGTTTTTAATAACATTTAATACATTCTCATTTTTGGTATAAGTTTTGAATTTTAGTGGTTATAGTGAAAAAGTTACTCATAAATTGGCTTGTCTAACTTAGTGATGTCTATGTACAGTGAGGTTATGAGATTTGTCTACAAGACCAACATTGCCATTTTTCCATATTTTATTTATATATTATAATAGTATAATTATCTCATAGTATCATATGCATGCATTATAATTCTCTAAAAGTTGTCATACAAGTGTTGAAGGTCATTGTCACCATAACTGTGCTTTAAGGGAAACTGACAGTTTTGGGTAAGCAAGTTACAATGATGAGTTTGAGGCTTTATAACTTTATTTGAACTATATAATCACATGATTTTTTGGGGGGGGAATTTATGTCCCATAAATGCTTTGTATAAGGTTTTAGAGTTTGTGAAAATTATTTTAATGTTGAAGCCAAAATAAGTTGACTTGTTCATGTTTGATTGTGTGTACTGAAGACAAAATATTGGTCTACAAGACCAATATTTGATATTAGACCTTATTATATTTGTATTTTATAAGTGTGTGTGTGTGTGTGTGTGTCTGTGTGTGTGTGTGTGTGTGTGTGTGTGTGTGTGTGTGTGTGTGTGTGTGTGTGTGTGTGTGTGTGTGTGTGTGTGTGTGTGAAATAATATTTTTAAGGTGTCAATGGTCATGGGAAGTGTTCTTTCAGGTGTTGAAGATCAAGTTATTCATGACTAGATTTTGGAGTGTTCTGGTAGTTCTAAGTGAGTTATTTGCAAAGAAAAGTTTGAGATATTTTATCCTAAGATGTGAAGTATAAATAATATTATTATGTCCATGAGGTCATATATATACTATATATGTTTTTTATTTTCATATTTGTTTAGATAAATTGTGTTTAATCTTCAATAATTCAAGACAGACTTTTTGTGTATGACAAGGCCTAATTGTGAATAGTATAAATGGTGTGCTTCAAGTGGTAGTTGGTTTTAAAAAGTGTTATGGAGCATAGATGAGATTATCATGGGTCTATATGAGTGACTTATTATATGTTCCTAACATGTCATTTGTTTTAATGTGTTCCAAGGAAGGCAAAGTGTAACATGTCCTAAAGTAGGTCTAATAGGATTAGGTCTCTATGAGACCTAAAATAACTAAAATAACATTTTTAATGATATGTCCTAAGATATATTCCATGCCTAACATAATAGGTTAAGGGTGTTTGTATGACTAAGAAGTATATGAGCAAGAGGCATGTATATATTTAAGGTAGTTTGAGGCCTATTTGTGTGTGTAGATTGAATTTCAATAAGATAGCACATTGTTTAATAGAAAAAGATATTATATACCATTATAAGAGCGTAGAGGAATAATTATGAAAATTTTATATAGGTTTTGTATATGAAAATCAAGGTCACATGATCTAATCAGTCTTAAAGAGACCTAATTAAGTGAAGAGACCTAGAAGGTAGTTTGAGAGGGCTAAGAGTATCAAGAGCTAAAGAGGTGGTAATCATCATTTTGTTTAGAGATAAGGTGTCCTAAAGGTGATAAAATAAATTAGGTGTATTATTTTGGGCTAAGTCATCTAGGGAGTTGGTGCCTCCTTACAAGTGGGTGCTTGTTAAATCCTAACTGAGTTGGTGCTTAGCTATTTGGGGTTGGTTCTCCATGTTAAGTAGGTGATTCACTAAATTTGGTGTTTTTATTAAAGGATTGTAGTCCATTTTTATATATTACTTTTTTTCTTACCCTTTATGTTTTTCCACATATGTGATGTGTTCTTTTGTTTCATGCTTATGCGGATAGGTGTTTATGCTTCCTAGATATATATATGCTTGTTTGAATGGTTCATGATTTCTCAGGTGAAATTGATTAAAAAAAAAAATTAAGAATGATTCACCCCCCTCCCCTCTTATTCATTTTTATTCCAACATTTGGTATTAGATCAAGTCATTTGAATCAAGCCTAATAGCCAAAATGAGATCCTAGAAGCGAGGATGGCTAGTTAGAAAGATCAAGGTGGTTTCTCTACTAGTAACGCTCCATTTTTCAATGGAACTAATTATACCTTTTGGATCATCATAATGAGTAAATATCCAATGTAAATGTGCCATGACATATGTCATTCAGTTGTGTATGGATACACTCCACCTCCTACACCACTAACTGATGTAGCAGATAAGAAAGTGAGAGAAATTCTAAGGCAATGAATGTTATTCTATGTGGTCTATAAAAGGTAGAGATTATGAAGGTGATGCACTTTGAGTCAACTAAGGTGATATGTTATAAATTGAAGACCATATATTAAAGAGACACCAAGGTGAATATGGCCAAGTTTTAGACCCATATGAGATAGTTTAAAAGTTTGAATATGAATTAAGATGAAACCATTCCATCCTATCTATTGAAGGTTGATGAAGTTTTCAATATCATTAGAGGATTGGGAGAAGAAGTTAAATATTCTATAGTTGTTTAAAAGTTATTTTGATCACTAAATCATAAGTTTGACTCTAAGGTATCTATGATTAAAAGAGATTCAAGATTTGGACAAACTAGAAATAGATGGGCTTCATGGAATCTTGACTACTTATGAGATGAGAAAAAATGAAGCAAAGACTCCCAAGAAGGAAGAAACATTCAAATCTAATAATAATTCAAAAGTCAATAAGGTCAAGGATGATGAATACTTATATGTTGATAATAATCAACTAATAGCCATGTTTTCAAGGAAATTGAGGTTTGGCTCTGGTAAGTACAAGGGTAAGTTGCCTCTCAAATGTTTCAACTGTGGTAAGATTGGTCACTTTGCATCTAAGTGTACTAACAAGGATAAGGCTGATCATGTTGAGGAACATGATGAACATCATGGAGATGATAATAAGGTATATAATCCTAACAAAAATAAGAAATATTTTAGGAAGTATGAAGGTAAGAAAGGGTCACTCAAGAACAAGAGAAGTTTCTACACCAAAGAAGACAATAACTCATTTGATGTAAGTGACACAAGTACATTTGATAGTGATGATGACAATAACGAACCAAAACATGACAACAATGAAACCTTATTCATGGCTATAGAAATAGATAATGAGGTTGCTCAAAAGGGAAAGGCCTTATGAATGATGAAGAATCAGATGAAGAAGAAGCTAAAGTGAACCTTGAGGTAGAATTGGTGAGTGCCTTAGAAGAGTTAAAGTTACAAATAAGAAAGAATCACAAACTAATATCATTAGTAAAATACTATGAATATCAAATTGGTTTGTTTGAGAAGAGATTAAGTAACACATCCAAGGAGTATGATGAGATCATCAATCAAATAGAAACACAGATGGAGATAATCATTACAAGGCTAAATTCTAAAGAGGAAGAATGCACCAGGTATGGAACTAAAATGAAATCCCTGAGAGTTTAGTTAAATCAAGCATCTAGAAAGTTGAAAACTTTATGAAGTTTGAAAAGAGTACTGATGCTCTAGATAACATCTTGATTAGTTATAAATCTGCAAGTGATAAGACAGGTCTTGGTTTCAAATAAGACCAAAAGGAGGCAACTCAAGTTAAGGAGAAATATAATGAAGACAAGAAGGTCAACATTAAAATACCTATCAAACAACCTAATTCTATGAGGTATGTTAATTCATTTAATGTTTAATGTTATACATGTAATCAATTTGGTTATATATCAAGAGAGTATAGAAGACCCTCTAAAAATTAATATGCATGGGATTATGAAAGTAATCATCAGTCAAGAGGTATGTATAAGGTTGTTTACTATAGTTTTCATAGTGTGGGACACATTACAAGATTCTACCCTAATAAATTAAGAAGGTCATCAAGTCAAAACAAGAGGTTTGAAGTTCCTAGAGTACAAGAGACAATAAAAATGAATGTGTGGAAACCAAAGACAAAATAGGTAAGTCATGATCAGTCTACAAGCTCAAATGGACTTTTTGCTATGGTAGAGCATACTTCAGATGATAAATCAATTCTAGGAATGTTTTTTGTCAGCTCATATTGATGATCAAATATTTGATAAAGAGGTCAAGCCTATATTACCAATCAAGCCTAAAATGATACTGAAGGATATCCAGTCTTATGAGAACATGGAGATATGGGAATCTATTGAGCTTGTGTTGTTTTAGTATCCTATGGAAAGGGGTGACTCGATTAGGCTTCATGGAGACACTTTTAAGCATGGTGGAGGCTTGGTTTGAGGGGGAGCTATTTAGGTTATTGACTGATCTTGATTTGTGTTATGAGTTCATTTGAAGGAAGTATGCATGGAGTAAGGGGGAGCATATTATTGTAATTCTTCATAACCTATGTTGTAAAAAGGTGTGGATCTAGAACTTGTAGTATTTATGACCATTTATCATTAATGTCAAAGTGGGAGAAAGTTTGAAAAGGTTGATTGACTAGATTGGGGGAGATGAGAGTGATTAGATTGAATAATGTTTTTCCATCAATGACAAAGGGGGAGTTTGTTGAGAAATGTTATCATTGATGTCAAGTTTGATGTAATTTATGTCAAAGTGCATCTGGTGAACATCTATGGTGAGTTGTCTTTAAGATAATTTGAAGGAAACATAATGTCTCTCTATTGAGAGATAATTTGAAGTAAACCTAATGATTCCTTTATTAGTTGATGTCAAGTTTAATGTCATGATTCAGGTGAGCGTGATGATTATCAGTGTTATCACAAAGAGGTTTGATGATCAAGTAAGCAGCGAAGCATGGATATGTGTATCTAGGTATGAATGAGGTCATGAGAGAATGTTGATTAGAAAGAGATTGTTGTATTTGTATGAGAGTGTTTTTTGGTGAGTACAAGGTAAGCATGTTTGAGTGTTAGTCCTTGAGTACAAGGTGTCTTGAGAAGCCTAGTCATAATGAGCATGTGCATGGTGAGAATTAAGAGTTTTATGTATAGGTATGAAATTATTTGAGTATCATGTAATTAATTTGAGAAATTTGTAGAAGCATCAAAGAGTGTTTCAAGATCATTTGTCAAAGCTATCAAGTGCTTAAACCTAGTAAGTGATTTCAGACGATATGTGCATAGGATGCCTAGTATTGTAAATGAAGGATCATGATGGCTTGGTGAAATGAATTAAAGCATGAATTAAAGGATTTATTAGGTTTATTTATCATGTATATGATGCATTGGATCACTCGTGTTAGTCTCAAGATGAGCCTACAAGGGTATTACCTACAAACCTAGTCTGCACCTAGACCACTCCTAGACCTTACCTAGCCTAATGAGGTATAATGGTCTATTTTCAAGGTATTTAAAAGATATATTTCTATTTATAATAAATATATAGGTTTATTAAGTATGTGAGTGAGTTATATATCACATGGAAAGAGGCATGAAGGTCAATTTCAAAGCCTGATATGGTTTGCAAGTCAGGGTCTAAGCAAGCAAAGAGAGATAGTATGGCCTAATGGGGTATGAGGTTCTATTTCAAAATAAATTATGGATATTTGAGTGTTTTCATAATATGATATTTTTTTCCAAGCATGTTCACAAATTTTTAAGTCATGGTTTGCAATAAAAGGCACGAAAAGTGGTTTTAAGGTCTCTCGAGTACATAAAATGAAAGCATGCAAACCCAAGAAGGATTTTCAAGTGTTCATTTTCATGTGTAATATATAAATAGGAACCTGATATATTCATGGTATATGGTTAATCTTCCTATCTCAAATTTCTAGGCATTATTTTTTGGAATGAGGGGCTAAGCTTTATGAATGATTATTAATAGTGGAGGATGGCTTAAACCCTCAAAGAACCCTAATAGTGACCCAATATGAAATAAGTTGTTATAAAGTGATAAAAATGGATTGGTATAGATATTTTAGTGATTTTATATTGAACTTAACTCTCTTAGGCATCTCCATGTATGATTGAGCCTTCAGGTGACTGAGTGGACCTTACAAGAAAGGCCTTGTTTCTTAGAGATTTATTGTAGAAGTCAAAGTTGACCAAATCGAAGTTATTAAATGGATGGAGGGAAAATGTTGAGAATTGTATTTTTTCCCATGGATTTTTATGGATAGGTTCTAACCATCAAGTTTTTTAAACTAGTCATCAAAGTTGACCAGTCGTTAACATGCCTAATGATGGAAAAAGTGAAAAACCTAGGCAGTAGTGAGAAGAGGTTTAGGAAGTGTTATCATGGAATTAGGATAAATACAAGTACATGGAGGTATTTTTAAGAAATTTTAATACATCCTAATGTTTTATATGTGTTTTTGAGGTCAATTTTTGTAGTGAAAAAATTTCTCACAAATTTACTTGTCTAACTAAGTGAGGTCTGTGTATAGTGAGGTTATGATATTGGTATACAAGACCAATATTACCATTTGACCATATATTTTTTTATATCTAATAATGGTTTAATTATCTCATAATATATTTTTAATTCATTTTAATTTTCTTAAAGTGGTCATACAGGTGTTAAAGTTCAGTGTCACCATGACTATGCTTTAAGGGAAACTAGCAGTTCTAAGTAAGCAAGTTGTAATGATGAGTTTGAGGCTCTATGCCATGAGTTGAAGAATATAATGCACATTATGTTATTTTTTTGGAAATTTATGTCCTATCCATGCTTTTTTTAAATTTTTATATTCATTTAAATTTATTTAAATGTTAAAGCCAAAATGGGTTTACTAGTTCAAGTTTGACTATGTGTACTAAAGATAAAAGATTGGTCTGTAGGACCAATATTTGAAATTAAACCTTGTGATATTTATACTTGATAATGATATACATATTTAAAATAATATTTTTAATGTTTTATTTGTCATGGGAAGTGTTATTTTAGGTGTTGAAGATCAAGTTATTCATGACTGAGTTTTGGAGTGTTCTGGCAGTTCTGAGTGAGCTATTTGCAAAGAAAGATTTGAGACCTTTTGTCTTGAGATGTGAAGTATAAAGCATATGATGATTTCCCTTAGTTCATATATATATTATATATCTATTTTATTTCCATTTTTTTAGATATATTTTTTTAATCTTCAGTAATTCAAGATAGACTTTTTGTGTATGAGAAGGCCTAATTGTGAACAGTACAAATGGTGTGCTTGAAGTGGTAGTTGGCTCTAAAAAGTTTTATGGAGCCTAGATGAGATTATCAGGGTTATATCTAAGTGACATATGATATTTTCATATTTTTTTCTGTTAATGTGTTCTAAGGAAAGCAAAGTATAACATGTCCTAAAGTAGACCTAATGGGATTAGATCTCCATGAGATCTAAAGATGAAATAAGGCTTGATTAAGGTGTGTCAGACCTAAAGGGACTCATATAATTTTTTATTCATGTCTATGAGATTTCCTAAGATCTATTCCATGGCTGAACTAAGAGTTTAAGGGCATTTTTCTGACTAAGAAATATATAATCAAGAGGCTTGTATATATACAAGGCAATTTTAGGCCTATTTGTGTATGTAGAGTGAATGCGAATAAGATAACACATTTTTTAGTAGAATAAGGTCTTATAGACCATTATAAGAGTTTATAATAATAGTGATGAAAATTTTTTAGAGGTTATGTGTATTAAAATCAAGTTCACATGACCTAATCAATCTTGAAGATACCTGATTGAGTGGATAGACCTAGAAGGCAGTTTGAGAGGGCTAAGAGTATGAAGAGATAAAGAGGTTGTAATCATAAATTTATTTATAAATAAGGTGTCCTAAATTTGATCAAATTAATTAGGTGTCTAATTTTGTGTTGATTCATCTAGGGGGTTGGTACCTGCTTGCAAGTGGGTGATTTCTAAAGCCTAGTTGAGTTGGTGTTTAGCTAGTTGGGGTTGGTGTTCCATGTAAAGTAGGTGCTTCACTAAATTTTATATTTGTAATATAGGACTGTATTCCATTTGTAGATATCAATGGGTTTTCTTCCCCTTGAGGGTTACCCACATATTTGATGTTTTCTTTATGTTTCATGCTTGTGTAGATCAGTGTTTATGCTTGCTATATCTATATGATTTTTTGAATGGTTCATGATTTCTTAAGTGAAATTTATAAGAAATTTTTTTAAGATTGATTCACCCACCATCTTAGTCATTTTTCTTCCAATAGACTATGCAATATAGGGTCAAAAAGTTGGTCTGCAAGACTAATATTTGTCATTAAACCATATGATATTTCTATTTGATAATGGTTTCAAGATTTCATAGGACCATTTACATGCATCAATATTTATAAAAAGGGTCTAACAGGTGTTGGAGATCCAATTCATCATGACTAGTCTTTGAGGTAAATTCGCAGTTCTGAGTGAGTAAGTTGTAGAGATGTTCTTGAGCCTTTATCTCATGAGTGAAAGTGTTTCAATAATTTGGGTATGATATTGAGTTCATTTATTATATGCCTACCTATTTAATTTGTCATGACTAAGTTTCTTAAGAGTGTTTGAACTTCATTCTTACAAGATAGATTTTTAACTGTACACAGGCCTAATAGGCCATTTTGTCCTAAAAAAGGTTTCAAGGTATGAATGAAGGATGAAAATTTAAACCAACATGGAAGAGGTCAGAAGTTTTATTTTAATAAGTGTTTGAAAGTTTGTTTATTATTGTAAAAAGACATCTGGGTTCAATAAGATCAAGTCTTAATGTTAAGAGAGCAGACCTAATGAAGTAGGTCTCCATGAGACCTAAAGAATGAGTAAGACCAATATTGATCATTAATCCATATTATTCTATATAATTTAATATGATCTTAGGGCCATATATTTCCTATAAACATGATTTGTATGTCTTTATTACATGACATGAAGATAATCAAGCATGAGAGAGATCAAACAAAGTTTTGTAACTCACAAGCCTAATATGATAGCGAATTGCAAAGAGTATTCTTATGAGGTGGTTAAACCTAACACATATTATAAAGATTGGATACTATTAGATGGGTTTTATTTAAATTTTTTTTTTAATATTCTTGATGTATATGGAGGTTGAAGGTGTTTCAAGGGATCAAATTTACACATTACTTAAACCTAATGCAATTAGGTGTCCATGAGGCCTAAAAGAGAAATAAGGCCTAATTGAGTTGTTGCAGGCCTAAATAGGTCCAAAGTTTGTTTGAATATTATTCATAAAGTGTTATAAGATATATTTTATGGCTGACCTAATAGGTTAGGATTTTGTGGCCGACCAAGTGGTATGTGAACAAGATATTAGTATATATATAAGGCAGTTTAGGCCTATTTATGAATGCAAGTAATGAGTGAAAAATATGATGCATGGTTGAGAATAATAATGCCTTTAAATTAATTGAAAACCTTTATAATAAATCATATAATCATTAATCAAGTTTATAGTTTCTCTACATCATTGATACATGGTATAATCATAGTTGATGAGGACTATACAAGCAAGGAAGTGTGCATGCAGAGAGTAAGTGAATGGATTGATAAATCAATGAGCCTAAGGACATTTGGTAACATGTTTTAAACCCTCAAAATAGATTAGATAATCATTTAATGAATATCATATAGGTTTTTTGTAGTTGAATATCACAGACAAATGACCTATTCAATCTTGAAAAGGGCTAGTTGAGTGAATAAGCCTAGAGGCAGTTTTGAGAGAGATCAAGTGGAATAGAGTTGAAGGAGTGATCATCAAATATTGAGAGGCTATCAAAGTTACATAAAATATGATTTCTTGATGTATGATATTGGATAGATTTCAGATAGATCAAATAGAGAGTTGAGTGTAAGAGTAGAAGAAATAAGTGTGATTGGCTAAGTTGGTGCTTGGTCAAAGAGGGAGTTGAAGCTTCTTTGCAAGTTGGTACTTGTAAAAATTCTTGGATGAGTTAGGTCTTGGTCAAGAGGGAGGTTTATATTCCTTGAATGTTGGTACTTTCATAATTTTTGTTTTATTGAGTTGGTGTTTAGTCATATGGGGTTGTAGCCTCCTAATAAGTGGGTGTTTGCTAAATTCAAGTGGGTGCTTGATAAATTTGGGGTTGATGTTCCATGTTGGGTTGGTGCTCAACTAAATTTGGAACATTATCTTATAGGATATTTTGTGCAAGATTTTTTAAGTGGGTTTTATTCCCCATGATGGTTTCCCACATATGTGATGTGTTTTCTTGTTTCGTGCTCATGTGATTGGTTCTTAATGCATTTTTATATCACTATGTTTCTTTCATAGTTCATATATGAGTCGATCTAATTGATTGAAATTTTTTGAAGAATGATTCAGCCCCCCCTCTTATTCATTATGATTCTAACAATTAGTTGAGAAGTATAACCTTGGAGGAAAAATGGGAAAATAAGAAGGAAATAAAAGAAAAGAACTATGTTCTATTGTAGGAGGAAGATTGTATATTATAAAGGCAAGAAAGGAATAAAAGGACTTATTATCCAATCTATTTTATTATATAAATAATCTTGGTGTATTATAGTAAGTGTAACATTGATTTTTTGCATTTATTTTGTGTCATCTTGATTGATTATTATTACTAAAACCCATACAAATTATAGTGTGTTATAATCATGCAAGAATTTTATGTATATATAGTCTAGAAGGTCAATAAATTGATGTATTTTTTATGGTTGTGAAGTAATATTTGAATTTTTTGGGATAAAGGAAATATTATAGAGTTTTATGTTATAATAATAATCCATTTGGATGCCTATACATCTTTTAGAGTTGTTAGATATGACTCGACCTTCACACAGTCTAGTCAAGAGAATATAGAGCTTTGTAAAAGTGCTTATTGGAGCCATTTAGTGATTTTTCATGATCAAAAAATTATAGGAGAAGTTAAAACAAGGTATGAAATACCTTATCCAGGTATTGGGAGTATTTAAAGCGTCTTAAAACTCATTCTATCCCCTTTCTATTGCTCTCGACCTTGCATAGGCTTATTAATAATTAAACTAGGGTTTAGAAATGGAGTCTTGTATAAATTCCATTTACACTAGCCAAAAATCATGAAAATTTGGAATAATATGGAATTTTTCATTCTCTATAGGACTAATTAGGTTTCATATATGTACATGACCATAAATTATGATATCCATGAATATGGGAGAAACTAGGCCTAAAGAGACCTAATTACCTAGAAGGGTGTTAGAGAAAAGATAATTCCATTAAGATTTGAGACCTAAACCTTTTTGAGAAGTAAGAAAGAGATAAAAGGTATATATAAATGTATATTTTATCTTTAAAACTGATATATTATTCAGACCTATTGTATTTTTACTAACACAATGTTACAAGTAATTAGGCCTTAAGAGGAGAAAAGTGGATTGTATGAAGAGTTCTTACTTAGAGTTTGAGTTATTATTTTGAATATGGAAGGGAGTTAAAAAGGTAGAGATAAATGGCCCTATAAGCTTAATTTTAGAAACAAGCAAATTAGAACCATGCATTAGGCCTATAAGCCTATAGAAGAATGACAAGCTTAAACCAATGAAAGGGAGTGAAGTGATGCAAAGGAGTATGTGAGATGATGAGTGTGATGTCTTGAGAAGGATGATAAATAAAGAGAGAACAATACTAGATGCATGTAAAGAGGATTATAAGCCTAGAGAAAGTAAGATTGATTAAGGATAGTAAATGACAAGTATGGTACCTACATGGCAAGTAATCAAGTCAGATATCATAACAAAGAAATCAAAGGAAGATTTCAAAGCTAGGGGTATGCATGAATTAATTGTATACACCATCTCTACATCATAGTCTATAAGCTAGATTCCTTGAATCCTGAGTGAAGAAAAAGCCTCAAATATAAAAATATGTAATGCTTTTGCCATTAGAATGAAAAGATAAGGTGAGACAAGATAACCTTTCCTTAATCCTAGAATATTTAAAAATACCAACATGACTACCATATATCACAATTGAGAATCCAGGACCAATTATGTAGTTGTAAATCCATTTACACCAAAATGTATAAAACCCAAACATCTCCAAAATTTTCATGAGAAACTAACAAAATAATCTATCATAGGCATTACTAATGTCAAGTTTGAAGAGCATCCATTTTTGATTGGAGGAAATAAAGTAAATAATTATTTCATAAGTGATTACAATCCCTTCTAAAATCAAGCTACCCATGATAAGGCCCCATTTTTTTTATGAGATCAGATCTAGTAAGAATATTTTTAACCTCATAGCAATAGATTTAGAAATGATTTTATATATCATATTGTGAAATTAAATAGGTCTGAAATATCCAAAAGAAAAAGGTTTCTCCATTTTGGAAATTAAATTTAAAAAATTACAATTGAAATATTTGAGAAACTTTTTTCCCTAACGTGACTCTTCCATAACTAGAAAGACTTACTTTCCATAATATTCCAACACTCTTGAATGATTGCTATTTAAAACCTAACAATTGTAGGAGCGTTGTCCTTTCCCATTAAGGCCAACACTTCTATAACATGTTATTAAAAAATGGGCCATCAACTTCTCATTATAATGATGTGAAATTAATTGATTAATAAATTCTAAGAAAATAACTTGAACTTGAAGAGAAAGGGACTATTTTCATCTAAAAGATCCTCAAAGAATGACATTGCTTCGTATCAAATATCAAAAGACTTATCCAAAAGGAAACCATTCCTAGATATAATTCATGAGATTATATTTGAATTTATCTTATCTTTATATTCACCACTTCAATGTCAACTACTCCAAAGTTTATAGTCAGATCAAGAGAACAAAAGTCAGCCATAGCCCCACATTACTTGTGTAACTATTTTTTTTTGTGTGTTTGATTTGTGAACTCAATCCAATCATAATTAGTAGTTGTTTCACATCGATCCCATTAATGATTACCAACCAACCCTCATTAATATCTATTTCTAAATGATCCCAGAATTTTAAATGGCGGGTAGCTCGTAAAGTCTATAAAGAGTGTTTAGAGTGTATAAATTTTGAAATGTCTAGAAGGTTTGAGAAGAAGTTAAATTGAATAAAAAGAGTTATTGTAAAGAGTGTTTATAAAATGGTTCCATGAGTGACCATATGTTCTTAAGTTTATATTGCCTTAGAAGAGACACAAATTATTGTTCTAGATTCTAGGAAACTTAGGTATGTTTGGTCATGAAAATATAATATTGTCTTAAAGTGGTTTATAAGTCAACTAGATAAAGGTTATTCTTTAGGAAGACTAAAAATTTATTAGAAGCTTAAAAGTTTTAAAGGGTTGAGATTATTTTATCATGTGATATTGATTGAATGTCGTAAAGAAATTTTAATATTATCAGGAAGACATATGTAATGATGAAGAAATTACAAATATAATTGGATATCTAAAAAAGTTTTAAAAAGAGGGAATTGTCATGATCTACATACATAAATAATAAAATTGTACAAATAGGAGAATTTTTTAAAGTATAATTTGTAAGTACATGAATGTCATGGGCCAAATCAAAACTATAATCTGCCAAAGTAAAAATTAGCGTTCCCTAATGAAAACCTCCTTGAGGCATTAGTAAGTAATGTAAATCAAAATAGTCAAGAAAATAAAAAATCAAAGTCCCTTAGTAAAAACCTCTTTAAAGTGATCAAGGATAATCAAAATCAAACAAATCCATAAAATCCAGAAGAATCTATTGGTAAAAATTTCTTCAAGGCACCAATAGATAAATAAATCAGCTCTACATCATTTGATCAAGACATCATTGAAATCAATATCAAAAAAGTAGATGATCAAAAAGTCATTCAAATTGTAACTACTCTCAAGCTTAAGGAGTATAAAAATCTTGGGGTCTTCTTGAGAGAATTTTCAAAAGTCTTTGTAATGTCTAGAATCATGTCACATAAAGTACATAAATAATTAGCAATGGTGATTGTGATTATTAGCCCTAATGTTTGGTCTTCCAACTGTTACACCTCCCTCCACGATCCTACCATCCATCCAAATATTATACACTACCATTAAAATCGATCTTTAACCCAATCCTTATCATGCTTTACCTTACTAGGAAATAATGTATTTTGTAAAGACTACAAAAACACCTGGTTGAGATGTCAGGAGGAAGATGAATAAATAATTAATGAATATCAAAACAACATCATTGGATCCCGTATAGACAACATGATCCTAGTAGAAAAGTTATCATAAATGGGTATTGGATGAATATCACAAGGTGTTTTTGTTATGCATCTTGTACACCTCTAATAAATTGAGATGCCATTAAGCCAAATAAAATCAAATAAATAAAATAAAAATCATTCATCCAATTGTGAAAACCATTTTTCTAGTGCCTTGGGCTATAGTATTATGATGAAAACTAGTTTCTAGTGTCATGTGTAATTTGGCATATCTTCTGAGCAACACTTTGATGACTGTACATTTGGTTTCCATGTGATGCAGTCCTTGGACAACCCTAGTTCATTCCTAATTTTCCATTGTCTCCCATGTGCATCATCTAAAACCTTTCATCATGGCATCCCCTATCATTCCCAATCTATTTGCTATGCTCAGGCTTTCCCTTTGTTAGTGACCCCTTTTGTACATGCATATTCTAAAAGGCCCTAAAAATCAAAAAAGACCAAAAAAATTATAAACTCCTAGAAAATCAAAAACATTGTCAAAGCTATAATATAATATTATTTAGAGAAAGGTATTAAAAAGAATCTTATCACTAATAAATAAATTACCCCCTATATTTATGGACAACTTAAAATTGGCAAGGGGATCTTATGATGCCCGTAGTTAATAGGATAAATTCTCATACATACCAACTCTCAAATTTCCTTGCTAACAAATTAAAATATTGGTGGGGAACACTTCTTCCTATATTAATTACTCGTATTCTTTCATTGAATTTTTTAAATTAAAAAAAGTGAACAATCAAGGAACAAAGATTAGTTTTGATGTGGTTTCCTCTTCAATAAAATATCGATGGATGAAGCTATTAAAATTATTAGAAGGATCATTGATAATGAGACAAAAAAATTGGTAGACTTGTGCTTAATATCAACCTTATATAGCTTTGATGGTGAGATATATGAAAAAACAGAAGGTATGGCGATGGGTTCACCCTTATCGTCAATAATTGCTAACTTATTTATGGAGGATTTTGAAAATAAATAAATTGAAGCTTACCCATTAAAACTAGAATGGTGGAAAAGATTTTTTGATGACACTAATATTTATTAGGATCAAGATAAAAGTAAAATTGAATATTTATTAAAACACCTCAACATCATCTCACCACATATTCAATTCATCTATGGAAACTGAGGAAAATAATGTTATTCCATTTTCAGATGTTCTTAAGCATAAAATATAATGGATATTTATCACATGAAGTGTATAGGAATAAAAAACACATGGACCTCTTCCTTAAAGAGTTTATTCCCATCATCACCCCGGTAAAAAATCCAATATCCTTAAAACCCTTGATACTACAGCCATCATAATATTTTATGGTGAAACAAGAGAAAAATTATCTCACAAGCATGTTTAATAAAAATGGTTACAATAATAATCAAATTTAACAAAGTTTTCTAAAATGCCAAAAAGGAACCCCAACAAAAGGAAGTGGCCAATAAAAATGATAATAAAAATAAAGTTTTCTTCCCTTATATAAAAAAAACAATTGATAAGATCTCAGGTATTTTTAGAAAGAAAGGGATTGATACATCATTTTTTACTTACAATGTCCTAAAAACAATCTTATATCCTCAAAAGATAGACTTGAGCCAAAACTATATAGCAGGGTTTGGATGATTGAATGTTATTGTGGAAAAACATAAATATGAGAAACATGGAGATCAATCAAAACTAGGATTAAAAAGCATGGAAAAGATATTCAATTTGATAGAGTCCCATAGTCAACCTTAGTTGAATACTCTCTAGCAACTAAGCATTGCATTTGTATTGATAAAGCTAAAGTTCTATCTTCTAAGGATCACTATGCTAAACGACACCTAAGAGAAGTTATAGAAATCATCCAACATGACAACAACCTAAATATAGATAATGGTTGGCATATTAGAAACACTTGGAAGCCCATCATTCAAAATCTATAAAATAATAATTAGTTATTAGTTATTAATTAAGGTAAAATAAAAAATAAACTGGTAGTGACTACTCTTTAATATTAAAAAAATTGCTTGTTTTAAAACACTTACCTTTGGCCAACTCTCCTTGGTTTAAATTATCAAAATTTTATATTTTTTAAGTATTATTTATTTTCATTAGCCTACTCTCTTTTGCATCACATTCATCATTTTTCTCCCTAATGAGGAGTCTATAAGTAGACTTAAAACCTCAAAAATAAAATTATTAACATAGTGTAGTCTGAATATATTTTATCTAAAATCTAAAACATCCTAGTATAGTCTTTTGTCCTATGTAAAATATATCAAAAATCTATATTATTATCTTGATTCCATATCCTTATCCCAATCCTTACCCCCACCAAAATAAATATCCTTCTCTAAAATCCATATCCCTTACCCAATAAATCATTGCAACTATCCTTTAATCCAACCGTTTATCAAATCTAACCTCACAAAATATATCATTGCTTTGAGGAGGGGGGCGGGGGGGGTGGCCTGGGGGAGGGGGGTGAATCAAACAAGGCAAATCAAATCATGATACATTTAACCCATCCCATGGTTTTTCAATGGGACAATAGACAAGATATTGATTACGTCAAATCATTAAATTGCATTATTGACATGTAAATACTCACGTGTTTACTTTACTTGTATGATCTTTGATGATGTTTGAATTATTTGAATGTCTTTTATCATGTATACATCTTTTCCAAATCATATAGGTTTATCTTCTTATTTGCATCTATTCATTTATGTGTCTTTGATTAGGAATTTATGAATATATTTATACATATTTTATCTTTTATTGTTTGTGCAATAACAAATGCCAAACATGTCATGTTTGCTCCTTATACCAATAGTGCCTTACATTACATGCTACTTGTACATATTTTATATTTATATTTTGTGTCAATCCAACATGCATTATGGAAAGAAGTCATCATGGTTATACACATATCATGGTGTATATTTCCTAATGCTATATTAAATCATGATTTCTCAAAATAAAATGTCTCAAGACCATGAAATTAGAAACCCACACCCATAAATATCCTACCATCATCAAATAATTTATCCTATCTATATCAATCATCTAAATCAAATCATGTAACCTCTCAATCTACCAAGTACAATCATCCATTAACCTTATATAATTGAATCAAATCTATCAAACATCCAATTATCAATATTGCCCAAAAAAATCAATCAAATTTGAATCCCATCATATATAAATCAAATAAAATCATTAAATTGATAATCTAAGTCCAATCATATATCCTACATCCAATCATATCTAATAATCAAAATCATCACTAATCTAACATTTCTTCTAACATCCATCATCCTCATTAGTCTTAATCAGTATCCTTGGGGCATCCTTGGGACATCAACATCATCTAACCTATCATCTATCATCACATAAATCCTTTGTATGGAGAAATACATTGATCTGAGGTCTATAGGTAATATGTAGGAAACACTCAATCAGTAACCTTGTAATCATCTACAATAATATTCAAGCATTCATTTTTTTATTCTAAATAGATATCCATGTCTAATTGATATCATCATAAACATGATACATCATCATTAATCCATGCAATAGAAAAATTACTTGAGCTAAAATGAATTTATCGATCAATCAATCAATCTAATTGAAGTTTTCAGCTCTCCTCGACATATATCATTGTTTGAAATACATTTAATCTTGAAAATTTGATAATCAATCTATATAAATTTTACAGCTTCCCCTTTTCAAATGTCATTTGTTGGGGCACATCTAAAGCTGTAACACTATCTATCATGTTATTTTGTATATATTACTACCTAGGGAACCATCAATCTATCCAATCTAAATATTGATACAATTATAGCTCATTGATTAAAAGCATCACATCAAATCAATCATGTTAATCATATCAATAATATTTGATGTATTTATTCCATTAAAAACATCTATTTCATCTATCACATTTGTCCCAACCCATTTATCATGTATCCCACCCCTCATTTTCTTTTTATTGTCTATTTGTCTTATTCCTCCTGGCATGACCCTAAAGGGGGCATCACCCATCCTAAATTTAATCAAATTACAAACTCGCATGACCTTTAACTTATTTGAATTGCCATTACTTCTTACACTTGTAATTCCCTTTCATAGAGGGGGAAAATGTAGACATCTAAAATTAACCATTCCTCTATCATTACTAAGTATATCATTATTTGTCACTAATTATCATCATCTCTAACCACACTAATATCATTTTCTTAGCATCACCCTTTACATCCTTCCACATCACATTAACTTTACACCATCCCTTACATCAAGTAATCATCCACTCATCATCCTATTTATTCTCTAATAAAATCCTCACATTATTTGGTAATTTTATATTCTTAGCTACCTACCCTCACCTACCCCCACTAACACTCCTAGAAAAATACATCTTTAGGGTAAGTGCACCAACTTGGGGGATAAAAAAGGGCCTACCCATGGACATGATTTTTTTGAAATTTTAAAAATGTGAACTTCTATAGATAATTAGAGATAGCTACACTCAAAATTTGAAGATGGTATAAAAATATGAATTATAGAATTTTGAGTCTAGTTTTCAAAAAACTATTTGTTTTTTAAATTGTTAAGTATAAATAGTTCAAACATCTAAAATTTGAAGAGGACCTCCTATTTTTTTAAGAAAATTTGAATTTTACCATTCCGTGTGACCCACCATTTTTTGAGAATCATTTAATATTTTTAGAAACCCTTTGGTGAATATTTAGATTACATCTTATAGTGTGTTATGAACTTATATATATATATATATATATATATATATATATATATATATATTATATATATATATATATATATATATATATATATATATATTTATATATTTATTTATTTATTTATTTATTTATAAATTTTGTAATTAAGTATGTCCTAAAAATTGATAAAAAAAATAGATAGGCATCCATGCGACCCACCCTAAATACCTCAAAAAAAATGAAAATTGATTTTTTTTTAATGTGTGTAGAATTAGGCCTAGTTTGTTACCATATAATTTTCTTTTCATTTAGATCAACGAAAATCAAAATAGATAAACATGAATATACATGTATGGGTGAGGCATGTAGTGGCCTGAAAAAGGTGTTGTTAGAAATAAATATAGCTTAAACCCTTAAAATAGCCCAAAAATTATAAAAATCATAAATTTAGAGAGAGGACAATGTGCTCATCGTGATGGTAATAATTTTTCAAATTTTGATGTTGAAATCCATAGTGTATTTGATGATTGAAGTTGAAATTTCTTAGTTTTTCCTAAAACTCTTGGCCTCGGCTATAGATGCACAGTCCCAAGCCTTTGTCTCAAAAATCCAAGCCATTTCTAAGCCTAAAGGCTCAATTTTTAATTAAACTTCAAATAACATGTATGCATAATTGTAAATTCAAATCATGCATATACATTGTATAATGTGCACATGCTATATAGTGTAATTATAAGTTTACATTTATATTGTTACATTTAATTTCTTATACTTTAAATTTATTTTAGTAAATATAAGAAATTAGGGTCCCTCACCATGTGATAGAGTTGGTCTCATAGTTACTTGCCTTATGATGTGGAAAATAATTTTTAAAAATCCAATCAGGTGAGTACTTAAGCATTTTCAGGGTCTAAGTATTAAACCTAGGGATTTTAGGATATAACTATTGCAATTGATATCTATTTTTGGTAAGTACATATAGTCATTTTTTAGGTTTTTGTATGCCTTTTAGATTGATTTTTGGCATTTTTAGAAGTCTTAGGTTTGTCAAAATTGAAGTTTGCAAACCACTCACTTTGAAATGGATGTAAAGTGGTGTGATTAGGGTAGCATAGGTTATATTGATGACCTACACACATAAAACAACCACTTTGTGTTAATTTGACTTGTTCATCATCCTTCCCTCATCCTTGATCACTTCCTAATCATGTCTCATCACCCCTAATCACTCAAGTTTGTCATCCTTAATCACTCTATCATTGATTATCACCATCCTTCATCATCCCTAATCACTCATTTCTCATCCCTCATAATACATAATCAATCTTTCTTCATCCCTCATCATCACTAATCACTCCCTCATTGACCCTCACCATCATTCATCACTCCATCATTAACCCTCACCATCCCTAATCATTCCCTCATCATCTTGCATAAGTATATACTCTAAATATATCTTTGATTCCAATCATATGTTTTTTAATACATTATAATATAAATTAACTCTTTTATAGGACTTGTGTTATCAATACCCATTTGTGATAGTCAATTTTATTAATGAATGAATTGGATGATCTTCCAAATTTATAATCAAGTAACATAAGTATTAACATAAAATAGAGTCTAAATTTTAGTTCATCAAATTATCTTTGTTGTGCAGATGACTAAATGAAAATTTATTCGGTTCCACCTTTGGTATTTGGTTCAAAATATAAAAATTAAACACAAATATCTTGCATAATTTTCTAATTCTAAGAAGATTTGAATCAGATGCAAAGTTATTTAGTCTTTCCCATTCTTGTATAACTTGAATCTTGGTTAGGTTCACACATGTACTCATTATTTATGTAATGTGTCCCAAATATTTAATCTCTTACATGAAAAATGAACATTTATTCATGTTATCACAAAAATATGTTTCTATAAAATGTGAAACACTAGTTCAACATGGTGTAGATGTTCATCCCATGTTTTCTAAAGATTAAGATGTCATCAAGGTAGATTAAAAAATGGCATAGGTAAATGGCCTAAGGGTGTCATTCAACATCTTGAAATGAATGAATTTGTTATATAAGTTAACCTAAAAGGTATAATAAACTAGTCAATAAATCCTTCCTTTGTTTTTAAGACTATGTTCCAAATGTATAAAGGTTTAACATGAATATGATGATACCCAAATTTAAGATCAATTTAAGAAAAGAATTATACACCATGGATATGGTAGAAAAATGCCTTAATGTTTAAATGAGGATAATAGTTCTTCATGTTAATCTTGTTAAGATTTTTTTAATTGATTCACAACTTTGGCACAAACACAATTGGGTTTCTGCAAGGCAATTGATTTGGGCATGATGTGTCCATTATCCATGATTTCATGGATCTACCACTTGATCTATTCATTCTCTAGAAATGATATGTTGTATAAAGAGGTTTGAGGTAGAGGTAGTTAAGGTATCAAATCAATGGTATTATTTAGTGCATATTATGTAGGAACTTATTTAGGTGATTGAAAGATATTCTTGTATTCATCTAGTTTATGGTTAAATTATTTTGTCTTTGTTATTTTTGGATAAACCACACTATGATATGGTGACATAAGGAGGTCATTCAACATTTAATTCTTACTAAAATTGAAAATATTATTTCACTTCTTGGTACTAATGACTAAAAGCTTATGAACTAACTATGATATATGGTATTTCAGATCCAGATAATATAATACAAAATTTCAAGGATTTACTTCACAGACTACATGTCAATGGTAAATACATGGTTAAATACATGTAAAACATCACACGCCTATAATGGTGAGATGTCACAAAGGATTTCATCTTTAAAAAGTTTGATTTTGTATACCAAGTGACACTACTAGGTGATCCATTTCTCAAGGCCTACACTAGACCGTACAATAGCGTATGGTTATGGATGATGTATAAATTTCAAGTTCAATTTTTGAAAATATGATTTAGGATAAATTAAATTCTTCTTACTTCCATTAGAAATGATGAAGTTTATTGTCTCACCATTGATCTACATTTGTTAATGAAATAATATTTTTAATTCATATAATTTCTTGATGGGGGAAGTAGAGATATTTTTAGTACCAACCATATCATTATGTTCATAATATATTATCTACTTAAATTTTAATAGTGATAGATAACTTGTACCCACTTCTTGAGATGTGAAAGTAGAGAGCTCATAGTGTGACACTCTTCATTGGATTGAATATTGAAGTTATGAATTAAGCACCACTTTCCAATCTTAGACTACTTGTTCTAATCATTTAAAAATTATTTTCCACTCTCTAGTATGATGACTCAATCAATATACATAGAAATAGAAGGCCTTAAATATAATAATTCAGATCATAAAATGTCCTCATATCAAAATAAATTGATTGGTTTTAGGAAATTGCATAGCTTGGTGATCCTCATGTATTTACTACCCATTTTTTGTGCTATGGTGGTTTTACTTGCTTCTCTTTTTTGGTAGATTTTCAATTGTGAATTACATCATTTATAATAGGCCTGTATTTTTTCATATGTGTTGAGTACTTGTGTTTTAAATTTTCCTCCACATAATTTTGATCACTATGTCTTATATTTTATGCTATCACTCAACTCTCCACTTGTATCTCCTAACATTATTAAACTCCAACAAAATACCACCATCAAAGTATTGGATGAAGTGATTAAATATGAGGAGTGATGAGGAGGAATTGAGTAGAGATGATGAGGGAGTCAATATGAATGATGACATATGTTGACGATCAATGAGGGAGTAATTAAGAAGGATGAGGGAGTGATTAGGGATGATGAGTGATGGTGAGTATTAATGAGGTAATGATTAGGAGAGATGAGGGATGAGGAATGAGTGATTAGAGATGATGAGGTATGATGAAAAGTGATTACCAATGATGAGGTGATGCAGGAACAACATTACCTATTATAAATAGTGATATAGTTTACATGTTTAGAGTCTTTAGAATGTGGTCAAGGTCATAATAAGTTTGTAGGGGTCTTTCTAAGTTTCTAGTTTTACGTCAATTTTGAATTGGATTTGTATTGGACTTTCCTACCAAATCTTTCATTTTAATTTTTAAAATTTCATAGAGACTTAAATATTATTTCAAAAAGTCCAACTTTGGATTTGGTGTGGTTAAATGCTAGACTTTGGTGTGGACACTCTCAACATACAAAAGAAGTTAGAATTCAGTTGATGGTTATTTGGTAATAAGAGTCTTGTCCATTTATTATTTTGTATCTAGAGTCAGATTAAAGAGAGTTGGAGGGGGTAGGATTCAAAATTTTGAATTTAAATAACCCTAAATAAGTGAATAAATATAGGTTTTGATTATTTGTAGATAAGAAAAGAAATAAACACTACATCTTCTTGAATATGTGCAAAGATAGTTCATAGTGTGCATGATCATGAAACATGATTAGTAAAAAGTTATTTGTGATCTTTGTGTGAGTGCTAAGTTGAAATTACCTTTTTTTTATGGTGATTATATCATTTTTCATTTCAGTTTTAAATCTTTTGAATTTTCAAATTACCAATTATATACCTTGTGCTTTTACAAACTATGCCTTAAAATCTGAGTGAAGGTCAGAGTCTTGTGGAAGAGGAGATCCTATTTGCTGGAATTTTGGAATGTATGAGTAATTATTAACTTTACATAATAATTCCTTAATATTTTTTAAACATTTCATGTTATTATTCTGCTAAGGACATTATGTGTTAAATAACACAACCCTATCTTCTATGAGCAAAAGTTATGAGTATACATCTGTGTGAGAAAGTATATGCATGTATTGGAGTGAACATTCAAATGTATATGTTTGTGATTTTATTCTCATATTATCAAGAATTTTTATATTCTTTAAATTATCTTTCATATATTTGTATGAGCAAAATAAAATTAACATAGTCCTACAGTCATCAAGAAACTTAACACAGTCAAAGTGGTATCTAATGGAAATTAAAAAATGGAGTGTTATAGATTGAAGGAATTGATTTTTTAAAGTTTATAAAAAATTTTAAGATAATTTTAAACCTTAATTTTGATTTATAACCCTATTTGGAATGAATTATAACAAACAACCTCTTCTCAGATTACTACAAACCTATGACTGAGTACACAGTCTATTCAAATTTGGTTAAGTCAATTTATTGTAGCTTAAAAATGGAAATATAACACTTTTAAAATGTGAATATGGTATAATAATACCTAATACAATATTAAAATTCATTATAAATTACTTTATAAGATTGAAATCTCATTTTGACCCTTCTCAGGTCTGTGAAACTAGTCCCAACCCTGTATTAGGGCTTCTACTTTCAAAGTGAGTTTTTAGGAGTTGTAACTATCAATAATTCATGTAATTTGGTGAAAAGTTATAGTTAAACATGAAAAAATATAATATAGTTTTTTTAAGTTGTGTAAGTATGGATAAGTATGAATGGGGGAGGATTGTGTGGTAGACAAGGTAGAAGGAAACCTAACAACCTAATCCAAAAGTAGAAAAAGCCAAAATAAGTTATCAAATAGTTGAATCAAAGCCTATAAATTTGTGAATAAATTGGATATATTATAGGTTATCCATAAATTAGGTTTATTTAATGATTTTATTATGTATAAGAAGAGTCTATGATAGAGTAAGAGGTAGTGTATGATATGAGGATTGTGTTGAAACGTTAAGTAGAGTTGAGAAGAAGTTAGAGAGATCTCAAATGAGTGGAAGGAAGTTTGTAATATCCCTATTAATCCTAATGAACCAAAGACAATATTTGATCTAAGTTTTTATAAATCATAAAGACTAGTAAGGGGGATAGTCTCAAAGTAAGAGAGATTGAACACATTGAGTAAGGATAATAGAAGGAAGAGTTTAGTGAGACCATCTAAAGAATGGTGGAGAATAAATGAAATGAATAAAATATAGATGTGAATTTTAAATGTGTGGAGAGTTCAAATATAGAGATCAAGAAAGAAAAGACAAATTGAAAGTTACATGAATATTGGCAAAGAGCTTGGACAAGAAGAGTATGCAATAGGGCTCTGCATCATGAGGGATAGTGAGGGGAAATGATGGAGTGATTATAAATGATGAGGAATGGTGATGGTCAATAAACTAGTGATTAGAGATGATTAAGGATGAGGAGGGATTGATTAGGGATGATGAAGTGGTGATTAGGGATGATGAACGATGGTGAGAGACAATGAGGGAGTGATTAGGGATGATGAGGGAGTGATTAAATATGATGAGGAATGGAGAGGGTCAATAAGGGAGTGATGAAGGATGAGGAGGGCCAAGGAGTGAGTTATTAGGGTTGATGAGGCATAGTGAGGTTCAATGAGGAAGTAATCAGGGATCATGAGGGAGTGATTATAAATGACTAGGGATAGTGAAGTTCAATGAGGGAGTGATTATGGGTGATGAGGTGTGAGTAGGAAGTGATCAAGGATGAGAAAAAGATGATGAATAAGTGAAATTAACACAAAGTGATTATTTTATGTTTTTAGTTCATCAATGTGAAATACACTACCCTAATAACACCATTTTACATCAATGTGACCTAAATGAGTCATGTTATCCCACATTTTTGAGGTACAAGATGTATGGATTTGTGTAGTCATCAATGTGACCTAAGCTACCCCAATAACACCACTTTACATCAATATGACCTAAATTAGTCATGTTATCCCACATGTTTAAAGTATAAGATATATGGATTAGGTCATCAAAAGACTGCTACAAGCCTAGAAAGGTAGTTTTAAGAGGTTTCCCTTGAAATTGGATGGGTAAGGCCTAGTAGAGTCTCATGGAGTCATCAATGGCTTGAACTATGGCATCTAGGTGAGTAATGGCCATATGCAAGGGCCTAAACATGTAACTAGCTTCCAAAAATAGTTGTATGATGTGTGTAGGTCATCAATGTGGTCGTTTGATGTGTGTAGGTCATCAATGTGGTTTTTTTATGTGTGTAGGCATGACTAGGAAGTGATCAAGGATGAGGGAAGGATGATGAAAAAGTGAAATTAACACAAAATGGTTGTTTAATTTGTGTAGGTCATCCATGTGACCTACACTACCCTAATAACACCACTTTGCATCAATTTCAAAGTGAGTGGTTTGAAAACATCAATTTTGACAAACCTAAGACTCTTAGAAATGCCAAGATTTAATCTGAAAGGCATAAAAACCTAAAAAATGATTATATGTTTACCAAAAATAGATATCAATTGCAAAAGTTATGTCTTAAAATCCCTATATTTAATACTTAGACCCTAAAAAATGCCTAAGTACTGACCTAAATGGATTTTGAAAAACTATTTTCCACATAATAAGGCGTGTAACTATGAGACCAACTCTATTAGATGTTGAGTGACCCTATATTATTATATTTACTAAAATAAATTTAAAGCATAATAAATTAAATGTAAAAATATAAATGTAGACTTATACTTAATTTACAATAACACATATGAGTTATTATAAATTTAAATAATGTGTATCCATTCTAGTTCAATAATTACCGAGCCATAATTTCAATAATGTGATCATGTTAATTAAATAATGTGATCACATTATTTAATAACATGATCATATTACCTAAAATGTCCATGAAATTTTCCCCAAACTCCATGCACATACCCTCTATTCCCTATCTAAATACTCATTAATTATCATAATCATATCTATAACCTACTAATCTACCTTAAGTCACTCACCATCCTACTCTAGATTCTTCTAAGAATATTTAATTCCTAAATTTATCTACCCAAATCCTCACATCAACTCTCAATCATTGATCTCAATCCTCCATGGCACAAATCTAACCCTCCATTCTTCCATAAATATCCTATAAATTGAGATACACCCTCATATAAACCATCTTTGGAACTTTGAATCCTTCATTCTTGAAGCATTTTCATCCTCACATCCAAGTTATCCATCGACCATTACCAAGAAATCAAGCTATCCATAGCCTAAATGTTTTCCAATTATTGATCCAAACAAGAAGAATATACTTTATACATCAATCATTCATCCTTCAATATCTTAGATCATATCCACATCTCAAGGAGGAAACATACATTTATGAATTTGAGGTATAATCTTCTTGTTTATGATTCATTTATTTTACATTTTGGATACATTTTCCTTATGCCCAATGTGAGGTATTATGATTGGGATTAGAGCAGGACAAAAAATTATGAATTATTTGGTTTATATCTAACAACTCTACTCTTTATCACGTATAATTGGTTTGAGCAATGGATTCAAATCTACTTTCACTAGAATATTAGCATCCCCATCAAATACCTTAACTGTATTAAGACTCCTTGTAAATTTATAACCAATTCTACCATAAGGATAAATTGTGATTCTAACTCCTAAAATGAATCCATTGAAATGAAACCCATGCAATTCCTACCTACAATGGGAATATCATATGAGGTGGTCTCAGCACAATTTTCCACTAACAAGGGCAAACCTCTATGATGTTCCTTTTTAACAATTATTTTTCAATTAGTAGAACTTATATTTTATTTGGAAGTAGAACAAACAAGATGGAAAAAACATAGAAACTACCTCAAGATTTAACCAAGAACACATTTTCATCTCAAAATAATCCACATCCAAAATGGCCTTAGGGCTTATAACACCTCCCTTTTTTTCACCCATAAGATAATCTTTAGTCTTTTTTTGGTGATGATTAAATGGAATCCCATCTCCCTACACTAACCATAAAGGAAGAAATAGGGAAATAATGCTAAAGGATGTATGATGCCAAAGGCCAAATCAATAAATACCATATATCACGTGATTACACTCAAATAAAAATATAAATCCAATCAGGCCAAATACATAGATGGAAGACAACTTTAAAAATATAAATTTGTTAATCTAAGGATCTAACCTTAAGGGATATACCATTAGGTGGATTAGGAGGCTCATTAGGAACAAATTATTTCTCCAACAAAAATATAATCTAGAACAACTCTAAAGAAGATTACCCACCTTATTCATCTTCGATTAGTCAATCCTCATGTTTGTAAGGGAGTCAAAAATCTTATTGGCTTTCATGAAATAATGTTGAGCCTCCTAGTCATTGAAGATATCCTGGGGTTCCCAGATTTGATGAGTAATGTTTTCAATCCTCTAATTAAAAAAACCTTGATTTATAATGATGTAGACAACCACCATTGAATCTCCTTGAATATCTAACTTGTTAATCCCACATTAAGCAGGTAATTAAATACCAAACATTAAGTCTGATATTCAACCTCATTATTTGTCCCATTATATATTTTTATCAAATCCTTTTAAATTTAAGGAGCCTATATAATCCTTAATAATTCAACTAGCCCTAGATAGACCAAGATTACAACATGAAGCTCAATCAAAATTAAGTTTGAATAATCCCATTAGAGGGGAAGATGAAAAAGTGTACAACCTTATTTCATTATAACACTATTCCCTTTATAACTAACCCTTGACCCATTAATGAGAGGTAGATACATTACCTTATAGTTGTTCAAAATGAAAATGTCTTTGGTAAACACTACCTTGTTGGAAGAGGAACCCTAGGACATTAGTTGCTTAGAGATTGCCACCTCAATATTGTTAAGAACCTTAACAACTAAGGATTATTTACCTTTGAAACTATGAGAATTCCTCTCCTTTTACCCCTACCAAATCAAAATCATAGGGATAATAATCCAAATTTAATAAAAAAACCCCTTGCTTAGGAGAGGGTCACATCAAAAAGGCTTGAATAAGGGAAGTATGAGTAGCCCAATCCCAACCCAACTTTAGTCTCAATGAATTCTAACACTTTCTAGCAAATGGATAGCTGAAATAAAATGCTCTACATCCTCATATACATTTTTACAAAGGAAACATATAGATGGACCAATAAAGTGTATCTTCTAAAATATATATTGAGTGAGAATCTAACCTTAATCACCAACCAATAAAAACTCTAGTTTTTGAGTGGCAAACCTTATTCCAACATGAAGAGGTCAACCAAGGTTGCATAGGCAAAGAAAGGAAAGACTATTTTTAGCCTGAATTGACATCATTGAAACCAAATTTTTCCCCAGCCTAGTAAATATGATCCTTATCTTAACAAAGATTCATTATTTAGGAGAAGAATAATTTCTAATTTCACATCCTGGCCTAGAGGAAGGTTCATGGAGGTGAGATCCTTCCATAACTAAATATTTAGACCTTATGATCCAATCAAATACAAATAGTCATTTAATTTTCAGTCCCACCTAATTGAAGACACAACTCTTGATTCCATAAGATCCAAATCCTTATCCAATAAGGTATGCACATTACAAGATTCCTCCCAAAAATTAGTAGCCTCACTTTGATATGATTTCCCAAGGTAGCCTCACTTGATATTTTTCACCCTATGTTCTATTCTAGATGGAAAAATATCTGATACCCACCCCTTCCAAAGTTTTTGTAAAATAAATTCTCCCTATCAAGAAGTAAGAGCTTTAATAGAGGACACCATATAAATTATAAGGGTGTTTAACACATATTTTATTAGAGTGATACATTTTACTAACATTAACCATTTTAATTTCCATAAAATTAATTGATCTTAAAAATAATTTGTCAACATTTTCTAATGAATATATTTAATGATCTTGATAAATAAGAGGATTCCCAAAAATTTCCCATAAAGAGAATCAATTTTGATGTCAAGTATTTCAATAATTTTCACTTGAGCCTAGATGGGAGTATTGAAAAAATAGATTTCAAACGTTGAGTCATTAATCAATTATCTAAGAAGCATATATTAGTGGTTAAGAATGCTTCTGAAAGCCCTTCCTTCTTCCCTTATATTGGTATAAAAAAGAGTATCATTTACAAAAATTTGGTGAGTAAAAAGATCCAATAAGTCATTATCCCATATTCTTTGAATCTTGAGTGAAGAACAAGCCTTAGATATAAAACTACCTGACTCCTCATAGTGGCCCCAAGAAAGAGTATCATCTTTAAAAAATTAATGGGTAAAAGGATCTAGTTGGTCCATAACCTGAATTCCTTGAATCCCAAGTGAAGAACAAGACTCAGATATAAAACTACCTAATGCTTCTACCATTAGAATTAAAATATAAGGTGAGAGAGGATAGCCTTGCCTTAATCCCCTAGAATATTTAAAAATAAAAACATGACTACCATCTATCATGATTGATAACCAAGGACCAATTATGTAGTCGTAAATCCATTTACACCAATATGTATAAAACCCAAACTTCTCCATAATTTTCATGAGAAACTACCAATTCAATCTATCACAGGCATTACTAGTTTCCAGTTTAAGGATCATCCATTTTTTATTGGAGGAAATAAAGGAAAATTATTTCATAAGTGATCACAATCCCATTTGAAATCAACCTACCTAGGACAAGACCCCTTTGTTCTTGTGAGATCAACTATAGTAAGAATATTTTTTAACCTCGTAGCAATAGCTTTACAAATTATTTTATATATATAATTATAGAGTGAAATAGATCTAAAATATTTAAAGGAAGAAAGCTACTCCATTTTGGGGATTAAATAAACAAAATTGTAATTGAAATATTTTAGATCCTTTTTTCCCTGACATGATTCTTCCACAACTAGAAAGACCTCTTGGCCCATAATATTCCAACACTCTTGAAAGAATAATACTAGAAACCTATCAAGTCTAGGAGTGTTATATTTTCCCATTAAGGCCAACACTCCTCTAACATATTCTTCTAAAAAATGGGCCACCAATACTTATTCTAATGATGTGAAATTAGCTTAGGAATAAATTACAACAAACTAGCTTGAGCTTTGAAGAGAGGGATTATTTTCATCTAGGAGATCCTCAAATAAGGGCATTGTTTCATATTAAATATCCTAGGCTTTATCTAAAAATAAGACATTCCTAGTTATAATACATGAGACTCTATTTGAATTTTTATTAGCTTTGATAGAATTGTTGAAAAATTGAGTGTATTTGTCACCTCCTTTCAATCATGATTCTCATGAATTTTGCTTCCAAAAGATTTCTTCTCTAGATAGGAGTTCTTCATGAGTAGCTAAAAAAAAATTCCCCTAAGATAAGAATCATTATCCATTCCTTTAATAAAAACTTCCTCATTTAATTCACTCAATTATGTCTCCACCCTCACTTCCTCTTGTAAAATATTTTTGAATACCTGCTTGTTCTATGCCTTCAAAGAAGCCTTGACATAAGTGAATTTTTTTGCCACATTAAACATCTTGGAGCCCTTTTCAATAGGAGCATTTTTTCACCATTATATTTTTTTTTTTTGAATATTTTAAGAGTATAAACCCAAGTCTATATGTCCAAAGGACACACAAAATGAAAAAAATAAAAAAAATTAAGCCACCACATTACTACCAAGAGTATCATAGTATATCCATCACTAAAGCACACTTATAACATTTAAAAAAACCATCACCAACCAAAATAACACATACCCAAATCACCAAACATAGCTAAAATACTAGGTCCCAAGTACTTAACTATCAACAACATGTCCCATCTGAGTTTTATTAATATCAATAATCATATCCTTATACTGAGCATCTTGGATAGGTTCCTTTACATTGACTCAAGTCCATATTATTTACCATTACTTCCACGTCCAATAACTAACTAATTGTTAACTATTGAGGTATATGTGTAACCATATGGACAATACAGTAAGATATTATATTATCACATATAGGTTTGGTTTAATTATTAGGATACTAGAGGAAGGAGGAAATGGAGGTTGGAGATTCCAGAGCCTCTTGTCAATCACCAAGGACATGGCTCAAATGTTTTGGTGATATTTTGTGTGGTGTGTTTTTTTCCATTGTATGTTTGAGTAAGAATAGGACATTCTTGTTCACATGTGTGGTGTGTGTTGACACAAGAACGTGTACCCAGTGGCAGGGAGTCAAACTTCTTGCCTTCTCCTCGCAACATGGAAACTCCTCTCTCACCTGTGGGATGGTGAAGCAAGAGAGGAGAGTCTCTAGATAAGGGCTATCTCCCTTTGATGCATCATGTTTATTCCAGCAAGTGCAAAACATATATATATATATATATATATATATATATATATATATATATAAAGGGGGGATGAAACGAGAGAGAGATTGTAGGAAAAACAAACCTACTCTAAAGAGGTGATGTACCAAAATAGGTCAACCTTCACACATCCACTCTCAGAATCAGACAAATACACACATACTTTACACACTTGGCAGAAGGACCAGGCTGCAAAAACTGGCAGGGAGGCTTTCATGAAAACACAGGAGATAAAAAATCACTGAGGTGCTGTGAAATGCACACTATAAGCAACTTCCTCTGTTCTAGTCTTCTAAATGTCAGCTCTTCTCCTTTTAGCTATATAAATGGTGCCTTGTAAATAGCAGGTTTGTTGGTGTTGGACCTGTGAGAGCATCAAAAGATAATGACTGAACACAAACAACACTCAGCACATACTCTACAAAATCTATCTAAATGGAGGTAAAAAACTGCATTTTATTTGATTCAGGTGAAATTTTGCCAGGGTTGCACCTTTGCAATAGTGTAAGATCTCCTTTTCTCAAAAATGAGAAGTTATAATATATAGAAGAAAGGAGAAAGAAAACTTGGCGCTTCTTTGACAAGTTGGCCTATCGCGTCCCATTGGAAAGAGGAAACACTATTGTGTTGTCATCATTCTAGAAGAAGCCTGCTGGAACCATGATGTATAATCACCAAATTTGACTTTGCCATTCAAGCTTTAATGTGGAAGCATGGATCATGCCTCTTTTCTGCCAACAGACTAAAATTTGTCCCCTTTTCAAAGCACAGGCCATGTTGCTTGCTGTTTGCACCATTTGGGGACTATCAGGCATTAAATCACTTTATCAGCTACTTAGACCACCTTGTCACTTATGTGCCATGTCATTTCTCCTTTCTTGTCATCTACGATTTGTCCCTTGTCTTTCTTGTCTCTTTTGGCTTAGTTGGCCCCCTAGGGGCGAACTTTCAGTAGGTCACTACATTTATGGCTCTTGATAATGCTTTCTCAACTTGAAATGAAACGGCCATTTCCTTCACTAAATTTTGACATCCACCCAACCGTCAAGCTTTGAAAACCAACAAATATACCATTTTGCTAATATTGATGGCCTTTGGGACGTCATCGAGTCCATCACTGACTTAGCCGGTTCCAACACCACGTGGCATTCGAGCACTTCTTTATTTCTTTGCGGGCATCTTCCTTCACTATTTTCCCTTTGGCACCTTCGAAATGTCCCTTTGTTTATTGCACCTGCCCTTTGAAAGGGCTTTTTGACTATTTGACTACCCCTTTGGTGAAGGGCCTACCCTTGAACCAAAGTGTTGAACCAATGTCTGGTTCAACGGTTTAAGGTTCAATCATTGCGCGTTGATGGGGAGTGAACCAAAAGCTGATGAACCTTTGCATTGAATTGAACCATTGAACTTGCCTTGAACCATTGGATTGAACTTATGTCTTGAACCAAGTACATTGAACCAAGCCCATTAAACCAAGAAATTGGTTCAACAGTTCAACGGTATGAAGGTTCAACGCTATTGCATTGAGGTGTTTAAACCGAATGATGAACCCTTTGAACCAAAAGCTGCCAAAACACTTGAACCAATTTAAACAAGCCACTTTGAACCAAGAGACTGAACCATCCATTGAACGTCTTCCTTTGAACCAAGCCCCTTTGAACCAAACCCGTTGAACCAAAAAATTGGTTCAACGGTTCAATGGTATGAAGGTTCAACGCTATTAAACCAAGATGCTTGAACTAAGTGATGGATGAACCAAGTGCCGATTGAACCAAGGGGCTAAACCAAAGAGCGATGGTCTTGAAGATTGAACTGAGACTTGAACCATGGCTAAATGAGAACTGCGTTGAACTCATGCAATTTGAAGATGACTGGCATTAAAACAACAGGGGAGAAGTTGACCAAAATTTTGCCTGTGGGCAAAATTGGTCAACAGATTGGTGACTCACAGGGGAAGCATGCTTGCTATGCATAGAATCCAGTTGCCTTAAAGTCTATTAGGCATGGAGTCAGATGCAGCTATAATAAAAGTTAACAATAGCCCCAAGAGATTCGAGAATCAAAAATGAAGCTTTACCCCACACGCGAAGGGAAACACACAAGGCTAAAAATACTACCTGTGCAACTGCACTTAGGGAAAATAGGAAAATAACTAAAAACAAACTACTATGTACAGCTATCCAGGAATGGACACCTCCCTCCTGAATTGAAAGGAAAATTTTTTAAGTCCCCCTCTTAGTAAGAAGACTTATGGTGGCAAGAAAGTAGCTGAAAGAAAATGAGATTTGGTGACTTGCTCCTCTTGCCAGTCACCTGAGTTGGCTGGTATCTGAGTGGGTCATATTCAAACATGCCTCTAACATATATATATTCTACTTGTCCTTGGAAGCCTGTTGAATGTTGGTCCTTCAAATTGGTGCTCTTCACCAATAAATTTGTGGTTGTTGGCTCATCACCATTAGCCCTTTGACATGTACATTCCCTCTGCAATGCATCATGGTTTGATTGGTTTCCTTCTACCTCATTGTAGACTCTGTCAGACTCATCTTTTTCTCCCTCTTGGCCTTCTTAAAGAAGGGTGACCATGGTGATGTCTTAAATGGACTTACAAAATGATTGCTCATCCCATAGAACATCGCCTCTTTGTTCAAATCTTTCTTCTTCAAGGCTTTCCTCAAGGGAGACCAGCCTCTCCTTTTCCTCCTCAAAGGTCCAGATTTCTAGATCTTTAAAGATATTCTCTTGAAGAACTGCAGACTGGATCTTCTACTCCTCGCTCACCTCCTATAAAACAGGTTCCTCCTTGAGAAGGGATGAAGTGGGAAGCTGATGATTGAACCCATGTGGAAGAGGAGGCAGCCCTTGAGCTAGAATCGAATGATTCTCTTCCTTCTACTTGGTCAGCACTTCATCTATATCAGGTGTGATCTGATAGCTCTCTTGGGGGTGCATAGATGACGTGTGTTCAGACATGGAATGTGTTGTTTGGTTTGAACCATCCATCACACATTAGCTGAGGAATCTCTCTCTAGATTCCAACTCTGTAATTCTTCTGGCTATATCCTCTTGGAAGAGCCTTTCTTGGAGATCATAGGAATCATGGATAGGAGCAGTTTCATCTTCTTCAAGGTTTTGATCAAAACCTTTCTTTTCCTCTTCCCTACCCCGTGATTCCACTATTTCCTTCCAAGTCAAGAATGTACCATCAGGGTGAAAGATCTCAAAATTGGAAGTTTCCCTTCTGGTTGAAGTGTGACTAGGAGGGCTGCTTGAGGGGATTGCATGAAAACCCTAAGCTTGATTAAAACCATACAAAGGAACACAAGGTCCATGATTTTTTGCAAAGGAATTATACATAAAGAAAGTGATTTCTAATGGCACCAGGTTGCTTAACCAGTAGATTCAACTCAGAGTCGCCAGATGTTGAAAACTTGAATTGGCTGTATCAGGACCAGCATCAATCCTAAACTTTACTGCATTGAAAACTAGGGTCCCACTGGGTGTGCCAAAACTATTGACACAGGAAAGTGTACCTAGTGGCAGGGAGTCAAACTCTTTGCCTTCTCCTCGCAACATGGAAACTCCTCTCTCACCTATGGGATGGTGAAGCAGGAGAGGAGAGTCTCTAGATAAGGGCTAGCTCCCTTTGATGCATCGTGCTTATTCCAGCAAGTGCAAAACACACACACACACACACACACACATATATATATATATATAAAGGGGGGGATGAAAAGAGAGAGAGATTGTAGGAAAAACAAACCTACTCTAAAGAGGTGATGCACCAAAACAAGTCAACCTTCACACATCCACTCTCAGAATCAGACAAATACACACATACTCTACACACTTGGCAGAAGGACCAGGCTACAAAAACTGGCAGGGAGGCTTTCATGAAAACACAGGAGACAAAAAATCACTGAGGTGATATGAAATGCACACTATAAGCAACTTCCTCTGTTTTAGTCTTCTAAATGTCAACTCTTCTCCTTTCAGCTGCAGAAATGGTTCCTTGTAGACAGTAGGTTTGTTGGTGTTGGACCTGTGAGAGCATCAAAAGATAATGACTAAACACAAACAACACTCAGCACATACTCTGTAAAATCTATCCAAATGGAGGTTAAAAATTGCATTTTATTTGATTCAAGTGAAATTTTGCCAGGGCTGTGCCTTTGCAATAGTGGAAGATCCCCTTTTTTCTCAAAAATGAGAAGTTACAATATATAGAAGAAAGGAGAAAGAAAACTTGGCGCTTCTTTGACAAGTTGGCCTGTCGCGTCCCATTGGAAAGAGGAAACATTATTGTGTTGTCATCATTCTAAAAGAAGCCTACTAGAACCATGTTTTATAATCACCAAATTTGATTTTGGTATTCGAGCTTTAATGTGGAAGCATGGATCACACCTCTTTTTTGCCAACAAATTGAAATTTGTCCCCTTTTCAAAGCACGGGCCATGTTGCTTGCTGTTTGTGCCATTTGGGGACTATCAAGCAATAAATCACTTTGTCAGCCACTTGGACCACCTTATCACTTCTACACCATGTCATTTCTCCTTGCTTGTCTCTTTTAGCTTAGTTGGCCCCCTAGGGGCAAACTTTCAGCAGGTCACTGCATTTTTGGCTCTTGATAATGCTTTCTCAGCTTGAAATGAAATGGCCATTTCCTTCGCTAAATTTTGACGTCCACCCAGCCATCAAGCTTTAAAAACCAATGGATATACCATTCTGCTAATATTGACGGCCTGTGGGACATCATCGGGTCCATCGCTGACTGAGCCGGTTCCAATGCCATGTGGCATCCAGGCACTTCTTTATTTCTCTGCTAGCATCTTCCTTCACTATTTTCCCTTCGACACCTTCGAAATGTCTCTTTATTTATTGTGACTACCCTGCAAAAGGGCTTTTTGACTGTTTGACTACCCCTTCGGTGAAGGGCCTACCCTTGAACCAAAGCATTGAACTAATGTTTGGTTCAATGGTTCAAGGTTCAATCATTGCGAGCCGATGGGGAGTGAACCAAAAGCCGATGAACCTTTGCATTGAATTGAACTATTGAACTTGCCTTGAACCATTCGGTTGAACTTATGTCTTGAACCAAGTATGTTAAACCAAGCCCATTGAACTAAGAAATTGGTTCAACAGTTCAACGGTACGAAGGTTCAATGCTATTGCATTGAGGTGTTTGAACCAAATGATGAACCCTTTGAACCAGAAGCTGCCGAAACACTTGAACCAATTTAAACAAGCTACTTTGAACCAAGAGACTGAACCATCCATTGAACTCCTTCCTTTGAACCAAGCCCCTTTGAACCAAACCCGTTGAACCAAAAAATTGGTTCAATGGTTCAATGGTATGAAGGTTCAACGCTATTAAACCAAGATGCTTGAATTAAGCGATGGATGAACCAAGTGCCAATTGAACCAAGGGGCTGAACCAAAGAGCGATGGTCTTGAAGATTGAACTGAGACTTGAACCATGGCTGAACGAGAATTGCATTGAACTTGTGCAATCTGAAGATGATTGGCATTAAAATAGTAGGGGAGAAGTTGACCAAAATTTTGCCTGTGGGCAAAATTGGTCAACAGTGTGGTTTTTGATTTCTTCAATGTGGTGTGCTTTACATCAAATCAAATAATTTCAAGGACAATTCTACAATGGTATTGGAGACCATCTAAGATTTTTTTTTGGTGGAAATATACATTAACAAAGGCTACATATGATGACAATGAGGATTTATTCCTCGTGATATTTTCATTTTCTAAGTTGTGTGTGTTTTTCATTCCCCTAATTGTTTAGACATCCTCTGATATTTATAGAAAAGGGAGAGTGTAGATATAATGCAATGTGGCAAATAGTTTTATAGGAGGGTATCTAACTATAGAAATCCCTTGACTGTAAAGATCCTCTGATTGCCTTACTTCTTTATGGAGATGATCATCTAGTGACACGTCTATTACGATCACATAGAGTAAATGTGAGATGCATTCCTTTTCATAGTAGTGGTCATGTGTAGAAAGATCTGGATATAAAGATTCAAACATTAGTATTTAGACCTAAAAGTATGCATTGGCATATGACACTGTTCGTGCCAATTTTTGAAGATGTATACTCTCCCCATGCTCATATTAAGGGGGTGTAGATAGGATTAATAATGTTCACAAGGGGGTGAATGTTGAGGTATAGTGTGAAACATTATTATTAACATCCACTTGAGAAATAAGGTGACTCATTCTAGATTCTTAAATCTACTCCAATAGCCTATCCCAATCACTTTTACTCTCATTAGCTATAATTTTTTAAAGCTTGATCAAAATATTATTTACATTTCCATCAATTAACTTCTCAACATTATTTTGAAGCACACCCATACACCCCCAAAATGGAATCCCCATAATAAGATCTAAATATTGAGAGGAACTACCAACATATAAGGATGTTGTGTCTTTCCCCTCCTCCTCAAAACCAACTAGATTCTCATGCCTAATGTAAAAATTGTCATGTGCCTACTAAAAGATTTCAAGTGAGGTATGAAGAATAGCAAGCAATTAATCATTATTCTCAACAAATTCTTCCTCGCCATCTTGATGAGAATTAGAATAACTAGCTAAAATGGGGTCAAGATTAGAACCCTGATCAAAGGAAGAATCCATCGTAAGGTTACACTCATATTATGAATATTAACATCTATTGCAATCCCATGAAGCATTCTCCAATCTGATAGAGGGATCAATATTAGAAATCCACCTATATCCAATATAAATTTGGATGTAATCTTCATCATGCTAGACATAAATAACTTATCCATGTCAATCTAAAGTACCTTTAGTTGAATACAGATCTGTAAATAGACAAGCCTCGTGATAACTTTTAAATAAAAGTTAGTAAGCATGCTACCCTTAAACTCAAAAACTTTAAAATTTCTTTGTTTCGATAGAACCAAAAGATCTCAGTAGAGAAAACCAATCAATTTTTTGAAGGAAAATGTGTATTTTATTTTTAACATAAACATAAATAAAATAAATAGTGATATCACAAGAAAAAAGCTAGACCGGATATTCAAGCACTTCATCTACACACAAGCAGAAAAAGGACAAGCAAATAAAAGTTGTTCATAGTTTTCCACCTCACCACACATGTACAAAATAACTTACCATAATTAGATTTATAAATAACCTCACCAACAACAAGCTTATTGTGAATAAGCCATCATGTAAATCATCATTTTTTGGCTCAAGACACATAGACCAAATGACCTCAAATCTAGCATTGAAACTAAAGAAGGGATCACATACAACCCACCTATTATTCAAACTAAGTTAAATACTTTTGGTGAATGAGAGATTATAGTATAGCATCTTATTATTAAATTACCCAAGGGGATGACCATCAATGCATTTGATCCTTTCCCAAAACACCTCCTCCGACTCTAAAATGGACACCAAGCTGGTGTTATGCAAAATAATTAACAGCAATGTATATTTTCTTATTTGCAAAGAAGGAATCTAGAATTTTTGTTTGAGATCAACCCATAAGGCCCATCTTCCCTATAATAATACATAATTTAAGGTATTTAATACCTTTAAAAAATAGTAAAAATTTAAATAACCCCTAATCAATGCCAAAAAATAATTATCAACCTTGAGATTCCACCATAGAGGTCTAGATCCCTAACATCTCGATCTAAGCCCATTGAATATAGTTTTCACCACGACCATATTTTTTTACCATCTCTCATGCTTTAAAAATTTATTTTAATATAGGGGAACCAGCTAATTAGCATAGAAATATCCAACTAGAAGATCTAAAATGTGAAATCATTTCCATTGTTGCTTGCCTTTAGGGTATCCTCTTACCATGTTATGTCTCACTAGAATTTTCCATGTTCCATTACCTTAAAAGGATATAATGATCTACTTAAATGGAAGAGTGATACCTTGTATTCTTAAATCCTTCAGTCCCAACCCACCTAACACTTTAGGCTTGAAATAAATGTCCCAAGAAATAACATGTCTTTTCATGTTCCCGTTACCATCAGACCATAAGAAATCCCTAATAATATTATGGAGTTTGTTAATATGAGTCTTATTGAATAGAAAATAGGAGTAGTGGTAGATACTATAAGATGCAAAAAAATTCTAACAAACTTGGATATTATTAGGTAAAGAGAGAATATGTCTATACAATTTAGAAATCTTCTTAATTATTTTCACAAGCAACCACTCCCAAAATTATTTGAAAGATGGAGAGAGAAAAAAAGGAAAACCTAGATACCTGACCAATTGTTTAGGAACTTTCCATAACCATCTAAATTTATCAAGTCATTCAAGAGGGTTTTCATCCCACCTAATAATATAAGATTTGTGGTAACTTTAGATCTTAAAGCAAAGTAATACATATCAAGTCTATACATGATATTTTAAAAATTATCTATTTCTGAGATTGGAAAAAGATTAGTTCCATACAAAAAAAACACATCCAAGATCTTAAATTTGTTAGGCAAGGAAAGTGACCTCATAGGGGGGCTTAAAGAGACAGCTCTTAACAGGTAGTGGAGAACATCAACTAAAATTAAAAAGAGTGAGGAGCTGGGGCACCCTTGCCTAATGAAATGTTGAATATTAAGAGGTTAATTAAGGATCACATTGACTTCAATCACATTAGAGTCATATTTAAACAAAATATTGGCCATTCTACAAAACACATCATGAAAACCAAAAGCATGGAGCATACTATTTATAAAATGGCACTCAATTCTATCATAGGCCTTTATAAAATCTAAGAGAGTCATCCCCACCATGTGATTAGATTCAATATCCCATTGCATGCCTTCCTAACTATATATAAGGTTTTCAAGAATATATATCACTTCAACAATCCATGTTTGGGTATTAAATATGATGTGGGGAAGCAAGGAAGAGATTCTCCTAGTGAGCATCTTTATAAGGATTTTATAGGATCCATTTAGTAAGGTTATCAGCCTCTAATTTATAAATTGAGTTGGATCACCATCCTTATGGATGAATTTAATATCTCCCATTTTGATATCAGAACCAAAAAAACTAACTTCCAAGGCTTCTCTATAAACTATAAGGCATTCCTGAGCAATCCACTCTTTATTCATCTTATAAAATTTAGTAGGTAAGCCATCTATGCCATGAGCCTTATCATTCTTGATGGAGTCAATAAAAATCATGAATTCATATATAGATAAATAAATATCAAGGGAAGCAACTTACTCTAAGGAAACATTTTTAGGAATGTTATTGACAAAAATCCTTCTATTATTCTTAATATGTTGGTTAAATCCATTCGAGGAAAACAAAATGGATTAGAATACAAAGAAAACATTATTTATTTCATGTAATCCTTAGTAGCAACATTTTTTATATTAATTTAATGAATTTTATGTTTATTATGCTTAGATTTGAGTAGTCTTAAGAAGTATTTAGTGCCCTTATCCCCCAATTTTAACCAATTAAGTCTAGATCTAATTTGAACCCCTCTAATACTGGATTTTTATGCCATTTTGATATTATGTTTTAGGGCCACCAAATTGCAAATGATTTAACCATTATAAGGGTCATCCTAGAGAAAATTTTCAACATTAATCAAATTTTCTTATGAGTCTCAAAATAATTTTCTCCTCTTAGCCTTGATTTGTCCATAGTTTCTCATAAACTACTTGCTCAAATACATACAATTATTCCAAGTATCAATGTTATAAGAAGACCTACTCACCATTTAAGAAATATTTCATGAAACTTGACTTCCATCTCTACATTTTTATCAAGAAATTGAGACACATTGAGCTCATACAATCTTTTCCAATCAAATCCCTTATTATCCTCATCAATTTCGAGAGGAACAATGATATCAATGGGGTGGTGGTCAAAAATAGTAAAAAGAAAGACATTGAAAAGGTTAGCCCAGTACCCTATTGGTCACTAAAAAGGTCATTGTTAAGGTATAATCTATCTAGTCTAGAGTAGGCTCTCTTAATTTTAGTCTTATTATTACACTAAGTGTATTAGATCCCTTGCTAGAGGATTTACTCTTACCAAAGGGGTCCTCTAGCATATGGATGCCCTTTAGCTTTGACCAAAAGAAGAATTCCTTTATTTTCCAAGAGAGGGGTTCACCACCCTACTTGTATTATCTCTCTTATATCATATTTAAGTCTCCACCAATATCCACATGGTGTCTTTTAGGTTTGAGGTAAGTTGATTCCAAAGCTCAGTTCTCGCTATAGTCATTAAGGGAATATAGATTGCAAATCCCAAAGAGTGAATTCTAGTGTGAGAAAATAGCCCATATAGCTCTTTGGTTGGGAGAGGAACCATGTTCTACAATAACATTAGACCACTTCGGTTTAATGAGAATATCATAACCACCTTTACCTCTTGAATGGTCAGTAGATACGTGTGGACATTAACAAGGTACCCCAGTACCCTATTGAACATTAAAAATATCCTTGTTAAGGTAAAATCTATCTCATCTAGAGTAGACTCTCTTGTTTTTAGTTTGATTATTATACTAAGTATATTATAACCCTTGCTAGAGGATTTACTCTTACCAAAGGGTCCTCTTGCTTATGGATTCCCTTTAGCTTTGACCAGAAGAACAATTCATTACCTTTCCAAGAGAGGGGTTCACCACCCTATTTATCTTCTCTCTCCTCAGTCATATTGAAGTATTCTCCCAAAATCCATAATATATCTCTTAGGTTTTAGGCAAGCCTTTAAAAAGCTTTATCTTCTCTATAGTCATTAGGGGTATAAACATTGCAAATCCCAAAGAACTGATTCTAGTGTGAGAAAATATCCCATGCAACTCTTTGGCAGGGAGAGGAACCATGTTCCACAATAACATCAGACCAATTAGGTATAATTAGAATTGAAGAACCATCTTTACCTCTAGAGTGGTTTGTATAGTGAACACACTTTGGCCACACATAATTCAACACCATATCAAGTCTTAAACTGACTTCCTTGACTGCTTACAGTAGAAGGAAGTCAACCTGATCTCTTGAATGTTTGAATTATTTGATAATGGGCCCTTTTATTAAATGATTTAAGGCATTTAACATTCCACCTAAAAATATTCATGAAAGAAAATAAATGTATTTAGTATAACCTAGGAAATCTCACCCCCCTTTATTTTTATATAACCTAGTAAAACACTATGGAACTTTATTTTCTTTATATTTGGTTTTCCTTTTAGAGTCTTCAATATTAACATGAAATGCTCCTATAAACTTTTTCCCGTCTTCAGCACTAGCAAAGCCCTAAAAATTTGAACACTTCATCTTATTTTTAAGCCTCTTAACCCCAACTTTAATTTTTTATTATGATTGTTGGCTATTAATATCCAATGAGGTAAAGTGATATTTCTCTATTAAGGGAACATTTCCCACTAACCATATCTAGTAAGGGTGAAATTTACATGGAAGTAACCCTTCCATATAGTAACCTGGTTTCAAGGGCCAATTATAGATCATGAGTAAAGATATTTATACCTAGTAAAAAGGCTAAAATGAAAACATAATCATCATAATATCTCTCTACAGGAGGAAAACTACCATTCTCTTGAACATCCTTTTGTATTTCCCCACATATATATCACACAAGCTCAAGAGTTTATGTAGGAAGGTCATCTCCACCAATGAACACATCATAACTAACAAGAGAAAGCAAAAATATGGGAAGGACAATAGGGAAGGACAATAAAAGGGGGATCAAGGGCAGGGTAGGGTAGGCCTGAGATGGGGGAAGGGGGAAGCATCATACCCATTGGTAACATCAAAACCACTAGGAGAAAAAAAAATGTCCTTGAGAGAGTTATCCCAAACCCTTTGTCAAATTCATTTTAAGGGTTATCTTTCATCACAACATTAGTTTTTGTCAATTTCATAGAGCTACCAAACTAAACTAATTTAATTTGGGCATCAACATTCCCCTCATCCTATATTTTATTACCCAAATTGGTTAGGAAACGGCATTTTTTTTATGCCTATCTTTTTACAAAAAAATAAGCATTGAGGCCTCCCAAACCATTAATTAGGCAAGAAAAAGACTAGTCTTTAATTTTTAAAATTAAGGTTTTAAGGAACACTTCAAATGGTTCTAAGGAAATTAAAACACTTGCATGCATGTGAGCCAAATATCTTCTGGTGTCTTCTATTCTTGACACTTCCCCAAGTGGTTTGAGAGCTTAAGGGAGAAAATTACTAATTTTAATCAGCACATTTTTATATCAATTCATTTGGGGAAAGTCTTAAAAATAATGTTTTTACAATCAAGCTTAGGGCTCTATGTGATTATCATAATAACTAATTTACCAACATTCCATAGAGGTTTTTTAATTGCTCTCATTTGCATATTATAATTTTTAAACAAAACCATAAAAACACCTCTTCAAATCATTCTATAGAAGCTAACATATAGACCCATATTTTTACCCAAAACAAAATACTTCCAGTTATCAAAATAATTCTAGAAGGTAGAGAATATTTATTAAGACAGAAAAAATACCAATGTTCTTAAGCTTGATTTCCTCTAATCATAAATCTCTTTCCATGGCTTCATTGGGACACAAAGTGAGTCTTTTTAGTAGGTGAAAGGACTTACCAATTTATTTTCTACTCTACCTACCACCTATAACTTCATTCGAGCCAAATCCATTAAAGCTAAACATCATTCCTTCCAAGTGCTTAGTGTTTTCTTCCAATCACAGAACCTCACTAAATAATTTCTTCCCATCTCTTTGCTCACAACTTTTTAGAATTTCCAAATTCAAATTAATGCCTTCATCATAGCAATTTTAATAACATCCTTGACCTTATAGTCTTCATTAACGAGTTCTCCATTTGACAAATCTTTTCCAAACTTCACATGAGTACAAGCATAGTCAACACTAGTTTCCATAAAATGGGGTTGGGGAGATAAAATGTTATACCAAGATCTCATTAATTAAAGTAAACTACCATACTTGATTTTGAGATGTTTTAGATTTGATATGAAAGAGTATGTCAAGAAATATAGATAAGCACAATAGATTGTAGGATTTGTCACTTCAGTTGTACCACTTCACCTTCTCTACTTCAGGTGCCAATTTTGTTTTTTTAACCATCATGATATGGTGTAAGCCTTTATTCCTCAAAAGAATTTACACTTTGATTTTCCACTCATGATAGTTGAATGGTGTAAGAATCAAAATAGAACTGAGATCCATGTTGCAAAAAGGAAGTATGTGTTGAATTGTATGTGTTGTAGACTAGGAATGTAACACCCCCATTGAATCTATATAGCTTAAAATTTAAAAGTATGATAATATCACCAATGTGTAGAAATTAAAAAAAATGCATTTTTAAAAAAATGACAACTCAAAAAGAGTAGCAAACTAAAAGTTATGTACATTTGAATATTTCTTGTTAGCAAAAATAATGCTCTCCACTTTGCATAAAAAATTGAGTGTGCAAATTGTTGAAAAATTTTGGTGACAACTTCTCCACAAAAAAACTTATGCTTTCTTGGAATAAAAGTTAACCAATTTTGGGTTGGGCACAACCAAGAGATTAACTCCCATATGACTAGGGACTAAGACCAAATTTGGGTGTTATCCCCCTCCTCCCTATGATTAATGTAATTGATGTAGAGCTGACATCATCCTAAAAAAGACCCCTTTTTGAAAATAAATAGTGTCACACTTCACTACATTAAATTTGACATCTTCTAGACCATCATCAAAGTTTAAAGTAGGTTGCACACTTGATAGAGTTTTTTACTGCTCCCGTAGTCAAAATCTTTAATGTCTAGGTTTTGTGTCAGGGTTATAGAACCCTATTGCATTGAGGTTTTATATTATACCCCAAAGTTTAGATGTTAGGATGTTGGACATTTCATGTAGCATAGAAATGCATCAGGGATGTAGTCCCTCTATTCATGTGTCAAGGTTTTTTACTGCTCTCACAGTCCAAACTCCCAATGCTAGATTTAGTGATTGCTCCCATGATCATAACTTCTGATGCCAGGGAAGTTGACTGCTCCCATAGTCTAAAGTTTTGATGCTGGGAAAACTAACTACTCTAGCAGTCAAAAGTCTAGACATTAGGATTTTTCATTAGAGATGCAGTATATACTTGTAATGGTTGGAGGCATCCTTACAAGTGCTAGAGATGTCAATGGTACCAACAATACATGTAGGTATGAAAATCCTAATTTTATTAAGAATAATAGATTTATTCCACCTCTTAAAAATTGACTAAAGAACCACTAGAGATCTCCAAAAACTATATATTGTAAAGATTTAAATGAAATTATCAAAAAATTACAAAAAACCTCCAAAAATGGTAAAGACTAATTATCAAGAAACTAGGTTGTGTTTATATTTGATCCTATAGTTTTGACACCTTTTGAATCTAATAACACAAGTCACTTTCCAAAAAAAATTAATAAATGGTATGTGGGTCAATGCACAAAGTTGGGAGACAAAAAGTATGGTAGTCCCCCAACTTTGAAAAAAATTTACAAAGGGTGTACACCCTTTTTTTAAATTTATGAGGCTCAGGTTTTTGCCCGAGCCTCAAGGGCGTATGCCCTTTTCAAAGCGCATACACCCTTTCTAAAGGGCATACACCCTTTTCAAAGGGAATTCATCCTTTATAAAGGGCATATGCCCTTTGTGGTTTACAAAGGGCGTACACCCTTTACAAATCATAAAGGGCGTATGCCCTTTTTCTTTTCTCATTTTTTCCAAAAAAGAAACCCGTAAGAGAGTTTTTTAGTTTTTTCATCATTCATTATTTTCTAATTACAGATTGATGTGCATGCTTTGGAGTTTCATTCTACCAATGGGATTTAGCATTTGAACTATTACAGATAATGTATGTTGATTATTATATTTTAATTTTTTTGTTTTTATTTATATTTATTTATTCAAGTAGGGTTTTGAATTTAGGTTTGCATTAAATTTCTTACATTGCCTAAAAAAACTTGTATTTTTATTTAAATTTAGATATACAAATTTTATGGATCTTTTTCATGAAGAAATTGTTAGATAAAACCCCAAACAGTTTGATTTTACATAAGAAGAAGTTGAATTGTATGAGTAATACAATTCTAAACATCAATAATTACAAATAATCATCAATGTTTTTTGTCACTCTTCAGCTGGTAGTGTACAAATTTCACTTGCCAATACATTAGAGTCTATTTTTAATTAAGGGGGAAATGTGACTTCACAACTTGATGCAATTGTATCAAAGAGAAGATATGAAACTATTTTATTCTGACAAATTAGCATCTGAAGATGTGAAGAAAAAAATTAACAAAAGAAGTTGTGTGTGCTTTATTTGTTAGTCATGGAACTAACCAATCTCCACCAACAAATTACAAACACATTAGTATTGATTGGTGTGTTCATTAGGAGATTAAAAATAACTTTTGGGATAGGTGATGGATGGTGTTTAATGAGCCTCCATGCAACAATAATGAAGTTCCTTTATATTTTTTGAGAAAATTGTATTGTGAGTTTGTGTTCCAATAAATTCCAAATTATTTTGACATAAAGGCCTCCCAAGGTAAAGAAGGTGGGTCTTCATTTGATAGACCTAGTGCTAGGTAATACCAAAACTATCATAACCAATCTCAAATAAATAAAAGGAAAATATCACATGCCTCCATTCTTTAAATTTTGCATCGTAACATATAGATGGACACCCTTGAGGTGGTTACTAGTCTGACATAAGTTATGATTGAGCATAATATGCATTATTTGAAGACTTCTACTCAGGCTAAAGGTGGTGCTAGTGGTAGTGGTGGTGTTGGTGGTAGTGGTATTGGTGGTAGTGGTTTTAGTGGTGTTGGTATATTTTCTAGAGTCCCTCCTCCTACTCATGTTACATTTTCTATGCATCATTATACATCATGTGGGAAGAAGTGTACGGGACCTCCTATTTAGGTGTGGCATACACAGAGTACAATTATGGAGACTAGCATGATAGAGTGTACACCATCTGTATATGCTTTAGTAGTGCATAACATTAGCATGCTAGAGCATATGTCATATGTAGATGCTTCAACATCACATAACACTAGCATTCCAGACACTATGTGATATGTAGTAGCTTCATCGACATCTATCAGAATATGTTAAGCTCATGTTGTAAAGGAGTTATCGACTTCACCATATGTATTTGATACATAGGTTTAATTTTAATTATAGTTTGTTTATGTTTGTAAAATAATATTAAATTTATTTTCTAGTATGTGTTTACTTAATTGACTAATTTATTTGACTTAACTTGTTATTTTGTACTTGTATAAATGATTGGTGATATTTTGGGTACCTCACCAGGTCTTGACTCTATTATAGAGGTCATAATTAGCACAGGTGTACTCTATACATAGGTTTGTAAACTTTTAAATTACATATTTATTCATGTACATGTTTATTATCTTTTGAAATATATATATATATATATATATATATATATATATATATATATATATATATATATATATATATATATATATATATTATAGTCATAGTTTTTTATCATGTTCATTGGATTCACATATTATTCATTTATTAGTTTTATAGATGATGAGGAATGTTATGGGCACCTCTTATAGATGCAAAGAAGGTTTAGCTGATGTTGTTGCTACATTGAAGAATCCACCATCTCCACAACAGGTCATGATTTTAGGATGGAGACTAGTGAGAACACTTAGTAAAATTGTTTTTAGCTTTAAGTAATGATATTTTATGTCATACTTACATAATTGTATACACATCTAGATCTAATGATATATGTATGCTCTATAGGATTCCCCATCGTGGGTGTATATGCAATCTCGTATCCATAGATAACTATTTAGATGGAATATGGTGAGTGTAGAATCATTTTACAAAATTTTACATTCTTGAAAAAATTATCATTTTTTTAATATACAATTTTAATGCATTAATTTTTATATTTCATATGTTTTGCAGACATAATAATTTTCATCAGTTGTCAATGAAACAATGGATGAATCACAAGCTAAAAGGAGAGTATCTCCTCGTATTGAAGCATCCAACACCCCTGACTCTATGTCTATGCCAACAAAGTCCAATTTTTTTGGAGGCAATGAGGAGTAGAAGAGCTAGTTATTATGCTAGAGGTCTAGTTGTATGCCAATCAATTTTGTATGTTGATATGGCCTTTATTGTATGCTTATATGGCACATTTTGTCTATGTAAATTTTATGGTCTACATTTTTTCTTGATATATGTTAAATTATGACATAGAACTTTGTATGTATCACATATATACTATTCAATAATATGATTCTTTTACCTATGCATATTTTATTTTTTGATCATTTAATGTTTACACATATTATTGGTTAATGATCATTATTACTTCATATGGGGTTAAAAAATTCACATTATTCTCTAAGTTAGGTGCTTTGAATCATTATGTATATCTTACATTTACATGTGATATTTACTATTTACTTGTTTCATTTACATTTGATTACATATTAATTTGCAATTTTGATGTTTAAGTGGACTTGGGATAAATTTTATGGACATGTAAATATTATAAATTGCACTTGATCATAAATGTTAGGAGGTCTAGTGATGCACTTGTATATATCGATAAAAGATTATTTAAAATCACAACATATCATGTTATCTACCTTATTGTGTACCATGTGGGATTTTAATTCTTCCAGCTTAGATGATATGTCATCATCATAAGTATTCTTTATTTTTTTCATGAGATCTGCCCTATGTAAGGCCTTGGTAAAAGATTCAAGGATTCAAAGATTCAAGTATTATTTATTTGTCATGTGATATCTAGCCTATGCAAGGGCTTAGATGATATATCATGTTGTCTGCTAATTATAAATGTGTTATTTCTTCAATGATTCAAGTAATTTTAATCCATCTCATATCGTGATTTAATTACCATGGTGTAGACAATTATTTAATATTTTTTCCACTATTATGTACAGGATTGACATACATGTTTTTTCTCCCCCTTAATCCATTCTTTAGAGAAGTCCCTACACACTGGTATTTTATAATTTTAACTCCAAATATATTAATAAAATGGTTTATTCATCTCTTAAAATAATTTAATGAACAATACAACTTTCTCTGATTGATTTTGCATGTTTACCATTTTATGAGAAATGAATATCAATAATTTTTTTAATAAAAATTTATCAATATCTGATGAGAATTCTATATATCTCATTAATATAGCAAAAAATAATACTACATTTAAAATTTAACTTTATTTTAATTGCTTGATCATACATTTTTATAGATTTATAATGTTTAGTACACATCTTATAAAAAAATTGCATAAATTGCTCCTTTCACTTTCATCATTTGGGAGAAGCTTTACAAGATGCTTTGTTTATAATCACAAAATAGTTTTTTTAACACAATTACAACATCAAATTGGTGCAAGTCATGGCTCAAGCCACTCTTCAAAAAAAAATTCCCATATCTATGATTTGAGGGACTGAGAAGTTACACACAACAAGAAACTCAATTTCTCTCGACTCTCTAATTTCATAAGTGTTAGAAATTTTCAAAATGGTGATGCATACACACAAATGGATGAATATGTTAATAAATTCTAAAATGATTTTATCTAGCTTGAGATGGATGAGACATGGAAATGAGGTTTTTTTCACAGCCAAATCTCTCAAAATAGGCTAAAAGTTGGTCAACAAGGGTTATATATTCTGACTCATCAATCCAATCGATAAACCATCTATGATAACACACTCAGATAAGAATTTTTAGGCTATAACAACCTTTTTCCAATCTTTATTGAGTCCCAGGAGTGAAATATGCAGTTGGTTAGAGGCATCCCTTAAGAGAATTCACTCATCCCTGAGTATGTAAAATGTTGAACTTTCATTACATATTGCAAACAATGTGAGGTATAGAGATTATCCATCAGCTCCTACACATGTATGGGAAAGTCCTATAATAAATATCAAGATTATTTTATCTAACTTGAGATGGACAAGATGTTGTAATGAGGTTTCTCTCATAGCCAAATCTCTCAGAATGGGCCAAAAGTTTATTAGTAGGGATCGTATAATATGACTCATCATCCCAATCAATGAATTGACTACATGAACACATCCAAATGGGTGTTTTTAGGCTATAAAAATCTTTTTCTAATCTTGATTGGACTCTAAGAGTGAAATTTGTAGTTGGTTGGAGGCATCCCTTAAGAGAATTAACTTGTCCCCGAGTGTGTAAAATGAGCAAAATTTGATCGTACATTGCATGAGAACCATAAGGGATAGATATTATGCATTTACTCCTAAACATACATGGAAGAGTCCTTTAATAATTTGTAGGAGGATTTTATCTAACTCAGTATGGATGAGACACGGTAATGAGGTTTCTATCATGGCCAAATCTCTAAAAATAGGCTAAAAGTTGGTTAGCAAGGGCCATATAATCTGACTCATCAACCAAATTAATAGACTATCCACATAGACATGTCTAAATGGGAATTTTTAAGTTATAACAACCTTTTTTTGGTCTTTTTTAGGTCCCAAGAGTGAAATTTGTAGTTTGTTAGAGGCATCCCTTAAGAGATTCACTCATCCCTGAGTGTACAAAATGAGTAAACTTTGGTCATGCATTGCATGAGAACCATGAGGGATAGATATTAGCCATTAGATCCTACACATGCATGGATGAGTTTTCCAATAAATCTTAGGAGAATTTTATCTAACTCAATATGGATGAGATGTGGCAACAAGGTTTCTCTCATAGCCAAATCTCTTAGAATGGGCCAAAAGTTGCTCAGCATGGGTCATATAATCTGACTCATCATCTCAATCGATGAACCATATATGTGAACACATCCATATGGGAATTTTTATGCTATAATTAAATTTTTATAATCTTTTTTTAGCCTTAAGAGTAAAAAATTTAGTTGGTCAGAGGTATCCCTTAAGAGAATTCACTCAACCCTAAGTGTGCAAAATGAGCAAACTTCCATCATGTATTGCAGAATAACCATGATGGATAGATTTTAGCCATTAGCTCCTATATGTGCATGGATAATTCTTATAATAAATATTTATATTATTTTATCTAGCTCAAGATGTATGAGATGCAGTAATGAGGTTTCTCTTGTGGCTAAATCTCTGAGAACAAACCAAAAGTTGGTCAGTGGGGGACATATAATCTGACTCATCAGCCCAATTGATGAACCATTTATGTGGACACATCCATATGGGAATTTTTAGGATATAATAACCTTTGTCTAGTCTCGATCAGGTCTCAAGAGTGAAAGTTTTAGTTGGTCAGAGGCATCCCTTAAGAGAATTCACTTGTCCCTAAGTGTATAAAATGAAAGAACTTCCATCACATATTACATGAGAATCGTGAGGGATAGAAAATGAACCATCAACTCTTAAAATTTTAAGGATGGGTCCTATAATAAATCTAAGAATGATTTTATCTAACTCAAGATGGACTAGATGTAGTAATGAGGTTTCTCTCATGGCCAATCTCTCAGAATGGGCCAAAAGTTGGTCAGTAGGGGACATATATTCTGACTCATCAGCCCAATCGATGAACCATCTATGAAGACACATCTAGATGAGAATTTTTAGGTTATAACAACCTTTATTTGGTTTTGGTAGAGCCTTGAGAGTAAAATTTGTAGTTGATCATAGGCATTCCTTAAGAGAATTCACTGGTCCTCAAGTGTATAAAAAGAACAAACTTCCATCATGCATTGTAGGAGAACTATGAGGGATAAAGATGAACCATCAACTCCTACATGTGCATGGATGAGCCTTATAATAAATCCCAAGAGAATTTTATCTAACTTAAGATGGATTAGATGCAGTAATGAGGTTTCTCTCACAATCAAATCTCTTAGAATGGGTCAAAAGTTGGTCAGTAAGGGTTGTATATTCTAACCTGTCAACCTAATCAATGAACCATCTATGCAAACATGTCTAAATAGATATTTTTAAGATATAAAAACCTTTATATAGTCTTATTTAGGTCTTGAGAGTGAAATTTGAAATGGTCAGAGGCATCCCTTAAGAGAATTCACTCATCCCTAAGTGTGCAAAGAGTGAAATTTCATCGCACATTGCATGAAAATTGTGAGGGATAGAGATGAACCATTAGCTCTTACACATACATAGATGATTCCTCTAATAAATCCAAAGAGTATTTTATCTAACTCAAGATAGATGATATCTAGCAATGAGGTTTGTCTCACAGCTAAATCTCTTAGAACAAGCTAAAAGTTGGTTAGTGAAGGTCATATATTCTGACTCATTAGCCCAATCGATGAACCATATATGCAAACACATCTAGATGGAAATTTTTATAATATAATAACATTTTTTGGTCTCAATAAATCTATAGGAGTGAAAATTTCATTTGATTGGAGGCATCCCTTAAGAGAATTCACTCATCTTTCAAGTGTGCAAAAAGAGTGAACTTCTATCACACATTGCAGGAGAACCATGAGGGCTAGAGATGAATCATCACCTATACATTGATGAATGAGTCCTTTAATAAATCACAATATTATTTTATCTAAATCAAGATAGATGAGACACAAAAATGTGTTTTTTCTCGTAGCCAAATCTCTCAGAACAGGTCAAAAGTTGGTAAGTAGGGGTTGTATATTATGAATCATCAACCCAATCAAGGAACTATCTATGAAAACACATCCAAATGGGAAATTTTAGTCTAGAAAAACCTTTGTCTAGTCTCGATCGGGTCCCAAGAGGTAAATTTTTAAATTTTTAGAGGCATCCCTTGAGAGAATTCACTCATCCTTGAGTATGCAAAAAGAGCAAACTTATTTCGTGCATTGAATGAGAATCATGAGGGTTAGAGATGAATCATCAGTTTCTACATATGCATTTACAATTATTTTATGAAATCTTAAGAAGATTTTATCTGAATTGGGATGGATGATATGCATTAATAAGGTTTCTCTCATGGTCAAATCTCTCAAAATGGTCTAAAAATTTGTCAACGGGGGTCGTATATTCTAACTCATCAGTCTAATCGATGAAACATCTATGTAAACATGTTCAAATGGAAATTTTTAGGTTATAAAAATGTCTGTTTGGTTTCCATCAAACCTTGAGAGATAAAGTTTCATTTGATCAGAGGCATCCCTTAAGAGAATTCATTGGTCCTTGAGTGTGCAAAAAGAGTGAACTTCCATAGTGTGTTGCAGGAGAAATGTGAGAACTAAAAACAAACTATCAACTCTTATACATGTATGGATAAGTATTATAAGAAATATCAAGAGTATTTTATTTAACTTGATATGGATGAGATGTAGCAATGAGGTTTATTTTATAGCCAAATCTCTTAGAACATGCCAAAAGTTGGTTAGTGGGGGTTGTATATTCTAACTCATCAACCTAGTCAATGAACCGTCTACATAGACATGTCTGGATGGGTATTTTTAGGCTACAAAAACCATTTTCCAATCTCGATTGGTCTTTATGAGTGAAGGTTATAGTTGATTTGAGGTATCCCTTAAGAGAATGCACTTGTCCTCGAGTGTGCAAAATGAGCGAACTTTTATTGAATGTTTTAGGAGAACTGTGAGGGATAAATATGAACCATCATCTCCTACACATGTATGGATGAGTGTTTTAAGAGATTCAAAGAGTATTTTATCTAATTATACATAGAGGAGATGTAGCAATGAGGTTTCTCTCACAACCAAATCTCTCAAAACATGCTAAAAGTTAGTCAACAAGGGTCATATATTCTGACTCATCAACCCAAACAATGAACCATCTACATGGACACATTAGGATAGGAATTTTTAGGCTAGAATTACCATTGTCTATTCTCAGTCAGCCCTCAATAATGAAGGTTACAATTTATCAGAGACATCCCTTAAGAGAAACCACTCATCCCTGAATGTACAAAATGAGCAAACTTCTATCGCATGTTGTAGGAGAAACGTGAGAGATAGAGATGAACCATCAACTCCTAAATTTTCATGGATGAGTCCTCCAAGAGAACTTAGAAGTATTTTATCTATCTCAAGATGGAGGAGATGTGATAATGAGGTTTTTTTTCATAGCCAAATCTCTTAGAACATGCCAAAAGTTGGTCAGCAAGGACCATATATTCTAACTCATCAACGCAATCAATGAACCATATATGTAAACACATTAGGTTAGGTATTTTTAGGCTATAACAAGTGTTATCTATTCGTGGTTGACCCACAATAAAAAAAAATTAATTGATCAAAGATATTCATTAAGATAATCTACTCATCCCTGAGTGTGCAAAATGAGTGAACTTTTGTCATGTATTATAGGAGAATCAAGAGGGTTAGAGATGAACCATTAGCTATTACACATACACAAATGATTATTCTAAAAGATATTAGGAGAATTTTATCTAAATAAATATGAAAGAGATGTGGTAATGAGGTTTATTTTACATCTAAATCTCTCAGATCATGCCAAAAGCCAGTTAGCAAGGGTCGTATATTCTGATTCATCAACCTAATCAAAGAATCGTCTATTTGAACATATCAAGATAGAAATTTTTAGGCTAAAATTACCATTATCTAATCTCATTTGACCCTTGATAATGATGGTTAAAATTAATCAAAAATATTCCTTAAGAGAATCCACTCATCTTTGAGTGTGCAAAATGAGTAAACTTCCACCGCATGTTGTAAGAGAACCACGATGGATAAAGATGAACCGATAGCTCCTAAACATGCATAGATGAGTCCTCTAAGAGATACTAGAATTATTTTATCTAATTTTAGATAGAGAAAACATGATAATTAAGTTTCTCTCATAGCCAAATCTTTTAGAACATGCCAAAATTTGGTTAGTGAGGGCCATATATTCTAACTAGTCAACCCAATTAATGAACCATCTATGTGGACATGTCAAGATAGGAATTTTTAGACTACAATGATCATTGTTTGATTTTAGTTATATTGAATATGAAAAATGTCAATTAATCAACCCTTTTGTCTATTGTGAAGGATAAGTTAGAATCATACGAGTCTAATCAATTAATCAACCATTTTGTCTATTTTATTATAATTTATAAATCTATGATCAAACAATGAATCAATTTAGATATAAATATGTAATCAGTCATATCTAACAAAGAAAGCCTATGAACAAGACAATCTCTTGAAAAAAAAAATTGATTCAATAATATAATTTGTTCAAAAAATAGTATATTGCTTTGTTGTTATAACTTTCGAGTAAACATCAAGATAATAAACAAATAAAGATAAAGATAAAATGAAAATAAAATAAATTAATTAATTAATTTATAGGCATACCTTCAATAATCAACATAAACATAACTCAACACTCAAAGGAAAAGATGTGAATAATAACATCTAACAACTAAGCAATTAAACAATAAACAAATTAAGAAAACTAAAAAAGAATGTAATTTAAACTAATCTATAACTAAAACAAAAATAATATAATACTAAATAAACCTAACACTAAATTAAACTAAGAAACTTAATTTAATAAAAGAAATCAAAAATAAACAGTAAAATTATTGCAATTAATTTTATTAAAATTACACGAAATAGAAAAGAAGTTAGATAAATTAAAAACTAAGCTAAAATCAAATTTAAACTAAATTAGAAGTCAAAGTCAAATAAAATATAAAATATGTGAGTCTGAAAAGAGAGTTGACTTAGTAATACAAATTATTTTATTTGAAAAATAAAAATCTTTTTTACAAAATATATTTAAAATATAACTTTTACAATCAATTAGATCAACAATATATCATAAACAACAAAGTTTTCATCATTATTCAGGTTGAATACTCAAATTTTGTACATAAGGTTATAAAAAATAATCATCCAAATATGTTAAACTTAAAAACTTTAGTTAATCTGTTATAAATGATAATATAAAACTAGATATATCTACATTGCCTAAGCAATTACTCAACCATTAGAGAAAATATCATTGATCTATATGCAAAAGTCATGCTATCTCAAAAAAATTGCATAGAAAAAAGAGATAAGTGATTGACTTTAGAATGTAATAGTCTTCAATACCTATATTATTCCTCTCCTTGAAATAAATCTTTGATCTCTTTTTATACTTTTAAGTTGGTTGAAAAATAAGTTGTAACTAACCTCAGTTAGTTACTTGTTAACTTAAAATAATTGACCTTTAAATTTAATTAATATTGACAGTTATAAATTAAGGTTTATTTAAGGCTTAAAAAGTCTTAAGAGATCACTAATTTGAAAATAGATCAAAAATTTTCTAATAGGTAGGACCCTCTAATCAACTAAAAATAATAAAAATAACATTATTTTGATAAAAATAGGATAATTCAAAATTAAATAAAAATTTTATCTATATTAATTCTATTATGCATATGATTTAAAATATTTATGTATAATTATATATATCAAAATTAAAGTCTGTTTGCACTCCAAAATATCATTAAAGTATCAAAATTTTAAAATATACTAAGTCTTATCAACTTAAAGTTTAATTCTAAAAAAAATTATCTTTCTGATAATAAATAATCATCAAAATCAGATAAAACATTTATCACCGTATCACCAATTTCATTCAAGTATTCATTTTATTTCATTTAAACTATATGAAATTGAAATAGTCTTCTACTTGAATCATTCTCACCATCATCTATCTTTAATTTGATTCTCCTCACTATTATGGTTTCTGTTAGAGTTTTAGATTTAGCTTGACTATTTACATGTTTCCTTGAATTAAATGGATGCATGACAAGAGGCTTTCTCAAATGAGTTTTTTGGACCCTGAAATAAGCATCTTTTGAGTTGGTATAGGCTCAATAAAACAGGATGGCAATGAAATATTTACAAAAAAAATTGTCTGGATTCATTCATTGTCTTGTTGTGGTGGTTCATTAACAACATTAATTATTTTCTGACTGTGTGACTGAATAGGTAAATGATTAGGGTTAGATTACAATTTATAGGAATAACTACTATGAAAATGAGATATAGTTCTGAATTTATGACCACAAAAATCTTTATTTCCCTTATGATTAGCAATATTAAATAGAAAACTATCTAACACATTCCAAAATGTTGGATCAGTGGTATCAAAATGAATGGACATTCGGGCTCCTCTACTTGCATATCTAAGACCAAACCTTCTAGCCCTAAAACCTCCTCTAATAAATTATCTATTAGGTGCATTTTGATTCATGTTTTTAGAATTATGATTCATTTTCCAATTGTTATTGTCATTTTTCATGTTTGAATCTTGTTGATCCTAGCTTGACATTTTAAATACAATTAAAATATATTCAAAATCTTATCAGCATCACTTAACTGAACTTCAAAAATAAAAATATCAATAAAATCAACAATAACTGTACTTCTATATTTTAGTTTTCAGTCACTTTATGAAAAATTTTAGTTATGTCAACAAAATGAATAATTTAAAGATTTAACTATTTTATATGATTTTCAATTTGATTGTGTCATGTATCATTAAAACTTGAAATCATAATAATTACATAAAATTATATTCTTCATGATTTTATTTCAAATATGTTGTTTATACTTATTACATTATATTTTCACTACACAAATACAATCTCAAAATATACAGTGTATGTATTATCCACAAATTACAAATTGCATGTGTTTTATCAAATTGACAACCAATACATAACCACTGAAAGAACTAAAAAAGATAATTTCAACACAAGTTCTAATCATAATATTATAAGCTTTCAAAATGATGTTTCAAATGATAACTTTATCACAACTTTTAAAATTATTGACTATTTTCTTATTATTATTCAAGTCATGACTTTGAAAATAAAACCTAAAAAAAAATATTTTGAAGAGTCATATATATTATGTCATTGAATTTTGTATGTTGAAATCTTTTAAAAAATAATTTCTTAACACTATACCTAGAATTTCATGAGAAAATAATTTTTGAATCATCAGATTCACATGAAAACAATTGTTTCAAGCTCATTTTGTACGAAACCCTCAAAATCTAAACTGATATGACCAAAGTCATCATTAAAAAAAATTATCAATCAACTAAAAACTTAAAACCAGAATATTCCATATTTGCAAGATAATCTCCATAATCATCTCAGAGTATAATTCAAATATTTTTAGTGTGTCATAAATGATAATTCTCATTTATTCTAAAAAATTAACTTCAAAACTAGAGATGAACAGATTTATAACAAAAAATACTTTCAATCATCTAAATGTCATACTAAAAATATAATATGATAAATTTATAAATCTTAACTAATTTTTCAAAAATGAAATCATTTTCAACTGACCTTATCACCAATAATCTTAAAATCACACATGCAACAGAATTAAAATATATAATTTATCTTATAGTTATTTATCAAAAATATCATGTAAACTCAAAATCATAATTTTTGTCCATGCAAACCATTTGTAGAGATAAACTGCAATTATCTCTTTCATAACTATTCACTCTTCTAATAATGGCGTACCTATTAATCCCATGTCTGTAACTTCTCAAATTTATCTTGATAGAGTATAGCTTTCGCTACGTGCTTGACCAAAAATGACTATCAAAATGAAAACCATCCTATTTGTATATCATAACCCATACATTAACCACTTTTATCTACGTATTATCATTTGATTGGCTTTTTAATTTGAGGTATGCCATTATCCGATTGCTTACTTATTTAGAAAGTATTTTAAACTTAATAATGACCAAAATTCTCACTAAAACTCTAACTAACCCACGTAATTTGAGACATGTACAAATATATTAAAATCTTAAAATGCTTTTTGATTTTATTCAGATCTCAAAACATCCATCACGCTTAGCATTAAACCAACTTATCAATTAGACTATCAATTTGCCAACTTACCCCTTTGAACATTAATAATATGAACGTCGAGTTTACCAATATTAAACATAGTTTAAATATCTAACGATTCTTCAAAATAAAAAAATCACTCCATGTCCATTTTAAAGTGTTTACATTAGGTCCACCATCTTACATTAAATATTTGATTAGAACCTACAACCACTTAGGATAATTTGATCATCTTTAGTATTATAATAGTTTAGATTTAAATATTAAATCAAATTTCATTTATGACACAACTATCTGTAATGCTAATAGTCACTTGAAATTAGATTTTTGAAAGAAACTAACTCAAAACCATCATGACAATCATATAATGTCTTCAATTCTGATAGAACACCATTTTTGAATTAAAAATATTGTAATAATAACTTCAATTGAATGTAATCTAATCAATTTTATCCACTAATATTTTATGACTAAAAACAAATATTCAGTAATGATATATATCTATGCTAATTTTATTCATTTAACCGTTAATGATTTTCAAAACTATTGTAATATAAATATAAATTCATAAATAAATCATTATCAGATTATTTAATTAAAAACATGAGCATTCATAATACTATTAATTGACTTAGGTCTCTGACTATAGTTTTAGATTTTATGATTAAGTCATCATTATGACAGATAGGAGTATAAATTTTAAAAAATTGTAGGGGTAAGAAAAATAATCTTGAGAGTGTGATCCAGGTAAATTATTTCTCAAACAGTTATGCACAAACCCCTTTTATAATGATTTTCAATAAGGGATGGGATGTTCAACTAGCATGGCATAAAGAAAGAGAATAAGATAATAAGAGAGTTCAGGTCGGATACATAAATAAATGTAAACACGTTTGATACAATTTATAAAAATAAAAGTATTACTTCAATAACTAGTTATAACTCAGTATATATTGTTCATGTATTAAAAAAATTGAGATTATAAAGAATAATATCTCAAAGTAAATTAAACTTACAGTTGTATTACGGCATCTTTGCATTCTCCCTCCATAACTTGAAGACCTCATCTATTTGAGACATTTGTTGATCTTTAAAATGTATAAGGCAAAAAACAATAAGAAGCAAACAAACAAACAAACCATAAAGAAGCAATAGGACAAAAAAAGAAAAAAACCAACAAACCAAAAAGAAAGCAATAAATCAAAAAAGAAAGTAATTATGAAATAATTTTAAATGATGGCCATTAATTGAATAATGTAACTAGTTCCCATCAAGATATTTTAAGTGCAAAGCATTATTTCCAAGTACAATTGCAATATGATAAGGATCAATCCATAATGAATCAAATTTATGATGTTTACTAGGATCTTCAATTAGGCTTTGTCCCAATATAAAAATAAATCATCAACTTTGAATTTTTTATTAAAAATTTTTTTATCAAATTTTTTTTTCAATTTTTATTTAGCCCTTTCTAATTTTTGTAATACTATTATTTTTGATTCATCAAGAGATATTAGATCATGTACTCTTTTCTCAATTAAATTAGTATATTCAGAAACATATTATAAAGTAGTTCTTGCTAAAGAAATATGAAATTCTATTGGTAAAATAATTTCAAATCCATATGCCAACATGAAAGATGAATAATCAGTTGCAACCTTGACAATAATTCTACCAATCCATAAGGCTTAACAAAATTTAAGATTCCAACTTAATTTATTTTTACAAACTAATTTTTCCATGATTGAAATCAAATTTTTATTTGTTGACTCAGTTTGACCATTACTTTGAGGGTAATATTTAGACAAATGACTAGATATAATAGAATATTTTCCCAAAAAAATTATAAATTTATTTGAAATAAATTGAGTACCATTATCAGATATGATTTCATAAAGAACTCTAAATCTGAAGAAAATCTAATTTTTTAGAAACGAAATTACTTCACCTATTACAAAACTTTTAACAGTCTTGGTCTCAGACCATTTAGTGAAATACTATGTTGTTGTTAAGATATATCTATTACCAATTGATGAAGGAGGGTGTATATCTAAAATAAAATCAATACCTCATTTCGTGAATGTTTTTTCAAGTATCACAAGATTTAAGGCATTACAGGTAACTTATTCTATCAATAAATAATTGACATAGCATACAAGAATGAACTAACTTATAAGCATCTTGAAATAATGTAGGTCAATAAGAACATGCTCATAAGATCTTATAAGTAGTGGTTTTTATAGCATAATGTCCACCATAATTTACTTCATGACAACCTCTAAAAAAAACTGAGTTTGATCATATGTAAGACACCTTAATAAAACACCATCTCTATTTTAATAAAATAAAATAAAAATTAATAAACAAAGTTTAAAGTCATTAAGCATAAAGAACATTTTTATTTCTTATCAAAATTATTAGCACAAGCTTGATTTTGAAAATAGAAGACTAAGTCATGATACCAATCATCTTTTAAAAGCATACAATCTTATTCATTCATTTCAAGACCAAATTTGAAATTTAAAATATATATATATATTTTCATGATATTTGAATGAGGCTTTACATTCAAATTATTAACTGACAAGACCAAAACATTAATACTTGAAGAAGTATTTTTAGCTAAATGTTTTGTCAAATCATTACTTTTAATTATCTTTGAGGTTTTGAATTCGAGATCAAACTCTTGAATTTGTAATATCTATTTTGTAAGCCTTCCTTGAATGGTTGTTTGTTTCAAAAGATAAGATAAAATAGGTACGTTAGATTGCACTATAATTTTTTTTTCCATCAATAAATAATGAAATTTGATTAAAAAATAATGAGAAAACAAATTTATTAATAAGAGGGTACTTAGTTTCAACATCTTTGAATACTTGACTCATATAACTAATTGATTTTTTATCATGATTTTCAAATTTTTACATAATAAAATCTCTAATTAATTTTTCAGTGGTATTAACATAAATAATGAATGATTTTTGTAAATCTAGTTTATCAAGTACTGGAGCACTTGCAATGGTATCTTTAATGTTATTAGATGTTAAATCATCACTTTCATCCCAAGTATAGATTTATCTTTTTTAAGTAAAAATTGTAGAGGATTAAACTTATCGATAAAATTTGATATGCATTTTATAAAAAAATTAATTTTATCAAAAAAAAATCGTAAACTAGATTGATCTTTACGAAGAGGTAATTTTTTAACGGATTTAATACGTTCAAGATCTATGTAAAATACCATCTTTAGAAATAATGTCCTAATAATTTACCATCACTAACACTAAATTTTTTATTATTATTATTTAAAGAAATACCAAATTTTTTACATCTTGTGAAAACTTCACAAAGATGATCTAAATATTTTGTATTTTTAAATGAACAGTGAGATAATCAAGATAGACCTGAATAACAACATCAATTAAGTCATCAAATACAACACGAATAGCTCTTTGAAAAATAGCTCATACATTCATTAATCCAAATGGCATTCTATTATAAGCAAAAGTTCCTCTACAAGTAGTAAAAATTATGTTATGTTTATCTTTAAGATTTACAAAGATTTGATTATTATTAAAAAAATCCATCTAATAATGACATCATTTTAGATCCTACAACTTTTTACAAAATCTAATCTATACTGGCTAAGGAAAAATTATCTTTAACACTAGTCTTATTCAAATTCCTAAAATCAACACATAATCTAATATCACCATTTTTATTTCTAATTGGTACTAAATTAGCTACCCATTCAAAATATTTTAGACAAAAAATGACACTAAAATTAATCATTTTATTTAGCTCTTTATTAATGATGTCCTCAAACAAAGAGCTAATTCTTCATATTTTTTTTCTTACAGGTTTAATACTAGATTTTATAGATATCTCATGTTTGATAATATCAATATTATAATCTTTAAAAACTTTGTATGATCAAAAAAATGCATCAATGAACTATTTAAATAATTTAATAAATTTCACTTTTACACTAAAAGTACATTAAATTCTTAAATACACATATTTAGGATCCTCTTTTGTGCCAAAATTTATAGGAATAGTTTCACCTATAATTATCTTTGAAGGCTCTTCTCTTCTATATATATTGGGTTGATCATTAAGTGTAAACATAGATTCTAAACTTACTACACCAACAAGAAACTTATTAGTACTCAATTATAGATAATCTTCATAATTTAATACATAATCATCATGATTGAAATAATTGCCTTTAATAAATGAATCGATGTATTCATCACAATTAAAAATAGGTCAACTATCTTTCAAATCTAGAATTTTAGGTTGAAAATTTTTAGAAAAAAAAATTGTGATTGATTCACTCTCATTTAGAACTGGGCTTGAAACAAAAACAACAAGCTTATCATCTCTATTGCTATGTTCTTTAAGTATGTGAGTGATATTAAAAGCTTCAAAATGTTCAAGCAAAGACCAAATTTTTTAAGTATAATGATGTAAATGAGTTTGATTAGTTTTATAAACTTTTCAAACTTGCCTAACAATTAATTTAGAATATCTAAAGACTTCTAAATGGTTGATATTGAGATCAATAGATTTTTTCAAATCTAAACATAATGCTTCAAATTATGTAGTATTATTAGTGTTTTCAAATGATAATTTGTAAGGATAACGAAATATCTTATCAACATGAGAGATTAAATAAATTTCAGCACTATTTTCTAGTTGAGAACAAGCTCCATTAAAATATAGTGACCATATAATGTTTTCATTTAAGAATTATTCTTTCTAATTTTCTACTTCATCTAAGTTCATCAACTCATAAGTTTCAATGCCTATTTTAACATAGGCAACATTGGAAGGAATAGATTATTCTATAGGTGTGTTAAATCAATCCTCTCTTTTCATGAAAAGAATTTCATTACTTACGGGAACCTATGTAGTATCTTTTCTCACAAAAACATATGTTATTTTTTACCAATCTCTTTCTAATAACATAGAATAATTACTATGAATGTCTAAGTTTCAGACATTAGTTATACATTGAATTCTTTCATCTTGAATAATTTTAATGACTATATTCTCAAAACTTATCACAACTTTTATTTTATCTTGATTCAAATCTAGTAAGCTTCTTATTATCAGTTTCATAAGAGATGTTTAATTGATCTATAATAAATTTAAGCATTATATTCTTTGAAGCTTTTATATCATATAATTATAAATTACCTTATTATTATTTTGATTTAAACATAAAAAGGAGGAATATAATCTACAGAAGGATCATAATTTTGAAAAAAAATAGATGTTTGTTCATTAATATCTTCTTATTATAAAACTACATCATTTTTTAAAAAAATATTCATAATAGCTTCATTAATTTTATTTAGTTATCCTGGAAGGCTAGCTTCCTGGAATAATAAAAATCTAGTTTTAATTATTAGTATTAATAACATAAACACCTTCATTTGTTGATGGATCATCAAGAACACACATATTTATGTTATCAGCTAGATCAACAGATGTACTATCTTTTTTTTGAATGATTTTTTTAAGTTTTTGAATAGTAATATATAAATTTGGATCTGATCCAATTCACACACATTGCATTAATGAGCAACTTCTTTATTTTTACATTTATTTAAAATAATACTTCTATTAGATGAAAAAGGTTTATCATTTAATTATCTTTTAACAATGACCAATTCATTTCCTAAACTTGTAATGGCTTTTAAAAAATTTGTATTATTTAAATTTAGACTTTTAGAAGACCTATCTTTAAACTCAAAACATTTAAGTTTATTTTCATACTCAAGGTAAAATGTTATATTTTCATCATATTCTGTAATGTCTTTACCTCTAAGGCTATTTTATACTTCAAAGGTAAAGCACTAAAAAAGTTTAGTTAATTTTTTAGAAGGTCTAAGATCACGAGGAATATTTTGATACAATTCAGTAAATCTAGTAATGAAATGATATATGATTTCACTTAGATCAAGAGAAAAAAAATTACAAGATCATTGCCTAGGTCTAAATCTTTCTTAACTTTTTTAAAAGATAATTCTAGTCAATCTTTTATATTTTTTTAAGTGTTGATAGCTTTGGTAGGTAAACTAACAAAAGCTTGATAAGCTTTCCCTTCGAGTGTTTGAGCTAAAATTATTAAGCAAGTGTTTTATATGTTATACCAAGAGTATCACAAACTAATTTAAATGTATCTATATGATCTTCTCAAGATTCTTCAAAATCTCCAAAAACATTTAGTATATTTAATCTTTTAAGGGAAGGTAACTTACCTAGATAATTTCTAATGTTAAATAAATTTTCAAAAATCTAAGGATTTAATGGATTTAATGTTAGCCTTAGAACCAACTTTATATTTAATGACATCATCTTGATCTCTATTATTTTGTAGACCTCGAATCATATATTAGAGTCTAATTTACTTGATTTCTATTGAAAGTTTTAACAGTCTCTTCTACTTGAATTGGTTGATTTTCTTCAACCTGATTAGATTTATTTAATTATAAATTTTTATTAATATATTCATAGGGCATAATCAAATCATCAAATAGATAAGAAGCATAAAGAAAATAAGTTCTAGGTCTAGGATTAATAGCTAAAACTCTTGCTCTATCTTTTTTCATCTATTTATATCTGAAATGTGTTATTGAGTTTCATGAGTAAGATTAGCATAACAATATACCTCAAATTCTACAAGCTATTTTTTATTTATCACTTGTATGATACGTTAAAGATTATGAGGCAGATTATACCATGCATAATGAGTTAAATTAAAAGCAACATCAACTTCATCATCAGCAATATCAATTCTAGGTTGAATAATAGGAGGTTGTCCTCTAAGTACCATGAGCAAGAAAAAAATAAAGATTTAAACAAATAATATTTTTGAAATCTATCCCCAATAGAATCATCAAATTTGTTGACAAAAAATGTTTCATCAATTAATCAACTCTTTCACCTATTATGAAAGTTAAGTTGGAATCATACCAATCTAATGGTAAGGTTTTAAAGGTTCGAATACGATCTTAAAGATGCAAAGAGATTTTTAAATATTCTGAGAAAAAATAAGCTATTAGATATAACATATTTCATTATAATACAAAAATATACTATCAAACAATAAATCAATTCAGATATAAATAAGTAATCAATCTTATCTGATAAAAAAAAATTACGAACAAGATAATCTCTTGAAAGAAAAAAATTTGATTCAATAATATAATTTGTTCAAAGAATAGTATCTTGCTTTATTGTTATAACTTATGAGTAAACATCAAGATAATAAACAAAGAAGCATAAATATAATATGAAGATAAGAAAATAAATGAGTTTATAGGCATATCTTCAATAATCAAGGAACATAAACATAACTCAACACTCAAAGGAAAAGATGTGAATAATAACAACTAATCAATTAAACAATAAACAAATTAAAAATAATATAATCTAAACTAATATAGAACTAAAATAAAACTAATCTAATACTAACTAAATCTGACACTAAACTAACCTAAGAAACTTAATCTAATAAAAAAAATCAAACATAAATAGTAAAATTAATTTTATTAAAGATACACTAAATAGAAAAGAAATTAGATCAATTAGAAATTAAGCTAAAATCAAATTTAAACTAAATTAGAAGTCAAAGTCAAATAAAATATATGAGTTTCAAAAGTGAGTCAACTTAGCAATACAATTTATTGTATTTGAGAAATAAACATCCTTCTTACAAAATATCTTTAAAAGATAATTTTTACAATCAATAAGATCAACAATATATTGTAAACAATAAAAAAATTATTATTATTCGAGTTAAATACTTAGATTTTGTATATAAGATTGCAAGAAATAATTATCGAAAGATGTTAAACTTGACATCTTCAAATAATCTGTTATAAATGATAATATAAAATTGGATATACCTATGTTGTCTAAGCAATATACTCAATCGTCAGAGAAAGTATCATCGATTTATCTATAAAAGTCATGCTATCTCAAAAAAGTTGCATAAAAGATAGAGATAAGTGATTGACTTTAAAAGGTAATAGTCTTAAATATCTATGTTTTTTCTCTCCTTCAAATGAATCCTTGATATCCTTTTATACTTTTAAATTGATTGAAAAAGAAGTTGTAACTAACCTTATGTAGTTACTTGTTAACTTAAAAAAATAATTTTTAAAAATCAATTAATATTGACAGTTATAAGTTAAAAATTATTTAAAACTTAAAAAATCTTAAGAGATCAATAATTTAAAAATAGATCAAGTATTTCCTAATAGATGGGGACCCTCTAATCAACTAATAATAAGAAGAATAATATTATTTCAATAAATAATAGGATAATTCAAATTTAAATAAAATTCTTATCTTTATTAATTTTATTACGCATATAATCCAAAACATTTAGACACACACACACATATATATATATATATCAAAATTAAAATCTATTTTCACTTCAAAATATCGTTAAAGTATCAAAATTTTGAAATGTACTAAGTCTTATCAACTTGAAATTTAATTTTGAAAAAAAAAATCTTTCTAATAATCAAGAGTTATCAAAATTAGATAAAACTTCTAGTACTAGATCACCAATGTCATTCAAGCATTCATTATATTCTATATGAACTACAAGAAACTAAACCATTTTTGTACCCGAATCATTCTCACTATCATCCATCTCCAATTTGATTTGCTTCACTATTCTAATTTTTGTTGGAGTTTCAGATTGAGCTTGACTATTTACACATTTCTTTGAAGTGGATGGATGCATGATAACAAGAGTCTTTTCCAAATTGAGCTTTTTGCACCTTAAAATAGGCATCTTTTGAGGTGGTTTAGGCTCAGTAGAACATGATGACAATGAAAGATTTACAAAAAAAATTGGATTAATTAACTCATTGACTTGTTATGGTGATTCATTAACAATATTAATTCTTTCTTGATTGGGTGACTAAATAGGTAAATGATTAGGATTAGATTGCAACTGATGGGAAGAACTACTATGAGAATGAGATATAGCTCTGAATATGTGACCACAAAAACCCTTATTGCCCCTATCATTAGCAAGATTAAAATGCAAACTATCCAACACATTCCACAATGATGGGTCAATAGCATCAAAATGAATGGACATTTTGGTTCCTCTATTTACATATCTAAGACCAAACCTTCTAGCCCTAAAACTTTCTCTAGGAAATTTTGCCTATTAGGTAAATTTTGATTCATGTTGCCAAAATTATGATTCATTTCTCAACTGCTATTATCATTATCCATGTTTAAATTTGGTTGATCACAGCCTAACATTCTAAATATAATTCAAAATATATTCAAAATCTTATCATCACTTGACTGAACTTCAAAAATGAAAATATCTATAGAATCAAAATTAACAATTGTACTTTCATATTTTAGCTTTCAGTCACTTTATGAAAAAAATTTGTTATGTCAAAAAAATGAACAAATCAAGGATTCAACTATTTGAAACTAAACTCGTTCATATGATTTTTAATTTGACTCTGTCATATATCAATAAAAATTGAAATCATAATAATTACATAAAATTATATTATTCATAATTTTATTTCAAATATTCTACATATACTTATTGCATTTTATTCTCACTACACAAATCCAGTTTAAAAATATACATTATATGTATTATCCATAAATTATAAATTGCATATATTTTATCAAACTGACAACCAATCCATAACCATTGAAAGAACTAAAAAAATAATTTCAACAAAAATTCCAATCACAATATTATAAGCTTTCAAAATGATGTTTTGAAATAATAACTTTACCACAACTTTCAAAACTCTTAACTATTTTCTTATTGTTCTTCAATTCATGACTTGAAAACAAAACCTAAAAAATATATTTTGGATAATCATATATATTGTATGTCATTAAATCTATATGTTGAAATCTTTAACAAAATAATTTCTTAACACTATACCCAGAATTTCATGAAAACCCCACTTTTGAATCATTAGATTCACACAAAAACAACCATTTCGAGTTCATTTTATAGTAAACCCTTGAAATCCAAACTAATATGACCAAAATCATCACTAGAGTAAATTATCAACTAACTGAAAACCCAAAATCAAAATATTGCATATTCACAAGATAATCCCTATAATCATCTCATAATACAATTCAAATATTCTTAGTGCATCATAAATGATAATTCTCATTTATTCACCAAATTTAACATCAAACTAGATATGATTAGATTTATAGCAAAAAAACACTTTCAATTTTTTAAATGTCATAGTAAAAATATAATATGATAAAGTCAAAAATCTTAACTGATTTTTCAAAAATGAAATATTTTTCAACTGACCTTATCACCAACAATCCCAAAATCATGCATTTAACAAAATTAAAATAGATAATTTATCTTGCAAGAATTTATCAAAAATATCATGCAAACTCGATGCCATAATTTATTTTTATGCAAACCATTTGCAGAGATAAACTATAATTATCTCTTTTATAACTATTCACTCTTCTAACAATGTCGTACTTATTAATGTCATGTCTACAACTTTCTAAATTTATCCTGGTAGAGTATAGATTTTGTTGCATGCTTAGTTAAAAATGACTATCAAAATGAAAACCAACCTATTTGTATACCATAATCCACACATTAACCACTTCTATCTACGTGTTTTCATTTGATTGGCTTCTTAAATTGAGGTATGCCATTAACTGACTACTAACTTGTTTAACAAGGCTTTTATACTTAGTAATGACCCAATTTTTCACTAAAAATCTAACCTGTGTAGTTTGATGCATATACAAATGCATTAAAATTTTAGAACATCTTTTGATTTTATCCACATCTCAAAGCATCCATCACACTTAGCATTAAGCCAACTTGCCAGTTAGACTACCAACTTGTCAACTTACCCCTTCGAACGTTAATAATATGAGACTCGAATTTACTAATATTAAACATAGTTTCAATTTCAAATCATTATTTGAAATAAAACAATCACCCCATGTCCATTTTAAAGTGTTTATGTTAGAGTCCACCACCTTAAATTGAATACTTGATTAGAACCTAGAACCACTTAGTATAATTTGATAATCCTTAGGATTATAATAGTTTAGGTTTAAATATTAAACTAAATTTCATTTATGACACAACTATTTGTAATGCCAATATTCACTTGCAATTGGATTTTCAAATGAAACTAACTCAAAACCATCATGACAATCATATAATGCCTTCAATTATGATAGAACACTATCATTTTCAAACTGAAAATAATGTAGTAATAACTTAAATTGAATGCAATTTGATCAACTTTGTCCACTAAAATTTTGTGACTAAAAATAAATATTCAGTAATGATATATATCTATACTAATTTTATTTATTTAACCATTAATACCTTTCAAAACCACTGTAATATAAATATGAATCTATAAACAAATCATTATCAAATTATTTAATTGAAAACATGAGCATTCATAATACTACTAATTGACTTAGGTCTCCAACAGCAGTTTAAATTTTATGACTAAGTCATCACTATGACAAATAGGAGTATAAATTTCAAAAAATTATAGAGTTTTAAAAAAATAGGCATAATGGTTTGGCCCCCAGAAACGAAGGTTGCAGTTGACCGAAGGCATTCCTTAAGAGAATCCACTCATCTCTAAATGTACAAAATAAACAAATTTTTATTGTACATTGTAGGAGAACCATGAGGGCTAGAGATGAACCATCAGCTCCTACACATGCATGGATGAGTCCTATAAGAGAGCATAGATAAGATTATTTTCATGTTTTCTTGAAAAGATAAATAGAGAGAAGGTGAAAAATAATTTTCTTAATGTAGATGAAATTAATATGAATTATTTTTTGGCTTCTCTTTGTTTTAAAAAGATAATTTTCTCTACTCACAGCACCAACCACATGAAGGTGGAAGATCATCTGGTGACACTAATCTGTATTTAAATTTTTGGTAAAAAAATTAAATAGAAATAAACACATAATGATAAAATAGTTGAAAAATAAAATACATTATATCAAATAGCTTTACTATATTAATTTGAAACACAAGATAAACTTACTAATTTAATCTAATGTACCTTTAGGATCAGCTTTATTTACAAGTGTTTCAAGAGTCGTTTCATTGTCAGATTTATGTAATTTTCACAAAGTTCTATTGTGAGGCTTTCCATGATATTTGATCATTTAAATATTTGTATCAATAACCAGGTTTGAATAATAAAACACCACCTTATGTGTTTCAAAGTCTTCAAATAACAATTATTTTATTTTTTATGATAGTACCTACGAAGCCAGGTTTCATTAACCACTATAGATCTAGTGGGATAAATTAGCTCTTCTTCATCCATAACATTGGTGGTTAATTTTTTTCCTCTACATGACACAAGTAGTATTTAGTTCCCTCATCATTGTTCTCAGGTGCAATGACTCCAAAAATATGTCTTGTATTTAAAGTATATGTCAGACTAGCCATGATCTTGGATCTTTATACAGAAGATTGAGAAAATATATATATGGAACAATGAAATCATAGATAAATTGCAAAGGAGGAAGAAAGTTGTCTTTACACAACAATATTACAAAATATGACCTACTTACATAAAATTGCATTAACCTATCTTTCTGACCTTCTAAAATGGAAAAGTGAGGTACATATAGGAAAAATTAAAACAATATGAGGAAGCCTCTAATTTTTCTAATTAGATAATTGCATTAAAATATAATTAGCCTATGTGACCCTTTTATAACTAATCTAAGGAAGTTTAATTGAAATAGAATGGCCATAAGGTCATGTAAACAAAACCTAATGGGAAAAATCACTACACTAACACCCTCCTTAAACATAGCTTAGGTGAGATGAGAATTGGGTTCTGGCATTAAAAGTATGATGAGGTACCCAAGTACATAGTGAAGAACCTCCATAGGAGGAAGAAGAAGGTGGAATAGCCCTAACCCTAATGAGAGCTCATAGATGAACAAATTTACTCTCTATGAAGGGCTTGGTCATAATATCTATAATTTGTTATGATGTTGGATAGTAATAAAGATCAATGATTTGCTCATTGATAAGCTCCCTAATGAAGTGCATGTGAATCTCTATGTGTTTGGTCCTTTGATGGAGAACTGAATTCCTACAAATCTAGATAGTGCTTTAGTTGTCATAGTAGATGATTATTGGCTTATAAAACTAGATGCCAAGCTCAGTGAGAATCCCTTGAAGCCAGATTGCCTCAGTGATGGCATTGATAGCCCCTCTGTATTTTATGTTTGTAGATGATAAAGCAATTACATGTTGATTCTTGCTTGACCAATTTATTAGATCCAAACTAAGTGAGAAACTATAGCCTAAAGTGGAATTTCAACTATGAATATCTCCATCCCAATATGAATATGTGTATCTGATCAAATCAACCTCTATTCCTACTTTGTAATATATTTCATAGTTGTGCAAACTCTAAATATAGTGAAGAATCCACTTATCTACTTTCAAATACAATTCATGTGGCTCCTGCATAAACCAAGAGACCATACCAACTGCATAGGATATGTCAAGTCCAGTGCGTGTGAGATAGATAAGACTACCCATAAGTTACTGATATGGAGTTGCATCAACCAATGGTGTAAGATAATTAGCCTCAAGCTTCACACCAAATAAGAAAGGAGTAGGAGTTGGCTTACAATCAACAATGTTAAACCTCACAAGAAAATCAAGAAAATACTTAGATTGTGATAAAGTTATCTCATAATTTGATTGAATGATTTCAATCCCAAGAAAGTAATGCAAGAACCCCATGTCTTTCATTAAGAATTTGTCTAAAAGTGCAGTTTTCACTACTGAGATGGATGATCAAGAGATCCTTATAATCAGCAAGTCATCCACATAGAGAACTAGGATCAACAAAGAATCATCATGCCATAAGATGTAGGCATTCAGATCTGGGTGGCATTTGGTGAACTCGACTGTGAGGAGAAAGGAGTCCATCTTGGCATACTATGTCTGAGAGGCCTGCTTGAGTTTATAGATATATTTCCTAAGTTTGTAAACCAAGGAAGAATCTTTCAAAAAACCTTGTATTTATTCCATCTAGATCTCTTCTTTGAGGTCACCATGTAGAAAAGCACTTTTAACATCCATTTGGTGAACATCTTATCGATGTGTAGTCATGATGGTTAGAGTGAGTCTGATAGATGTCATCTTAGCTACAGAATCAAATGCCTTAATATAATCTATTTAAGGAACTTAAGAAAACCATTTTTCAACCAAACAAGCTTTATACTTATCAACAAACCCATTTGCACCATACTTAGTCTGATAAACCCATTTATAATGGAAAAAATTTCTTCCTTTTGGAAGAGGGATCAAGTCTCATGCTTTGTTCTTGATTAGGGAGTTATACCCTACATAGCAAAATCCCATTCTAGAATGCCAGATGCCTCATGAAAGGTTTGTGAATATGATGCAATTTTAGGTAGGCATGTGAAGTCCCTTGAAACTGTGAATGTGTTTGCCTTCTATCTAATGGATTTCCAACCCATTTCCCATCACTTTGAAGTGTTTATTTAGCCAAAATGGGACCAAAATTATATGAGATTGGAGAATTAGGAGGTCAGCCATCATCATCTAAAGTGTGAGTGTGAGATGAAGGAGAATAATCCTCATCACTACTCTCATCACTTGAACTTGAAGAAGAAAAGGAGTCATCCTGATCATCAAGAGGATTTTGAGGTAGATCTAAGTCACTATCTAAGGTGGAATCAATGTCCAGTGAGACTTTTGAAGAGTCTAGAATGCTAGTAGTGAGTTCAAGTGGGCCCTCATGAAAATTGACACTTATTTTTATGAATAACTCATGAGTTTTAAGATGTAGAAGCATTTATCCCTTGGTACCTTCTACATACCCCACAAAGATACAAGACTGACTCTAAAATTCTATTGCCTTGTGTTTCTTCTTGGGAACATGGGCCATTACTAGTTATCCAAACACTTGAAAGTGATCCATTGTGGGCTTGTGACCATCCCAAGCTTCAAAAGGAGTGATTCTTTTTTAAGGCTTTGTGTATAATATGGTTCTAAATGTAACATGCATAGTTGATTTCTTCAGCCCAAAATTGAGGAGCAAGAGACTTTGATTGAAGCATGTAGTTGGCCATTTCCTTCAAGGAACAGTTCTTACATTCAACCACACCATTCTACTAAGGATTATGTGGAACTATGTGTTGCATCTGAATTCCCTCTAATGTGCAAAATTGCTCAAACTTGTTATTGATATACTCCCCACTATTTTCAATCCTTAATATTTTGATGGAACAATTTGATTGTTTCTCCACAAGTGCCTTGAAGTCCTTGAAATGATTAAAGACCTCAAACTTCTTTTTGAGAAAAAACACCTAGGTATACCTCAAAAATTCATCGATAAATGTGAGTATGTATCTGGTCCTATTGAATGAAGGTTTTGAAAATGGACCTGTTATGTGATTATGGATAAGTTTTAGCTCTATTTGACTCTCCTGGCTTTTCCCTTGTCATATTTCTCTTCTAGATATTTATCAAGAATGTAGCCATTGCATAAGTGATCCAAGAATTTAACTTTAGACAACCCTAAAACCATGTCCTAATGATTGAGTTACTTTAGGTAATGGTAGTTTAAATGACCAAACCATTCATGCCATAGTTTGCTCACTCCATCTGCTTGAGTAAGTAGTATAGCTGAGGGCTGATTTAGGGCAAATTGTGAAAAAGTATACATCTTAGACTGATGATTGGCCTTCCCATAAGCCACTACGGTGTCAATGTACAACTCTTTGATAATCACTAAATTAGGTGTGAACTCTACTCACTTTCATGTACCTACGTAAGTGATTTGGTACACTGACAAAAGATTGGTGGATAGTGAAGGAACACATAAAACATCATTGAAGGTCCTGTCACTTACTTCAACCGATCCTTTAGCACTAACAGCTATCGAAGTGTCATCTCACTTATGAGAATTGAAGGCACATAACATGACTCTATTTCTAAAAAAAATCTTTTAAAGAGGCCATGTGAGAGGAAGCACCTGAGTCAATAACACAAGTCAAATGTTGAGAAGTTACTACAACAAGTGCCTTGCCCTTGTTTTTACCATTTTTGTGGTATTTATCTTTTATAAAATCTTGTGCGAATGTGTTATGGGTTGAATATTTAGGAACACTAAGGTTATTATTCTTAAGCATCTTATTCAAGGTGTCAATCTTTTTTTTCATGCATTGAGATTCATCATGCCCAAGTTTCTTATAAAAGTTGCATTTGAGTTTCTTCTTCTTAGGTTTCCTGCTTGAGAAGGACTCATTTGATGATTCCTTAGGCTTGGCATCTGATTTTTTATTTTTTTTGTGCTTATGATCTGGTTTAGACTATTTTTTCTCTTGTTTATCACTACTAGAAGGCTTCTTCTTATCTTGATTGACAATCAAGGCATGTGATTTTAAAGACTTCAATGTACCCATTTGAACCAGCTTATCTTGCTCCTGAATCAAATAAAAAAAAAACTCATCAAATGATGGCATTTTCCAAGTGGATCCAAGTGCATGTTTAGTAGCATGAATTGTAAAGACAAAAACTAAATAGTCATGACCCAGTTTTGTAAGCATGGATAAAATCAACTAGTCATATGTTTTCTCAATGCCACATTATTTCAACTGTAGTCTCAATGATTTAAACTTTGTAAAAAAGTCTTGTAGGGTGTCATGGTCACCTGAGCTTAATGTGATGAGCTCATTCTCTATTTTATGACCTCTCATGATGTTTTGCACTCCAAACAGCTTGTCTAAGATGGTCCAAACTTTGTTGGGAGTTTTTATAAATTCAACATGAAACAAGGGGTTGGAAGATATTGATAGGCACGAGAACCCATAGGATTTATCACATTTGTTGTATAAATTAACCTTTTCTATATTTGTAGATGGCTTAGTTTGCTCACCCATAGTGATCTGTTAGAGTAATATACCTCTCAAGGTGAGCTGCATTTTAAACTTCCAATCAAGATAGTAAATGGTGTAAGTGGTTTGATGTTTATATCCATTAGTGAAAATTAGATTAAGATAAACTATAGAATTAAGATGAAATTAAATAACAAATTGCACATAGTACAAGTACTCTCTTAAATTATCAATAAGACCTCCCATTAAGTTACAATGCAACACATGCTCAATATTGGATGTTGGGCACCGTCGAGAATGTATCTATGAACAATTAGCATGAGATAGTATAAGAGGGATATTAGGCACAATCAATAATACATCTAAGAATAAACGTACAAAAGGTTTAAAGTGAGTTTTAAGCCATTATACCATAAAAAATGGATGTTATAAAAGATCTAAAATAATATCACCAATGCATAGATCTTGAAAAATATGCGCTTTCAAAAAAAATATCACTCAAAATGGAGCTATGGATTGAAAGTTATGGCACTTACAAGTTTTTACTTCTATACATTCCTAGACCCTTTCCAAAAATGAAAAATAATTTTACCGAAAAGAACAAAAATGTCAAAAAAATGAAGTAGAGGTACCCCACAACTCTTAGCAGTAATAACCCTTCAAAATTTTAGATTGATCTCAAAAGAGTAATCCAAAGTTTCCAAATTGTTTTTTTAACACAAGTAATCAGCCTTTGAAAACCCGAGTAGAGGTGCCCCACAACTCCAACTTGGTCTTTGTAGTGTAATCCATATTTTCTAGACTGCTTTTCTTTTGCAAGTAATTAGCCTTTAAAAACTTGATTAAAGGTGCCTTTCAACTCTGTGTTGGTCTTTGTAGTGTAATCCAAGTTTCTCAGACTGTTTTACTTTCATCGAGTAGTAATGACCCTTTGAAAACCTGAGTTGGTCTGCAGTAATGTAAACTGAGTTTTCAGTCCTGCTTTACTTAACTTCATAGATTTTTAAGTTAAACAACTCCACAAGTCCAAGTTGGTCTACAGTTGATTAAACTAGGTTTTTGGATTTATTTTACTTAACTTCACAAATTTTCAAGTAAAAGAACTCCACAAGTTTGATTTGGTCTATGAGAAAGTAAGCAGATTTATCAAACAACTCAACTTAGAAAAGTGAAGTTACTCACCGTTGAAAGTTCGATTTGGTCTACTGGTAAGTAATAGCCCTTTGAAATCCCTAATTGGTTAGCAAACTCTCTAATGCATGCAACATGAAGTAGATCAACTATAGAGCTGAAGTAATGACCCCCTATAGATCGAGTAACATAGAGGTTTGATGACATGCAAATTGAGGCAAGTCAAAAATATTCAAAATACTTCAACAATAAAAATTATTCAAGAGACCTATTTAAGATTTTGACCTGAGAAAGAAAACTCAAAGGGCATTTTTACACAACAACATTGAGAGTATGAATTTTTTCAAAAAGTAAAAAAAGGGGCCTTGAGATGCCAAAAAAGAGGAAGAAATTAATTGTTCCATAACTAGGTCATGTTTACAGTCGATCCAAGGGTTTTGGCACCTTCTAAAACTAATGGCATTGTCATTTTTGAGATCTGAATTTCTAGTATAAATTTTTGCATGAATTCTCCCAAGAATCCCACTAAACCTTTCTTTTTTCTAGAATAGTGAATGTACCAAGATTTCACCACAAATATTGTTGCAATACTGACAAAAATAGTTTTGATACCATGTCAGATTGGCCACGATCTTATATCCTTGCATAAAATATTGAATAAATCTATGTATAGAGCAATGAAATCATAGATAAATTATAAAGGAAAAATAAGCTTGTCTTCACACAATAATATTACAAAATATGACCCGCTTACATAAAATCGCATTAACTTGTCTAACCTTTTAAAATAAAAAAGTGGGGTACATATAAAAAAAATTAGGGCAACATGATGAAGCCTCTAATTTTTCTAATTATATAATTATATTAAAATATAATTAGCCTATGTGACCCTTTTATAACTAACCTAAGGAAGCTTAATTGACATAGAATGGCCATAAGACCATTTAAGCAAAACTCAATGGGAAAAATACTACACCAAAAATATAATCAAATTGTAAACACATCTAAGAAAAAAATAAAAATATCACTAATATCTAAGGTTGTATATTGAATTAATGAATAAATTTCACCTAGTTACACAAGATCTGAGATGTGATCAATGTCAACTAATGATGTCATTTCATGATTTATCAATTATTGGAGTTAATGGCTACTCTCTACAAGTGATAGGAGTCTATAATAGCATTCATCAACCTATTATTTTAACTCACATTAATTATAATTAAATTTTATACATGAGAAATAAAAATATGTCATATCCCTAGTATAAATAGTCTATGAACTTGAATTTGATCTTTGAATGGAGTGGAAAACACTCAATTCAGGTAATATAATACAATATTCATATATTGTCTTATGTTGTTCCTCTATTAACCAAAAGAATATTCATACATGATAATAATTATCCGATCCATGACAAATATTTTCATTACTCCAAGTCATAATACTTACAGCATTGATCAAATTAGCACCATCCTTGTGCTTTGCTTGCTCTCTTTTAAGGGTTCTTTTTACACATGCGCCTACACCATCATGTTCCCCTTTTCCATGCCTAGCCTCAAACAAGCTCCAAAAACATTGAATGCATTCTTCTTATGCATTATGCTTAACCAGTAAAATATTCAAGAATTTTTAAATTTCCCTACACAATTATCTCACCAAATTTAGTGCGTATCAAACATGATTTATCCTGCATTCATATTTATAAAATATATCAAAACAACCCTGGACAAACTTTGGAGAATGTGATCTTTCATCGCTCATATAAAAATGATACTCCCTCAAAATATTTATGTTGTTATTTTTTATATCAAGTGCATATATGAATGTAATATGAACAAAAAATCCAACTTGAATTGAATTACAGTATTGAGATTGAAACTTATTTTGTGGTTGTAGTGTGTAGTTCTCAAAAAAATACACAACTAAAGTAATGGTGCCAACTAGGAAGTTGTCCTTGCATACTTTGAATTGATTATCTAATCATTTTGATTTGTGTGTGTGTCTTGCATATTGGTAGATAATATTCTTCTTGAATTCAAACATGAAATCACATACAGAAACTTTGGTCATAACCAATTCACATCTTGATGACCCTTTTCTATCTTTTAACACATACTTTACAGATTTTTACTTCTTATAATCAATAGTTGCTTTCCAAATTTATGTGAAATATCTTCATGTAAACAACTCATCAAAATTGACAAACCACCACAACTATTACATGTTCCATCTAAATGTTGTTTGGAAAAAAAAACTATCCCTCAAGTATTTGACAGAAAAGACCTTGGATTAATTTTCTTGATTTCTTAGGTGGAAAGACACCATACATTCCTTCAAAATCTTGTCAATATGTAAAGCAAAATGTATATGCTAAAAAATATGAAAATACATAGCAAATTCAACTCGTACCCTACAACATGTGGTGCATGTTTGGTTGATTTTAACATAGAAATGCTTGCACATCTCAAATGACATTTGGCTAATTATCAATTGGACATTAAATTTTTCAATAAACTTTTAATAAAATTTAATTTGTGTCATGTCTAAAAAAAAATTTTGCACATGGCTCATGATTTTTTAGCCTTTTATCCTTTTAACAATATCTTTTACATTAGATGAGACCCTTGTGTTTTTATGCCAAAAAATTTCAATCAATTATTTTTTTCCTTCAACTAATACCTTATCTTTTCATGGGAGTCTACCACTAAACGTCCAACAATCCGTAAGTGAAGGGTCATCAAACCTTGTTCTTCTTTTTACAAAATTTATTAGAGTAATTCTATTTAAATTTGAGTTTTAGATTTACTTGTTTCAATAATAGATTATATTATTACTCAATAATAGATATTCACTCACTCATTATAGATTCTATTATTACTCATCTTGTCACATTATTATCGTTATTCTGACTTTTTATTGTCTATTGTCTTAAATGCATTAAATATATTCTTTACTATTGTACTATTTCTTCCCTCCATGTCTAATGTTCTTAACCCCAAATTATGCATTACAGGGCACATTTTTTGCATTTTCATTCATTGAAAAAATAGTTAACATCATTTTGTATGGATTTTATTCTCAAAAGCATAGTTCTATACACGTTGAGCATGATGTTGAAGTGATCCTTTCAACATCTTACCTTCCATAGGTTATATTATTTTTTCATCTATTTCAACCAAATGCTTTGGTGGTCATCTTATTATCCTTGGAGGTGTGGGTGTATGAGCTATATTTTGTATAAAATTGGGTGGTGTTAACACTTCAACCATATTAGGGATAATAGAGGGTTGACTATCTACATTAGACCTTATAGGCAAATTAAACTCCTCTTCATTCTAAGACACATGATTTGGGGTAATTACTTGATGTTGATTATCATCATACTCAAAAAATTCATTATGAATGGATGTTTCATTATATTATGTTTGTCCATATGTTTCATCATTTATTATAAATTCATTACTTACATGCTCTAAATTTTGAATATCATCTTGTAATAAAGATTGATTAGGTTGTCTTATCTCATTTTCATACATATGTAAACTAAACTCTATAGAATTGAGTATGTTATTTTCAATTGAAATATTATCTGGTATAGAAGAAGCACCTTCACCTTACCTAGAATCCCTTATGGATGCTCTCTTATTTGTTTGTCCTTTTTTTTCTCTCTAATTTCCTCATTTTTTAGCTCTTTGATTTGTTGATATGTATATAGACTATAACAAGATATGTTATGTAGAAATTAAGTAATAATTATAAATAATATTCTAACATTAAAAAAACATTATATATTCTAACACTATGCTTTCCCCTCTATAAATCCATATATATATATATTTTTTAAAAATAATAAAAACTACCTGATCAGACATATTGACAAAGAAAAAACCCTTAAATTTCTTAAAAATCCACTTGGCTGGTCTTTCATGATAGAGTTTGGACCAGGTTTGGGACCCCCCAGGCTTAAAACTAAGGTAAATTTGAAGGTAAAACAACAAAAAACAAATTCCAAATACGAAAAGGGCATACGCCTTTTGCAAAGGGCATATGGCCTTTTCACACCAATGTTTTCCCTAATCAATGTTTTTGCCCATTTTTTTGTGGATCCCAAAGGGCGTGCATGCTTTTGAAAGCACTCATGCCTTTTGTGATTCATCAATTTCTCTTGCCTTTCCCATGAAAATTACTCATTTGTTTTGTTCTTTCTAAATTACAAACTAGTTTTTCTTCAGTAACTATACAAATTTGGTAAATTATTCATTTAATTTGTTTGAATCACTACAAATTCTTCAAGTTTAAGTCTACAATGTTTTTATTTTGGTAAAGATAAGTAATGAGGTTAGGAAGTCATCGATCACAAATTCCCTTATAATTTTTTGAATATTAATCGAACGCTTATAAAAATTATATCTGAACAATCTACACATTGTCAACTATGCTTTAAAAAATGATTCTCATGAAGTTAAGGTCAAAAAATTATGTTCGTACACTTACAGTTTCAATTTTTTAAGAAGCTTCACTTGTAAAATTATTTAAAAATTATATATAATAAAAAATATTCTCCACGGTCTTTGACATTTCACCTATCCATAGATAAAGTTTCATACAAAAATTCATTCGATTAATAAAAAATGTGTGTTCGTAAACATGCAATCTCCTTATCTTTTTAAAAAAATGATCAACCTATTGTCATAAATACATTTATTTTGCACACTTTTATCATCTGGGTATATATATATATATATATATATATATATATATATATATAAACTAGATTCAAAATTCCACAATTCATAATTTTATGTCATTGTTAAATTCCTTTTTGAAGAGTCTCTAACATTCTCTCCAAGGTCAACTATTGTTATTTTCAGGAAAAAAAAAAAAAAAGTGTCACTTTATACCCCCCTTTTGTCCCATATTACCCTACATTCACCCATGTGACTAGTACAATACGCCTTCTTATTCTTTTTATGAATCTAAATCCACTAAGGATCTCAGAAGAAGAGTAAATCTAAGATATGGTGAATCTATAATATGTTAGGTCAACGAATGGTAGATCAGTAGCATGCAAGATAAAAACTCAAGATTTCATAATATGGCATTCACCTACCAGAAAATATCTGATACCATGTTGGATTCGGCCATAATTGAGGATATATTAGATAGAGTCGAATGCACAATGTGATTACTTGTGTGGAGTAGCAAAATCAAACATGAGCCAAAAGAAGTAATTGATAAACAAATGAAAGATTACAATATTAGCATTAACCATAAAATCTTTAAGAAGGTACATTATATAGGTGAAAGATAAATATGTATTCACTTCCTCATGAATGTGTGATTATCTTTCACAATGACCTAAAATACACTTAAACAAGCTAAACTAAACATGTGTAGGGAAAACCATTAAATAGATTAAAAACCTACACCAACACTTTTTAAAAATGCTATTGACACAAATCTTTCTATTTTTATTAATTTTTTGGTTAAATCCACTTGAATAAAATAAACTAGAGTAGAATGCAAATAAAGCATTCTTTATTTCACTTATATCCTTAGTAACAATGTTGATATCAATTTACTAAATTTTATGTTTATTATCGATAGATTTGAGTAGTCTGAAGAAGTATTTAGAGCCCTTATCCCCTAATTTTAAACAATTAAGTTTGGATATAATTTGAGCCCCTCTAGCAATGTATTGTTATGTCAATTTGATATTATGTTTTAGAGCCACCAAATTGCAAAGGAGTTCTCCATTATAAGGATCATCTTGGAGAGAATTTTCAACATTAATCAAATATTCCTATGAGTCTCTGAAGAATTTTCTCCTTCTTTTATCCTTGTTTATCCATAGTATATCGTAAACTACTTGCTCAAATCCATACAATTATTCCAAGTATAATTACTAGAAGAAGACCCACTCATCATTTTAGCAATATCCCATGAAGCCTTCAATTTCCATCTCAACATTTTTTATCAATCAAGTGAGACACATTGAGCTTATACAGAACATTCCAATCAACCCCCTTAACATCCCATCCAGTTTGAGAGGTGTAACGATCTCAATGGGGTGGTGGTCAAAAATAGTAAAAGGGAGGACATTGACAAGGTTACCCCTAGTACCTTATTGGACATTAAAAATATCCTTGTTAAGGTACAATCTATCTAGTCTAGAGTAGACTCTCTTATTTTTAGTTTGATTATTACACTAAGTGTATTAGATCCCTTGCTATAGGATTTACTCTTACCAAAGGGTCCTCTAGCTTATGGATGCCCTTTAGCTTTGACTAGAAGAAGAATTCATTACCTTTCCAAGAGAGGGGTTCACCACCTTAGTTGTCTTCTCTCTCCTAAATCATATTGAAGTCTCCTCACATAATCCACAATATATATTTTAGGTTTGAGGGAAGCCAGATCCAAATCTTTGTTCTCTCTCTATAGTCATTAGGGGCATAAACATTATAAATCCCAAAAACCTAATTATAGTGTGAGAAAATAAGCCATATAACTCTTTGGTAGGAAGAGGAACCATGTTCTATAATAACATCAAACCACTTAGGTTTAATGAGAATAGAATAACCATCTTCACATCTTGAGTGGTCTGTATGGAAGTGAACACACTTCAACCACACATAATTTAACGCCATATCAAGTTTGGAACTGACTTCCTTGACTTCTTGCAGTAGAAGGAAGTCACCTGATCTCTTGAATGTTTGAATTGTTTGACAATGGGCCTTTTATTAATTATTTAAGGCCTCTAACATTCCACCTTAAAATATCCATGAAAGAAAACAAATTTATTTAGTCTAACCTAGGGGCTCGCACCCCCCTTTATTTTGGTATAACCTAGTAAAACACTATGGCACTTTATTTTCTTTATCTTTGGTTTTCCATTTAGAGTCTTCAATATTATCTTGAAATGCTCCTATAAATGTTTTTCCATATTTAGCACTAGTAGAGACATAAAAGTTCAAATACTTCATCTCAGTTTTAAGCCTCTTAACCCCAACTTTAGTTTTGGCTTATGGTTGTTGGCTATTAATATCCAATGAGGTAAAGTGATATTTCTCAATTAAGGGCACATTTCCCACTAACCACATCTAGCAAGGGTGAAATGTCCATGGAAGTAACCCTTCCATCTAGTAACCTAGTTTCAGTGACCAATAAGAGATCATGAGTAAAGATATTTGTACATGGTGGAAAGGCTAAAATGAAAACATACTCATCAAAATATCTCTCTATAGGAAGAAAACTACCATTCTCTTAAACATCATTTTGTCTTTCCCCACATATCGATCACACAAGCTTAAAATTTGATGTAGGAAGGTCATCTCCACCAATGAACACATCATAACCAACAAGAGAGGGTCAAATTATGGGAAGGACAATAAAAGGGGGATCAAAGGGAGGGTAGGGTAGGCCTGAGATGGGAGGATGGGGAAGCATCATACCCCCTAGAAACATCAAAACCATTGAGAGAAACAAAATAATGTCCTTGAGAGAGTTATCCCAAACACTTTATCAAATTCATTATAAGGGTTATCTTTCATCACAACATTAGTTTTTGTCAAATTCATAGAGATACCATACTAAACCACTTTAATTTGGGGATCAATGTTCCCCTCATCGTATATTTTGTTAACTGACTTGGTCAAGAAAGGGCAATTCTTTTTTTTATGCCCATCTTTTTTACAAATAAAAAAGCATTGAGGCTTCCCAAATCATTAATTGGGAAAGAAAAGGACTAGTCTTTAATTTTTGAAATTAAGGTTTCAAGGAACACTTCAAATGGTTCCAAAGAAATTCAAACATTTGCATACATGTGAGCCAAAGATATTATAGTGTCTTATATTCTTAACACTTCCCCAAGTGGTTTGAATTGAAAAAAAATTATATCAATCTATTTAGGGGAAGTCTTAAAAATAATTTCCTTGCAATCAAGATTAGGGCTTGAAGTGATTGTCATAAAAATTGATTGACCTTCATTCTATAGAGGATTTCTAATGGATATCCTTTGCATATTAGAATTTTTGAACAAAACCATAAAAACCCCTCTCTAAATCATTCTACAAAAGTTGGCATATAGACCCATCTTTTTTCCCCAAATAAAATTCATCCAGTTATCAACAAAATTCTAGATAGTAGAGAATCTTTATAAGACAAAAAAAATACCAATGTTCTTAACCCTGATTTCCTCTAATTATAAATCTTTTTTCATGGCTTCGTTGGGACACAAGGGAAGAGTTTTTAGTTGGTCAAGGGACTTACCAATTTATTTTTTGCTTTGCCTGTCACCTCTAACTTCCTCTGAGCCAAATCCATTAAAGCTAAATGTCATTCCTTCCACGTGCTTAGGGTTTTTTTCCAACTGCAAAACCTCACTAAATTATTCCTTCCCCTCTCTTTGCTCACAACCTTATGGAATTTCAAATTTTGAATTAGTCCTTTCGTCAGAGCAATTTTAATAATATACTTGACCTTATAGTCTTTATTAATGAGTTCTCCATTTTGTAACTAATTTCCAAAGTTCACATGAGCACGAGCATCGTCAGCACTGGCCTCCATAAAATGGGGTTGGGGAAATAAAATGTTATACCAAGCTCACATTCATTAAAGTAAACTACCTTAGCACAAAATCCAAGATAGCCTAGTAAAACACATTAAAAGAGAAAGAAAATAATTTAAAAAAAAGGAAACCATACACCAAAAAAATAGAATCTACAATATCCATGGACCAAGATTGACCAATGAAAACAAATCAAAATTAGGACTAATGTAACAAAGCAGAATAAGGTGATCAAGCAAGAATATTGAAGCATAACTAATGGAGGAAGACTTTTTATCTCCCCATTTTTAGAGCTCCAAGCTTCTTTCTCTCTGGAACTGCAATCACGCACTTTTGATTTTTAAAATTCTTTCAAAAAGGTGGATGCCTCAACCACATTAACTCAAACTTGAAACGACACAATAAGGGAATCAAGTCAGAAGAAACTTGTAATGAGATAGGAAATTAGTTAGAGCCTGAAATGAGAAGAATAATGCTTTCTGAAGTCCATTACTTGTTTAACTAGGCAGGGTTGGGAAAAAACATTCTAATCATTCAGCTTTATTATAGAAAGTGACCTTTGGTTGGACCAAGTAAACCAACGTGCCTTAGGTTCAAGATTAAAGCGTTGATTCTTCTCATAAAAATGACAAAATATAGATGATATTGTGAACCTCACTGACTTCCCTCAGTTGTTTTTTGAAATCAAAATTACATTGAAATCCTATTGAATTGAGCATTCATCTTCAAATTGAATTGAAATCCCCACTCATTACAAATAAAAAAAAATATTTTCAAAAAAAGAGTGTACCTTACAAAGTTCCCGGTTAAATCCATGATTGGGCATGCCCAAAGAAACCTTATTGTGTTCCATACACCCCAAGACCTCCAAAAGCTCATTTTGACCCCACAAAAGAGCCTTTCTAGCATAGCCAAATATTCTTATGTAAAAATTCATCTTCACTTAATTTAATTTATTTAATTAGAAACAAGTTGCTTAGAGGTTTAATTGCTGACACTTTACCTAACATTGTTTGTTAGGGGCATTCAATCCCCTAAATTTTCATGAAATCAACTTCATTGTGATATTGGGGGGGATTTCTATACCCCCTCCCCCCTCCCCATTTTAATAACTAAATAAACATTCAATGGTATTTTGGTCCCTTCATCCACAACCTCCATAGTTTTCTCCTTCTTGAATTTCCTACCTCTTTTTGCTTTAGGGCCACAATTTAGATTTTAAACCAGATTTTTCGTTTGTGAAATAGTTAGTATCTTAGCTGAGTTTAGATCTTATTCATCTTTAGAGATGTTGATCCCTCGAACTGATCATCCAAGGAAAATTTTGATAAGGATACATTTTCAGAAGAAACTTCAACCCGAACCCTGAGCAAAGATGCAAGTTCACTAGATTCCTCAACAATTTTCTACAACTCCTCAAGCATTGATCTAGGTGAGAGCTTTTGAAACTGATTTTCCAATTCTTTAGAATCAGGGTTTTGAATGAAAGGTGGGGGTGGGGAACTATCTTGGGTAAGAGCCAAACCTCCACTATTTCTTTCTCAGAATTTCATTGAAGCTCTACCTTCTTTGATCCTCCATACCTTCTTATCATTGGTTGTCTTAACTTTGAATTGGCAATAGGATCTAATATGTGCATGTTGATGATATATGAAGCATTTGAATGACATATTTTTCACATCAATATTATGATTCCATATCCCATTGGGAGTTTTGGCGATAACCTTATGACGAATTTATTAAGACAAATCTATCGAAACAAGATTCTAACACATGTAACTACAAAGCCATCCTTTCTTTTGTTATCGATTTTCAACACCTTGCCTAAGAAACCAACAATTTCTAACATCAAATCTATTTTTTGAAACTCAAAAAGCAAGGCATAAAGCTTGACCCAAATAGGGGTATGGCCCAGAACCGCAATGATTGGGTTGAAATTTGGCTCCCACTATTATATAAAATCCTTGCATTCCCTAAAATCCATTTACCTCTTTTCAATAGAACCCTTCTTCTTTCTGCCAATGGAAAAGTGGCCATGGAAAACCGTTTAGGAATGAATATGAGAATGATATTAAGCCCTCAATTATCTTTCACCCATTTCTCCTAATATTTGTGACCGGAGGACATTTTCTAGTAAATTTTCCAATAATGGCTAGGGGTTTCAAACAATCCACTTCCTTTTCAAAATTTGGCCCCGGTAAATCCAGATTTTCTAGTACCTCAAGACAATTCACTCTCGGAAAACTTTTAGAAATATAAGGGGCGATGTAAAGAAAAAACGAACGGACAATCCGAGAGACCAAACCCTAGGGTTTATCGTCTATACGGTTTGGCAGACGTAGCCATCGGTTGTCCTCACTCACAAGGGGCATTGTCCGGACCGCGGAGTGGCCTTTGGGGAGTGGCCTTTGGACTGGTCTATAGACAGGTGACCTCATCCATTTCCCATCACCACGTGTCATATTTTATGTAACGGACAAACTTTTAAATCCGTATGGCCACACGTAAGATCCCAATAATATAATATATACTATTTTTATATAATATGTAATAATTACGATTAACACATATATATTTGATTGATTGATTATCATTTTTGTAAGCATGTGAGATATAAGAGGGATTAGTTTTCGAGAATTATTAATCTGTGAAAGTACGAAGTTAACTTAAATTTTCATATTTGATTTACAAGTGTTTACTAATATTCAAATATGCATGGGTTGGGCAAAACTAACTCATCTACATTTCATCAACATATTATTATTATTATTATTATTATTATTATTATTATTATTATTATTATGTATTGATATATTGTTTATTACATATTATATAATAGTAATAATAGATATAAACTACTATGCTTATAGGTTGCTATTTGTTTGTTACAAACTTAATAAATATATATTTTGTGGTGGACATTTATTGGCCCACTTTGGTTGATTATCTTGTGGTTTAGCTTCTTGTTAATGAGGTGTGGGTTCTTCTATTTTTTATATTCTTTTGTTTTGGTTGTTTGTGATCAAAGTATCAATTCAAATTAATTTCAATGATCATATTACCAATTCCACATTCTACGGCCATTTGAATACTTGGGCAAGAATTGATTGTTGGGGACCTATGCCATATTGTATAAACACTACAAAACCACAGATCTTGTGAAGTAGCAAATCTCCCATTAGCAATTGTTCTAAAGGAACAAGTTATGTGAGAAGGGATAGGATTTCATGTTTTGGTCAAGTGGGATTTTATAAAGCGGAAGTGTAAATTGGAAGTCTGTATTGTACTTGAAACTCATGACCACTAACCTTGCCTCATCTTTTGTGCACAAAGAATTAAGAAACAATAATAGAATATTTTTAATGGATGTGATGACAAAAAATGAGGATGTGTGTTCATTCATACGGTGTGGCCATGAGTTGTGTGGAGAGGAGATGTTTCATTTCATTGGAAGGGATGTATTTTTTGTTTTGGTAAAGTGGAGTTTTGTAAAGTAGAAGAGTCTAAATCGGTAGTCAAAACTCATGTTTGTTGATTCATATCACCTTTTAGATATGAAGCAAACAACAATAAGCTAAATTTATGGCAAAGGTAATGATAGAAAATAAGGTGTGTATTCCTTCATACAATAATGTTATACGCTAAGAGGAGACATTATGTTTCAAAGTGATCTTGAGCAATAGTGAAGTGGTGGGGAAGGACAAGGCCATACAAAACATGAGAGTGGTGAAATAAATCAAACATGACTTGGGTGGTGATGGTAAGGGGCAATGACAGAGTATTTCGGGTGGTTATGTTATATCTCATACAATAATAAATATAATAATATTATATATTAATATTATATTATAGTATTAATATAATATATAACATACAATATGTAATTTTTTGTTTTGGTAAAGTGTGGTTTTGTAAACTGAAAGAGTGTAAATCGGTAGTCATACCTCACTTGACACCCATGACCATCAGAGTTGTCTCACCTTTTGTGCACACAGTGGTAAGCAACAATAATAATATATTTCTAGTGGAGGTGATGGTATAGAATGAGATTGTGTATTCATTTGTACGACATCATAATAAACTATGCAAGGAGGAGACATTTTATTTCACAAAGAACTTGAGCAACAACAAAGTGATGGGGATGGGCTAGGTAATACAAAACATGTAAGTGGTAAAATATTTCAAGGTGAATTGGGTGGTGATAGTGAGAGGAAATGACATGGTATTTCATGTGATAACTGCAACACATAGCCCATATCATACACCAGGCCTCGATTTAGGGTAGTTATTAGATTTACATGACTTGCATACATTATAAAGGGGTATATAACTTGGAAGGTCAAAACATCTTTGATTGGCCATTTTATATTATTTAAGGTGGACGAGGACATCATGAGCACTAATTTGATTACAACAGGGCTCCACATCTGATGAGTGGCTCAAATCCGCATTATAATGTTTTTATGTGGGGACAAGACATTGAGGTACCAGAGTCTATCTTGAAGCTTAAGTTCATCCATTCTATGAATATATTAATAGATCTGAAGTAATTAAATCAGGATTAACAACATAAAAAACACCAAACTCGGACCTCTCGAAGAAAGGGCAAGGCAATATAAAACATGCAAGTGTTGAAATATTTCAACGTGCACTGGGTGATGATAGTGAGTGGTAAAGATAGGGTATTTTAGGTGATACCATATTCCATGGGGTTCATATTGTACACCAAACCTGGATTTAGGGTAGTAGTTGGATTTACATGTTGACAAGCTGGGTGACATGGGTGCCACAAGCATACTCATAGCCTTAATAGTTGTGCAAAACATTAGGGTTTTTATAAAATATGAATGAGAAAACCACTAGATCATTATTGCATTCATGACTTGGATGCTCGTTATGTTATATCTCTTACAAATTTATTTTTTAGAATAGCTATATTAAACATTAACAAATATAATAATATTGAAATATGATATTATACATTAATATTATAAAATAGTATTTATAAAATATATAGCATACAAGATGTAATTTTTTATTTTGGTAAAGCGTAAGAGTGTAAATCCGTAGTCATAGCTCAATTAAAACCCATGACCGTTATCCCATCTCATCTTTTGTGAACATAATGGTAAGCAACAATAATCGTATATTCCTGGTGCAAGCGATAGTACTAAATGAGATTGTGTGTTCCTTCTTATGACATGGCAGTGAGTTGTGTTGGGTGGAATCATTTTGTTTCCCAAAGAGCTTGAGCAATGACAAAGTGGTGGGGAAGGGCTAGGCAATACGAAACATGCAGGTGGTGAAATGTTTCAAGGTGAGTTGGGAAATGATGGTGAGGAGCAATGACAGGGTATTTCATTTGATATTAGACATCATAGAGCCCATACCATACACTAGACCTAAATTTAGACCAGTTGTTGGATTTACATTACTTGCACACTTTGCAAAGTGGTATGTAACTTGCAAGGTGGCAACATCTTTGATTGACCATTTTCTATTGTTAAGTATGGGCAAGGAGGTCATGAGCATTAATTTGATTATGATAGGGCTCCACATTTGATGAATGGATCGAATACACATTATAATTTTGTTTATGTGTAGATAAGACATCGAGGTACTAGAGTCTATCTTGCAGCTTATGTCCATCCATGTTGTGAATATAGGAACATCTAGAACAATTAAATCAAGGCTGAAAACATATGAAAACAATAAACTCAGACCCCTAGAAGAAATGGCAAGGCAATAAAGAACATGCAATTGGTGAAATATTTCAATGTGCACTGGGTGGTAATGGTGAGTGGCAATGACAGTGTATTTCAGGTGATACCATATGCCAGGGGGCCTATATTATACACCAAACCTAGATTCAGGGTAGTGGTTAGATTTATATGACCTACATCACCCATTGTAAAGGGGTCCATAGCTTGGAGGGTGGAGACATCTTTGATTTATCATTTTCTATTATTGAGGGTGGACGAGGATGTCATGAGAGTTGATTTGATTGAAACAAGACTCCACATTTGATGTGTGGCTTGAACTATTCTTATTTAAAAATTTATCTTCACTCATGCTCAATTTAATTTATTGAATTAGAAATAGGTCTTCTTGGAGGCTTACTAGCTGACACTTTACCAAGTGTCAGTTGTTAAGGGCATGTAATCCCCTCACATTCCATGAAATTAGCTTCATTGTGATGATGGAGGGATTTCTACCCTGCCAATTTTAGGGACTAAAGGAGTTAATGGTATTTTGAGTCCTTTCAGCCACAACCTTCATAGTTTTATTGTTCTCAATTTTCCTACCTCTTTTTCCTTTAAAACCATAATTTTGATTTTTAATTAGATTTTTTGTTTGTGAAATAGTTAGTATCTTAGTTAAGTTTAGATATTTTTCCTCTTCAAAATTTGATCTCTTGAACAAATCATCCAACCAAAATTTTGTTAAGGATACATTCTCATGAGAAACTTCAACTTGGAGTTTGAAAAAAGATGCAAGATCACTAAGTTCTTTAATAATTTGCTCTGACTCCTCAAGCATTAATCTAAGTGAAAGCTTTTCAAAACAATTTTCTAACTCTTTAAAATCATGTCTTTAAATGAAAGGTGAGAGTGGGGAACTATCTTGGGCAAGAACCAAACCACCACCATTTCTTGTTCATAATTTAGGTAAAGCTCCATCTTCCTTGGTCCTCCATACCTTATTAACTTTCATTAGCTTAACTCTGAATGGGCAATAGGCTCTAATGTGCCAATTTTGATGACATATGAAAAATATGTATGACAAAAATTTCAAATCAGTACTCTTTTCTATATCCCATTTGGAATTTTAATGTTTACCTTATGGGGAATTGCTTTGAACAAATCCATTGAAACATTGATTTTGGGTAGCTAGAGAACCATCCTTTGTTTTGTCATCAATTTCTATCACCTTGTCTAGGAAACCAACGATTTCCACCAACAAATAATAATATTTTGAGATTGAATTTGATTAAGTGATTAAATAATAATGTATTATTATTATTATTATTATTATTATTATTATTATTATTATTATTATTATTATTATATATATATATATTATATGAATAATATATTATACATATGGTAGAATAATATATATCGAAACATATATATAGATATAAAATATTTCTATTTATAATAAATATATGTTATAATCTATAATATATTATTCATAGATTAATAATTATTAGATATTTATATTAATTATTATTATATATTAAAATACTATGTTATATTATAATAATAATAGATATAAATTATTATAATATTAAATCAAATAAAAATATTTATATTTATTTTATATTTAAAAATTAAGAGATGGTTTCAAATAAATTGCACTACTAATTTACATACTTTCATTTTATAATATTCTAATTTTACTAAAACATCAAGTCATACCCCACACCACCGATGTAAGTCGCACTATTTAAGCAATTATTGGTTATGTATTGATATTATAATAGTAAGAAACGGGAGAATTTTGATCTTATGGTTGGCATCAAGGGTTGAATTTGACGGCCACTCCTATCTGTCAAGAAATTTTTATATGACAATTTTTAAGCAAATGTCATCTAACACAAGACATTCATTTCTCATTTTCGACTTTCATATTTTTTATATAAATATTAAAATTTAATTTTTATATAGTAATATAATATAATAATAGAGATATTATTGATATAAATGAAATCTTATTCTATTTTATTTTAAGACATTTTAAATTATATAGAACCTATACAAACCAAATAATAAAAAATAATTAGATATAAAAAAACTATATATTAATATATAAACTTGATTCTTCTTATTTTGGAGCTTCTCTTAATTTTTATTTTATTCTGCAACGATTATGTTAAGTCGAATGAAACTTCTATTTCTTAATTTTTTGGACAAATTAAATGTTATCCAAGAAACTGCTCTTGTCTCTCCGTCATACTTGCCACCTAAATCGGTGCCCACCCATAAAAATTATGGTGTGATCAACGTTAAATTCAAATATTTATTTATATCAAAAGCTTCTTAATTAGCAAACCACTGTCACTTTTTTGTTTAAACACCATCTGCCACTTTATCTTGTTCAACAATGTGGACAAGCCTCATTATTATCTGACATTAATGTTTTAATATTTATTAAGATTTCCTTGGCATACCCCTTAAATACATATGTATCTCTAATAGGGAAGTAACACAATATGATGTATTAGTTTACTAATAATGTGATTGGACGAAATAGAGGCAAACCACTGTGAATGAAGATGTTTCCAATATAAAATATATTATTAATATGAAATAGTAACTATAATAGGTTAATAGAAAAAGTACATTTCAAATAAGCACATAAAAGAAAGAATGGAGATAAAACATAAAACACAATGGATAAGTTGTTTAAATCTTCCTATGTCAACATACCATGTCTTGTATTTCACTTGCCTTATAAGAAAACAATGTAAAAGTTAAATAGAGAAACGCAGTTGCAAACATGAAAATGAATAAGAACATCTTGAAATTACAATAATAAAATATTGCAAATGCACTTCCAACCTTTCATCTCAAACGACAATGCCTAAAATTACACAGTCAAAAATATGTTGTGAGAATCGACCAAATGAAGGATGATGAAAGACACTTTTCTTACAAATAAGAGAATGAATAAAAAATTAGATCATTCAATTTTAATGAAACGCAATAGCCAGATTAGCACCCATGCTGCCATTTTAGTGAGGCTTGATAATCCACCTATTAATAATGTTCAGTGAAATATGGTGTCAACACATTCACGGAACCAGCAAAATTGATTTTGATATAGTAATCAATACACATTGAGAGGAGGACATTATTCCAAAGACAAGACAAACGTAATGGAAGATGTCATGAATGGGATAAATCGAATCACAAAATAAATGCTTTGATTTCAATTATAAGTAAAGTATGTAGCACGCTATTATCACAATCCACTCCACCTGTGTAAGAAGATATTGACACGCGAACTGTCCGGACCGCGGGAGTGGCCTTTGGAGTGCTTTATAGCCGGGGGACCAATTTCCAAAGGACAAACTTTTAAATCCGTATGGGCCCCACTTTTGAATCCAGAAAATCACATCTTCCGCCTTCTTTATGGTCGTAAAGTACTGTCCACCCGGGGGCCACAAGATAATACACGTTTATAATCATATATAATAGTAATAATAAATATAAATTATTATGCGCACAAGTCGTTATTTGTTTGCTACGAACTTTTTGCTATATGTGTTTTTCTTTTTTTTTAAATGGACATTTATTGGCCCACTTTGGTTGATTATATTGTGGTTTAGATTTATTTATTTTGTTGATGAGGTGTGGGCTCTCTTATTTTTCTAGTCCTTCATTTTAGTCGTTTGTGATTGGATTATCAATTTGAATTAGTTTTAATGATTAGATTACTAATTCCACTTTTTATGGTCATTTGAATGGGGATGCATATTTTTATTTTGTTAAAGTAGAGTTTTGCAAAGTAGAAGAGTGTAAATCGGTAGTCACACCTCATATCTATTGATTTGTATCACCTCTTATGCACAAAGCAAACCATAATAAGTAGGAATTTTTGGCAGATGTAATGGTATAAAATGAGGTTGTGTATTCCTTCATATGATAATGCTATGCACCAGGAGGAGACATTACATTTCACAGTGATCTTGAGCGATAGTGAAGTGGTGGGGAAGGGCAAGGCCATACAAAGCATGAGAGTGGTGAAATAAATCAAAGGTGACTTGGGTGGTGATGGTGAGGGGAAATGACAAAGCATTTTAGGTGGTTATGTTATATCTCATACAATAATAAATATAATAATATTGTAGATTAATATTATATTGCAGTGTTAATATAATATAAAACACACACAATATATTCCTTTTGGTAAAGCGTGGTTTTGTAAAGTAACAGTGTAAATCGATAGTCATAACTCACTTAAAACCCATTCAACCATTGACATAGTCTCACCTTTTATGCACACATCGGTGAATAACATTAATCATATATTTATGATGGAGGTGATGGTATAGAATGATATTGTGTATTGTAGAGAGGATTACAAAGTAAGTTAGTCAAACATTAATCTATAAATAATAAAAAATGCATAAAAAACTAACTAAGCCTATATATTCCTATGGGAATTACAAAGAATAGCAAGAAACAAAATGAAAGAAAACAACATCATATTACCTTCTCAAATGGATTCACATACATATGTGTCTCAAAAGTATGTTCTCCCTTTATCAAGCATCCTTGTCTTTGTTAACAAAGGTGGCAAACTCCTCCAATGTCTCAAGAACACTCCATAAAACCTAGGCTCATGATTCTAAATCACTAAACTAGCCTATCAATGAAGCTTGCAAACAAAATCAATGATCAAATGTAAAGGATTGTGGAAATAATTTAACATTATAACTTTGCAATATTCAAGTTTAAAATTCATGTCCATGGCCTCTCCATTTATATATTTTTGAGATTGGTCAGGATCAACCATGACCATCCATCTCAAGATTGAGATGTGTGGCCATGGATAATCCTAATATTTGGAATTAAAATCCATAATTATCTTCATCATGACCTTGGAAGAAGTGGCATTGAAGAGGCATGGGAGGCATAACTAGGCATAGGTGACCCATAATCTTGATATTTGTGGCATTTATGGCCTAGGGATTTCTTCCCAAGAAATGATATCACCTAATGATGCAGTTAATAGGAATCAATTTTCAAAAATAAATATTCAACAACTCTCATTGAAAATCCATTTAAGCTCTTGATTTAGATTAATTAGCCTTAAACAAAGTTAATAAATATTTGTGCAATTATTTAGAAATTGGCCCTCAATTAATCAAAATGGTCAAAAAGTCATATTACTAAGTTGTAATTTGACTCAGAAAGAATGAGAAGGTGACGTTAGATGCACAAGAACCGTATTTCTATTTGGGATGTTTTCAACATAAAATAACAAAGGTGTGTGGCATGTACCAATGAATTTAGGAGAAAAAAGTGATCCAGAGCATAAAAGGCAAAATCATCATTTTGACTCAAAATGAATTGATGAAAGTTAGCTAACCCATAAATTGCATTGCCCCATTTAGGGATACTTTGAACTAAATTGGCACTTTTAAATGACAAGTTCAAACCATTTAACGTGTTTTATAGATTTGACCTAAAATGTGTATTTGAGTGCAATTCGAGTAAGATTGACAATTTTAACACAAATAGTGTTAGGAATTGGATGTTTACATTTTACCCCTATTTGAGGAGGCGTAGCAAGACATTCAGGCAAAGCAATGTCTTTTCAAAGAAAAGAGTTGTCAAGAATAAATTGGAACAGACCCATGATGCCCCCTCGAGAGGACATACTAGGATGGACTCTCGAAAAGAGAGAGAAAGTGAGAGGTTAACCCATGGAATAGATCACATCTAAATGAGTTAATGCTTACACACGTGATAACCATCAATGATCAAAATATATTTAGAAGTATAATAGGCCCCAGATATAGGGAGAATAGGAAAGATGCAATCCATTAATGTAAGGGACACACTGTAAACATACCTAATTTGAGAGTACAAGTTGTGCACTTGTGGCATTGATCAATCTCGAGACAAGTTGCACACTAAATATTGCCATTATGGGCTTTAATGTAGAGAGCTTGGAATTAGAGGAAAAGAGAGAACATTTTGCTTCAAGAAGGGAAGCACCACTAAAATAGGGTCTCTAAAGATAATATAATAAGAAGTACTCTAGTAGAGCAGATTTGATCGTGATAAGATAGTTTTGCCTCAATAGGGTGAATCTTGATCATTGATAAAGAATAAATAATGATTTTCCCCTGTAGAACTGATTTGATTTGGATGTGGTTCAGATGTTGTGCCCCAACATGGGCAATTAGCAAGCAAAATAACTCAAGGCTATAACTGAAAAGATAGGTTAAAGCGAGTAGATGCAAACGTACATGCGATGGTGTAATGGCCTAGAAAGCCATATAAAACCAAGCATATGAGAATGTACAAAGTGATGAGAGAGATGAAAAGAAGAATGGAGATATTTGAGCTGACCTCAATAGAAATTAAACGCTGCCTACATAGTTCCATCGACTCATTTTCTAACATGAACTTCAAGTCAATGTAGTTCACCCAAGTTTAGGAGAGAATGGAATGAGGAATGATGAAAAACGAGCAAGAATTGATTAGACTCACAATGTATGCAAAGAGATGCATGTCTAAGCATAGAGAAAGAAGCCTAAAATGCATGCTACTTAGAAGCCTAATTCCATATCATGAGCCTAGGTTTTGTAAAGTGTTCTTGAGAATCATTCATCAGAGTTGATGTTGATGTTAAGACTTTGAGACGTCAGCACATAGTGCTTGCTACAGCAAAAAAATTAGGCATCATAAGTATAAATAACTTAGAATGACATAAGATTCCAATTGCACTGAGCTAGTTCAAATGTGAATACATATAACTAAGGATAATGGTAAAACAATGACCAAAACCAGAGTTACAGTTATTTACATTTAAACAAAAAAGTAAACACAAAGAAAAAGATAAACATAAATAAACCTAGATGGAAATCAAGATATGATCAATCAAGACTTAAGTAGGAACAAAAAAGTGTAAAAACAAAAGGCAAGATCATCTCAATGACATGAGACCAAGATATAAATAATCAAGATCCATGTGCACCATCAAGATGTACTTGGAAAAATAAAGCAAAGAAGTAAGACCCAATAGGAAAACAAAAGACTAGACAACAAATAACAATCAAATAAACAAAAAAAAAAATTTGACTTTTTGGATGGTTTTATGAATATTTTTGGAATTTTCTAAGTATCTCAACTCAATTGAGGATTAAGAGATACAGAACGATCTATCTCATGAATCGGTGAGAACGCACCAACTTAAAATGCTCGTAATACAATGAGAGCATATGATAAGAGGGACTGAGTTGACCTCGACATGAATCAAGCATGACTTATATAACCCCAAAATAATCTCAAGTCAAAGTAATCCTATCTGACATAAAAGGTGATGAAAAACTGACTAGGTCATAACAAGTTCACAAACAAAGGTGAATGACAAGACAAATGATAATAGTAATGACCAGATGATTCAACAATGCATGATAAAAAGGCATTGTACCTAATTTTTCCATAGGCGATTATAATTAGGAAACAATGTCATAATACTAATTTGCTCAAAGACACTTATAATCAGGGGTACCAAAATAATACTGATTTGCCCATAGGTAGTTATAATTAGTGATACCAAATAAGATTATAGATGAAAGATAACTTGCCGTATCAAATGTCACACTATGTTCATAGACTATCCTTTAACACTAAATTCAAAAACTATTGAAATTGGATCAGAATCCCCCCATAAAAGCTGCAGGATGAACCAAAGGAACTAAGATCAAAATGGGATAAACAGGATGACTAAAAATAAGCCTTGGTCACTAGTAAAGAAATGGCATAATAAAAATGGTATAATGAAATGATCAGAAGAAAATTGGATATAGTGGCAACAACGTTACCCCCAGGTAATGACTGGATCAGATTGCTCATAAAATGGTGAGACTGTTAGCTTAGGTTGCTCATAAAATGGTGAGAGCATTCAAACTAAACAATTTCTCACAAAATAGTGAAAGCGTGGGAAAGGGGTGATCTAGCTGGCCTTAATAAAAATTGAGCGTTGCCTACATAGTCCCAAATGACCTCAAGTCAATGTAGTTAAAATGGTATGGTTCATGGATCTCAATGGTATAATAATGCCTAAAAAGGGCCTATAGGGTTGTCCCCAACAGATGAGGCATGGTAATGGAAAATGGGTGAATGGTAGATGAAAAATGGTTATGTTTCTCTTGCTGACAGGGAGATGCACGTCCTAGTCAATATGTGAGACAACAAAAATGATCAGCTATATAAGTTACTATCCAACACCCTTTCAGAATAATTACTCTGTTAAGAACTTGTTATTGATCTAGATCTCAATAATGTGTTTGTGATCTTCATAGATCGTTGATTCTGCTTCCTTCAAACATCGAGACAAGATATCCTTATAACTTCAATAAAGGAAAGTGATATCGGTGATGGTAAATAATGGTAGGATAAATGAGATAAGTGGGTAATAAATAGGTGGGTGATAATGGAATGTATAATGAATTGGAAACAAATAGAGATCAAGACTTTCAGTCACATGTAATGTTGTTGATATCATATTCAACATAATTTTGGTTGTGGCTGGGCTGAAGACCTCTGAAGATTCTCTCGATAGGACCATCAAATTGTTTTGTTGCTTGATTTTGAGAGTATCTACCATCCAATTATGTTGTAGATTGGAAGCTATTTTGATTTGATCTTTGATATTATTTTCAGTAAATAATGAAGAATTTTTGTGCTCAACTATTAGTGCCTTGACGAGGTTTTCACCAATGAATTTGTTCTGATCATCCCATTGTGCCTTTGAGAAGGTTTCATAAAGAGATGTTAACATTTGACTTTGATTGTCTTCTAGTACCTTCAAAAAAGTGTCACTAAAAGATGTTGATTTTGATTTTTGATTATCCCCTAGCGCCTCTAAAAAAGTTTCACTAAGAGATTTCTCTTCTTTTGAATGAATGAATGTGGTCTTGGTCCCCCTGATATTTTGCAAATGATATGTCGCCATGGATGCAGTTCAACAAAGTGCGATTCTATCGGTCTCGATCGACACTTACGAGAGGTGGAATGTCAATATAATGGCTATTTGGGTGGTAATAATGGGATGGTGAAAGGTATCACAATCCTCATATAAGATACTAGGATAACTTGTGTCGATGTTGAAGTAATCATGCTCAAAAATTGTAGAAGGATCACAAATATATTCAAATTGATTTGCAAGGTAATTGTAACCAATGTTGTAACAACCAATACTATAATCTATTTCTGACTCTAATTTTGAAGCAAGGGACTATGAATCCAATGTCACAACTGATGTTGATTTTGTTTCTGAATGCTACATCCAATGTCAGTTCAAAAATAGAATCTAACTCTAATATTGATTCTTCATTTGATATGGTTGTTTTGATAATGTTTTGTTGAATGCTGAATTTTTTACAAGTAATGCCCTATGATGGCATAATGGGCTCAATAAAAATTGATTCATCTTGGAAAGGTTCAACATAGACTGACTTGTCTAAGTGAAGCCCCTCAAAAAGAGGGAACCACTCAAGGGATGTCTTGACAAAATCATGTCTATCAAAGTGAGACTCCTCAACGAGTGGGAAAAGATCAAGAGATAACTCTACCAAGACTAGCTTGTCAAAGAGATGAGGCTCTTTAAAAATAGGTAACATATGAATAGGTAACTTATCATAATTTATCTTGTCGCAAATGGGTGTTTCAACAATAAAATGTTGATTTTGGTTCACAATTGGTTGCAGAAGATTAATTTTAAACACATTTTGATCCTCATAAGATGGCTTTTGAAGAGGTTATGGTTCTTGTTTAGGCTCGAAGATCAGCACAAAATTTATAAAGTGGGGAACATTTGGTTTAGAGGGAACAATGGTTTGCGGTTCAATAATGGACTCTCCAAATATTAGACTATTGAAGAAGGGATCAAAAATAATTGGTTCATCAAATAGAGGTTCTTCAACAATAGGTTCATCAAAAATTGGTGATGGGCCAAGAATGATAACAATTGGATGCTCCTTAGTTTGGTTGCCTGTGTGAACTAAAGGAGGAGGTCCTAAAATGGTAATGACTAGATGATTCTTAGTTTGGTTACTCATGCAAACCAAAGGAGGAGGTCCTAAAATGGTGATGACTAGACTCTTCTTAGTTTGGTTGCTCATGCAAACTAAAGGAGGAGGTCATAAAATGGTGATCTTGGTACGTTATGGAGTTTGATTACTTACACAAGCCAAAGCATCCAAGTCTTCCTGATAAACCCAATCATTCCATTCGAGAGTTGGATCATAAGTTGGATCTTGACTATGTTCCCATGATTGATTTTTGTGAAGTGGATAGAAATCTGTCTCACAAACCATATTGTCACCATAGGGGTTTTGACTAAAGTCATAAAAGTCATTTTGTTTGGCCATTCTATCATAAGTTGGATTATCCATGACTGTACCATAAGTGTAGCTAGGCATATCTTCATTTAATGAAGAAAGCTCCGAAAATAGAGAGACTTAAAGTTTTACAAACTCTAAAAAGTGATGTTTAAAAGATAAAAGGTTCAACCTTGGTTGAAAGGGTGAAGCTACATCTCAAAAGTAGTTTGTGTGAATATTTGGCATAAAACAACCTAATGTCGAATGTTTAACATCAAATGTTTTTGAAGAAAGGTTGTGTTTTCCTAAACAAAGTCACAAAAAATGATGAGGATAGGCACTCGAACAAACAAATAATCAATAGTGTTCAAAATTGGGTAATCATTTAACTGAAGCTATGCAACCCAAAATAAAATTATTTATGTACCAACCCCAAAAATTGAGGCCTAAATATAAATCAATCAATGTTCGGATCCAAACTTGATAATTTTAATTTAAAATGCAATGTTAAAGACTAGGATTGGACCAAACAAGCTAGACAAGAGCAGACAACATAACGATGCATAAACAAGGTCCAAATGGTATACATGAAATGGTTTGAAACAAATGGTTTTTGATACAATTGTAAACAAGTTCTTAAAACAAATTGAGCAGCCTAACAACGTAAGCATGCTCGAATGATCTGGTTAATTGTTATGTTTCAAAGACTCAAAGGCAAAAAAAAATTAACATGATTTGGGCAACATAACGCTACACTTCTTAACTCAAATACATGAATTTGACATGGCTTATGAAAAAACAAACAAGTTTTAGCCTCAAATCATACCAAGAAAATAATGACCAAAATACACTAAGTATAATCATCCAAATTGTAGCAAAGGTATGGCAAAATGGGGTTGACTAAAACTAATTGGTTTTCGATCATTCTAAGGGAATCAATTGCATAATGATTTTCACATCAAATGATGCAAAAGACAAGCACATAAATTGGGTGACCATGGTATTGGCTTGTTATAAAAAGGTCTAGTCCTTTTTACAACCACTACATCATGTTATTCACTCAGTATAGTACGATGTCCAAATGTAGATAAGTCCCATGTATAACTCCAACTAGGAGCCAAATGAAGTCAATGTCAGGAGATGAAACCCCATGTCAAAGCTTCCCTAAAGAACTCATGGGAGGTAATGACGTCTCCCTCACAAGCCAAGTTTACATAAAATAGAGAAAGCATAAAATAGAAAGACTTTAGGGTCATTGTCAAGATCACCCAAACTTTAATGAGTTTTTGGGGAGTACTTTAGACAACATTCTTTCTAAGCCTTGGACTAGGTTTTTTGCAATAGGAATGGTGCTTTTGATTTTAAGGGTTCCCTAAAGGGGACAAATGGAAGAGCATACAGGCAACACCCATCTCTTTGCCAAACAAAATTAAATCAAACAACTATTGAAGACAAAAATCTTGAAAAGGTGAGTTCATTTTTAAGCCCAAATGAAAAATGAGGTGCTCATTTGACCCCTTGGTTTTAGTTGCAAACTTTGAAAACATTCACCATAAACATCTAAACTTTTTGTTAAACACCAAAACAAGGTTCCTAATTGACTTTTAATCATGCAAAAGGTGATCTAAAACATGTTTTTAGTAAATGTCATGCTTGGTCTTGCATCAAAAATGTTACCATGTCCTTTAGCCTTGAAGCACTTTTAGGTTTGAAATAATGAGCTTAAAAAAAGAGCTCTTAGGTCTGTGTTTTAAGAAAAACACAATGACCAATGTCAGTTATATAACTAATGATCGTTACATTTGCTAACTGATGATGGTTATCTAACCAACATTAGTTATACCAATGTGACCTATGACAGCTATCCAACCAATGTCAGTTTTACTAATTGATGCCGGTTATTGTGTAAACCCGTGGCAAACAAAAAATAGCAAAACAAAATTCAAAAATCAAATTGCAAGAGTTTTAATGATCCCAATAAAGATTTTAAAGATGCAAATTGATCTTATTCATGTGTGGGATGCATCTAGCCATCGGGCATGCCAAGATGTAGATAGGATTACAAAGTAAGTTAGTCAAATACTAGTCCATAAATAATAAAAAATGCATAAAGAACTAACTAACTAAGCCTATCTATTCCTATGAGAATTACAAAGAATAGCAAGAAATAAAATGAAAAAAAGCAACATCATACTAACTTCCCAAATGGATTCACCATACCTATGTGGCTCAAAACCATGTTCTCCCTTGATCAAGCATCCTTGTCTTTGTCAACAAAGGTGGCAAACTCCACCAATGTCTCAAGAACACTCCATAAAACCTAGGCTCATGATTCCAAATCACCAAACTAGCCTATCAGTGAAGCTTGCAAACAAAATCAACGATCAAATGCAAAGGATTGTGGAAAAAAATTAACATTATAACTTTGCAATATTCAAGCTTAAAATTCATGTCCATGGCCTCTCTATTTATATATTTTTTGAGATTGGTCAGGATCAACCATGACCATCCATCTCAAGATTGAGATGTGTGGCCATGGATAATCCTAATATTTAGAATTACAATCCATAATTATCTTCATCATGACCTTGGAAGAAGGGGCATTGAAGAGGCATGGAGACATTAACTAGGCATGGGTGACCCATAATTCTAATATTTGTGGCATTTATGGCCTAGGGATGTCTTCCCAAGAAATGATGTCACTTGATGATGTAGTTAATAGGAATCAATTTTTAAAAAGAAATATTCAACAACTCTCAAGGAAAATCCACTTATTACAATACAAAATAACAAAGGTATGTGACATATACCAACAAATTTAGGAGAAAAAAGTGATCTAGAGCACAAAAGACAAAATCATTATTTTGACTCGAAATGAATTGATCAAAGTTAGTCGACTCATAAGTTGCATTACCACATTTAGGGATACTTTGACCTAAATTGGCAATTCCAAATGACAAGTTCAAACCATTTAAAGTGTTTTATGGATTTTGACTTAAAATGTGCATTTGAGTGAAATTCGAGTAAGATTGACAATTTCAACACAAATAGTGCTAGGAATTGGATGTCTACATGTATTCCTTTATACAAAGTCACAATGAGCTATGCAAGGAGGAGATATTTTGTTTCATAAAGAAATTGAGTAATGATGGAGTGGTGGGGATGGGATAGGCAATACAAAACATGCAAGTGGTAAAATATTTCAAGACAAATTGGGTGGTGATGGTGAGAGTAAATGATAAGGTATTTCATGTGATCTTTTCACCACATAGCCCATATCATACAACAGACCTAGATTTAGGGCAGTTGTTGGATTTACATGACTTGCACACATTACAAAGGGATATGTATCTTGGAAGATGGAAACATATTTGAGTATCCATTTTCTATTGTTAAGGGTGGAATAGGATGCAATAAGCACTAATTTATATGTATTAGGGCTCCACATCTGATGAGTGGCTTGAATCTATATTATAATAAACATTGTTTATGTGGGGACAAGATATTGAGGTACTAGAGTCTATCTTGAAGCTTAAGTTCATCCATGATACTTGAATATATTAATATCTAAAGTAATTAAATTAGGCTTAACAACATAAAAAGACCAAACTTAGATCCTTTGAAGAAAGGACAAGGTGATATAAAATATACAAGTGCTGAAAGATTTCAAATTGCACTGGGCAGTGACAGTGAGTGGCAATGATAGGGTATTTTATGTGATACCATATTCCAGAGGGCCCATATTATACACCAAACCTAGAATTAGGGTAGTGGTTGGATTTGTTGATAGGCCAGGGAACGATTGGGTGCCACAAGCATACTCATAGCCTTAATAGTTGTGTAAAACATTAGGTTTTTTCTACAATATGAATGATAATACCACTAGATCATTGCTACATTAGTGACTTGGATGCTCATTATGTTATATCTCTTACAAATATATTTTTCAAAATAGATATATTAAACATTTAATAAATACAATAATATTAAAATACAATATTATACATTAATATTATATTATAGTATTTATAAAATATATAGCATACAAGATGTAATTTTTTATTTTGGTAAATCATAAGTCATACCTCACTTGAAACCCATGATCGTTATCCCCATCTCACCCTTTGTGGACATAATGGTCAGCAATAATAATCATATATTGTTGGTGTGGGCAATAATACTGAATGAGATTGTGAGTTGATTTGTATGACATGGCAGTGACTTATGATAGGAGGAGACATTTTGTTTCCCAAAGAGTTTGAGTAATGGCAAAGTGGTGGGAAAGGGCTAAGCAATACGAAACATGCAAGTGGTCAAAGATTTTAAGGTGAGCTATGTGGTGATGGTGAGGAGAAATGATAAGGTATTTCATGTGATATCAGACGTCATAGAGCCCATACCATTCACCAGACCCAAATTTATGCCAATTGTTGGATTTGCATTACTTGCACATTTTAAAAAGGGGTATGAAACTTACAAGGTGGAAACATCTTTGATTGGCCATTTTATATTGTGAAGTATGGGTGAGGATGTCATGATTATTGATTTAATTGTGATAGGACTCCACATTTGATGAATGGATTGAATCCACATTATAATGTTGTTTATGTGCAGACAAGACATTGAGGTACTAGATTCTATCTTATAGCTTATATCCATCCATGTTGTGAATATGGTAACATCCATAAAAATTAAATCAAGGCTAATAACATACATAAACACTAAACTTAGACCCCTTGAAGAAATGGCAAGGCGATAAAAAAACATGCAAGTGGTGAGATATTTCAATGTGCACTGGGCAGTGATGGTGAGTAGCAATGACAATGTATTTCAAATGATACCATATACCTAGGGGCCCATATTATATATCAAACCCAGATTTAGGGTATTGGTTGGATTTACATGACCTGCATCACCCACTACAAAGGGGTCTATAGCTTGGAGGGTGGAAACATATTTGATTTGTCATTTTCTCTTATTGAGGGTGGATGGGGGTGTCATGAGAGATGATTTAATTGAAACAAGACTCCTCGTTTGATGTGTGGCTTGAACTATTCTTATTTACAAAATTATCTTCACTCATGTTCAATTTAATTTATTGAATTAGAAATAAGTCTACTTGGAGGCTTTCTAGCTGACACTTTACTGAGTGTCACTTGTTAGGGTATTTAATCCCCTAACATTCTATGAAATCAACTTCATTATAATGATGGGGGGATTTATACCCCATATATTTTAAGTACTAAAGGAGTTAATGGTATTTTGGGTCCTTTAGCCACAACCTTCATAGTTTTCTCCTTCCCAATTCTCCTACCTCTTTTTCCTTTAGGGCCACAATTTTGATTTTTAACTAAATTTTTGGTTTGTGAAATAGTTAGTATCTTAGTTAAGTTTAGATATTTTTCCTCTTCAAAATATAATCCCTCGAACTGATCATCTAAGGAAAATTTTGTTAAGGATACATTCTCAAAAGAAACTTCAACTCGGAGTCTGAGCAAAGATGCAAGGTCACTAGGTTCCTTAATAATTTGCTCTGACTCCTCAAGCATTGATTTAGGTGAGAGATTTTAAAAGAGAATTTCTAACTCTTTAGATTCACATCCTTGAATGAATGGTGGGGGTGGGGAACTATTTTGGGCAAGAGCCAAATCACCACCATTTCTTACTCAGAATTTCACTGAAGCTCCACCTTCCTGGATCCTCCATACCTTCTTAACCTTGGTTGGATTAACTCTGAATGTGTAATAGGCTTTAATATGCCCATGTTGATGACATGAAAAATATGTATGACAGAATTTTCAAATCAATACTCTTATTCCATATACCATTTGGAGTTTTAATATTTACCTTATGGAGAATTGTTTTAAACAAATCCATCAAAACATTAATTTTTACAGAAGAGCTAGAGAACCATCCTTTGTTTTGTCATCAATTTATATCACATTGCCTAAAAAACCAATGATTTCCAACAAAAAATAATAATATTTTAAACTAAACTTATTTAAATGATTAAATTATAATATATTGTTATTATTATATATAATATATTATATGAATAGTATATTATACATATGGTGGAATAATATATATCAAAACATATACATAGATAAAGATATAAAATACCTCTATTTATAATAAATATAATCTAGAATTTGGATCTTATGTTTGGAATTTAAAAAAATAAAAAATAAATCAAACTTATAGAAACATAAGGGATGATGTAAAGAAATAATGGAGGGACGATCTGAGAGACCAAACCCTAGAGTTTATAATCACTAAGCTACTATAATGTCATTGTGCAACTCTTTGATAATCACTGAATCAGGTGTGAACTCTAGTCGCTTCCCTGAACCTATGTAAGTGATTTGGTACACCGACAAAAGATTGGTGGATGGTGAAGGAACACACAAAACATCATTGAAGGTCCCATCACTTACTTCAACCGATCCTTTAGCACTAACTCCTACCAAATTATCATCTCACTTATGAGAATTAAAGGCACAAAACATGACTCTATTTCTAAAAACAAATCCTCTAAAGAGGCCATGTGATAGGAAGCACTTGAGTCAATAACCCAAGTCAAACACTAAGAAGCTACTGCAATAAGTGCCTTGCCCTTATTTTTACCATTTTTATTGTATTTATCTTTTGTAAAATCTTGTACAAATGTGTTCTGAGTTGAGGATATAGGAACACTGATGTTATTCTTCTCAAGCATCTTAGCCAAGGTGTCACTCTTCTTTTTCATGCACTGAGATTCATCATGCCCAAGTTTCTTACAAAAGTTGCATTTGAGTTTCTCCTTCTTAGGTTTCCTACTTGAGAAGGACTCATCTAATGATGCCTTAGGCTTGGCATCTAATTTTTTATTCTTCTTGTGCTTATGATCTGGTTTAGACTATTTTTTCTCTTGTTTGTCACTACTAGAAGGCTTCTTCTTATCCTGATTGATAATCAAGGCATGTGATTTTAAAGACTTCAATGCACCCATTTAAACCAACTTATCTTGTTCTTGAGTCAGATCGATAACAAACTCATTAAATTATGGCATTTTCCAAGTGGATCCAAATGCACATTTGGTAGCATGAAGTTTAGAGACAAAAACTGAATAGTCATGATGCAGTTTTGTAAGCACAGATAAAATCAACTAGTCATATGTTTTATCAATGCCACATTATTTCAACTACAGTCTTAGTGATTTAAACTTTGTAAATAAGTCTTGTAGGGTGTCATAGTCACCTGAGCTCAATGTGATGAGCTCATTCTCCAGTTTATGACCTCTAATGATGTTTTGCACTCCAAAATGCTTGTCTAAGATGGTCCACACTTTGTTGGGAGTTTTTATAAACTCAACATGAAACATGAGGTTGGAAGATATTGATAGGCATAAGAACCCATAGGATTAATCACATTTTTTGTACCACTTAACCTTTTATATATGTGCAGATGGCTTAGTTTGCTCACCCATAGTGATCTGATAGAGTACTATACCTCTCAAGGTGAGCTGCATTTTAGACTTCTAGTCAAGATAGTTAAATGTTGTAAGTGGTTTGATGTTTAGATCCATTAGTGTAGATTAGATTAAGATAAATTATAGAATTAAGATGAAAGTAAAAAAAAATTACACATAGTATAAGTACTCTCTTGAATTATCAATAAGACCCCCCATTAAGTTACAATGTAGCACATGCTCAATATTAGACGTTGGGCATCATCGAAAATGCATCTATGAGAAATTAGCATGAGATAGTATAAGAGGGATGTCAAGCACAATCGATAATGCATCTAAGAAGAAAGATACAAAAGGTTTAAAGTGAGTTTTAAGCAATTATACCATGAATAAAATGGATGTTATAAAAGATATAAAATAATATTACAAATGCATAGATATTTTAAAAATATGCAGTTTCAAAAAAAATATCACCCAAAATGGAGCAATGGATTGAAATTTATGGCACTTACAAGTTCTTACTTCTATACATTCCTAGACCCTTTCCAAAAATGGAAGTTAATTTTACCAAAAAAATAGAAATGGTAAAAAAATGAAGTAGAGGTACCCCACAACTCCGAGCAGTAATAACCCTTCAAAATTTTAGATTGGTCTCAGAAGATTAATCCAAAGTTTCTAGACTATTTTGTTAACGTAAGTAATTGACCTTTGAAAACCCGAGTAGAGGTGCCCCACAACTCCAAGTTGGTCTTTGCAGTGTAATCCAGATTTTTTGACTACTTTGCTTTTGTAAGTAATCAACCCTTGAAAACCTGAGTAAATATACCCTACAACTTTGAGTTGGTCTTCGTAGTGTAATCCAAGTTTTTCAGACTACTTTGCTTTCATCGAGTAGTAATGACCCTTCGAAAACCTAAGTTATTCAGCAATAATGTAAACTGAGTTTTCAGCCCTGCTTTACTTAACTTCACAGATTTTTAAGCAAAACAACTCCATAAGTCCAAGTTGGTCTGTAGTAGATTAAACTAGGTTTTTGGATCTACTTTACTTAACTCCATATATTTGCAAGTAAAAAACCTCCACAAGTTCGATTTGGTCTATGGACAAGTAAGCGAACTTATTAAACAACTCAACTTAGAAAAGTGAAGTTACTCACTATTGAAAGTTTGATTTGGTCTGCTGGTAAGTAACATCCCTTTGAAATCCCTAATTAGTCAGCAGACTCTCTAATGCATGCAACACAAAGTAGATCAACTATAGAGCCAAAGTAATGGCCCCCTGCAGATCTGAGTAATGCAGAGGTTTGATGACATGCAAATTGAGGCAAGTCAAAAACATTCAAAATACTTTAGCAATAAAAATTCTTCAAGAGACCTATTTAAGATTTTGACCTAAGAAAGAAAACTCAGAAGAAATTTTTACACAACAACATAGGAAGTACGATTTTTTGTAGAAAATGAAAAATGGGGCTTTAAGATGCCAAAAAAGTGGAAAAAAATTAACTGTTCCATAACTAGGTCATGTTTACAATCGATCTAAGGGTTTTGGCACCTTCTAAAACCAATGGCATAGTCATTTTTGAGATCTAAATTTCTAGTAGAAAGTATTGCATGAATTCTCCAAGGAATCCTACTAAACCTTTCTTTTTGCTAGAATAGTGAATGTAGCAAGATTTCACAACAAATATTATTGCAATATTGGCAAAAATAGCTCTGATACCATGTCAGATTGGCCATGATCTTAGATCCTTGCATAAAATATTGAGTAAATCTATGTATGGAGAAATGAAGTCATAGATAAATTACAAAGGAGAAAGAAGCTTGTCTTCACACAACAATATTGCAAAATATGATCTACTTACATAAAATCATATTAATCTGTCTAACCTTTTAAAATGAAAATGTGGTGTACATATAGAAAAAATTAGGGCAACATGATGAAGCCTCTAATTTTTCTAATTAGATAATTACATTAAAATATAATTAACCTATGTGACCCTTTTATAACTAACCTAAGGAAGATTAATTGACATAGAATGACCATAAGACCGTGTAAGCAAAACTCAATAGAAAAAAATACTACACCAATAATATAATCAAATTATAAGCACATCTAAGAAAAATAAAATTATCACTAATATCTAAGGTTGTATATTTAATTAAAGAATAAATTACACCTAATTACACAAGATCTGAGATGTGATCAATGTGAACTAATGATGTCATTTCATGATCTGTTAATTATTGGAGTGAATGGCTATTCTCTACAAGTGATATGAGTCTATAATAGCATTCATCAACCTATTCTTTTGACTCACATTCATTCTAATTAAATTTCATACATGAGAAATAAAAATATGTCATATCCCTAGTATATAAAGTCTATGAATTTGAATTTTATCTTTGAATGGAGTGGAAAACACTCAATTCAGGTACTATAATGCAATCTTCATACATTGTCTTATGTTGTTCCTCTATTAACCAAAAGAATATTCGTACATGATAATGTTTATCTGATCCATGACAAATACTTTTATTACACCAAGTCATAATACTTACATCATTGATCAAATTAGCACCATCCTTGTGCTTTGCTTGCTCTCTTTTAAGGGCTCTTTTTACACATGCACCTGCACCATCATGTTCCCCTTTTCCATGCCTAGCCTCAAACAAGCTCCAAAAATATTGAACATCATTATTCTTATGCATTCTGCTTAACTAGTAAAATATTCAAAAAAATTTAAATTGCCCTACACAATTATCTCACCAAATTTAGTGTGTATCAAACATGATTTCTCTTGCATTCATATTTATATAAAATATCTCAAAACAACCATGGACAAACTTTGGAGAATATGATCTTTCATCGCTCATATAAAAATGTTAATCCCTCAAAATCTTTTTGTTGTTATTTGTGCTATCAGGTGCATATCTGAATGTAATATGAACAAAATTTTCAACTTGAATTGAATTACAGTATTTAGATTGAACCTCATTTTTTGTTTGTAGTGTGTAGTTCTAAAAAAAAATCACAACTAAAATGGCATCAATTGGGAAGTTGTCCTTGCATACTTTGAATTGATTATCTAACCATTTTGATTTATGTGTGTGTCTTGCAGATTTGTAGATAATATTCTTCTTAAATTCAAACATGAAATCACATACATAAACTTTAATCATAACCAATTCACATCTTGATGACCCTTTTCTATCTTTTAACACATACTTTATAGATTTGTTCTTCTTATAATCAATAGTTGCTTTCCAAATTTATGTGAAATATCTTCATGTAAACAACTCATCAAATTTGACAAGCCACCACAACTGTTACATGTTGCATCTAAATGTTGTTTGGCAAAAAAAATTATCCCTCAAGTATTTGACAGAAAAGACCTTGGATTAATTTTCTTGATTTCTTAGGTGGAAAGACACCATACATTCCTTCAAAATCTTATCTATATGTAAAGTACAATGTATATGCTAAAAATTATGAAAATACATAGCAAATTCAACCTGTACCCTACAACAACATGTGGTGCATGTTTGGTTGATTTTAACATAGAAATGCTTGCACATCTCAAACGACCTTTGGCTAATTATCAATTGGAAATTAAATTTTCTCAATAAAATTTTTATAAAAATTTATTTGTGTCATGTCTAAAAAATGTTTTTCATGTGGCTCATGATTTTTTTAGCCTTTTCTTCTTTTAACAATATCTTTTACATTAGACGAGACCCTTGTGTTATCGTGCCAAAAAAATCAATCAATTATTTTGTTCCTTCAACTAATAGCTTATCTTTTCATGGGAGTCTACCACTAAATGTCCAACAATCCATAAGTGAAGGGTCATCAAACCTTGTTCTTCTTTTTACGAAATTTATTAGAGTAATTCTATTTAAATTCGAGCTTTAGATTTACTTATTTCAATAATAATTTGAGCTATAGACGTTCACTCACTCACTGTAGATTCCATTTTTACTCATTTTGTCACATTACTATCTTTATTCTGACTTTTATTATCTATTGCCTTAAATGCATTAAATATATTTTTTACTATTGTAGTATTTATTCCCTCCATGTCTAATGTTCTTAACCCCAAATTATGCATTACAGGGCACATTTTTTGCATTTTCATTTATTGAACTAATAGTTAACATCATATTTTATGGATTTTATTCTCAAATTCATAGTTCTATACACATTGAGCATGATGTTGAAGTGATCTTTTCAACATCTTACCTTCCACATGTTATATTATTTTTTCATTTATTTCAACCAAATGTTTTGGTATTCATCTTATTATCCTTGGAGGTGTGGGTGTATGAGCTATATTTTGTATAAAATTGGGTGGTGTTAACACTTCAACATATTAGGGATAGTAGAGGGTTGACTATCTACATTAGACCCTATAGGTGAATTAAATTCATTTTCATTCTGAGACACATGAGTTGGGGTCATTACTTGATGTTGATTATCATCATACTCAAAAAATTTATTATGAATGGATGTTTCATTATATTATGTTTGTCCATATGTTTCATCATTTATTACAAATTCATTACTTACATGCTCTAAATTTTGAATATCATCTTGCAATAAAGATTGATTAGGTTGTCTTATCTCCTTTGAAGACATATGTAAACTAAACTCTATAGAATTGGGCATGTTATTTTCAATTGAAATATTATCTGGTGTAAAAGCACCTTCACCTTGCCTAGAAGCCCTTATGAATGCTCTCCTAATTGCTTATCCTTTTTTTTTCTTTTCTTTCTCTTTAATTTCCTCATTTGTTAGCTCTTTGATTGGTCTTTTACGATGACTTCCGGACTTCATTATTTATCTTTACCAAAACAAAAAAATTATAGATTTAAACTTGAAGAATTTGTAGTGATTCAAACAAATTAAATGAATAATTTACCAAATTTGCATAGTTACAAATAAAGTAAAGGCAAGATAAATTTATGAATCACAAAAGGCATGCGTGCTTAAAAAAGCATGCACGCCCTTTGGGATCCAAAAAAAATGGGCAAAAGCACTGATTAGGGGAAAAGTTGGTGTGAAAAGGGCATACACCCTTTGTAAAGAGTGTATGCCCTTTTCATATTTAGAATTTGTTTTTTTACCACTTTACCTTCAAATTTGCCTCGATTTTAAGCCTAAGGGGTCCCGAACCTGGTCCAAACTCTATCATGGACCAGCCAAGTGGATTTATAAGACCCCAAACCTGGTGCAAACTCTATCATGGACCAACGAAGTGGATTTATAATAAATATAGGGGTTTTTTCTTTGTCGACATGTTTGATCAAGGAATTTTTATTATTTTTAATATATATATATATATATACGGGTTTGTAGAGGGGAAAACATAGTTTTAGAATATATAATTTTTTTTTTAATGTTAGAATATTATTTATAATTCTTACTTAATTTCTACATAACATATATTGTTATAGTGTATATACATATCATCACAAATTCCCTTATAACTTTTTGAATATTAATCGAACGCTTATAAAAATTATATCTCAACAATCTACACATTGTCAACTATGCTTTAAAAAAATGGTTTTCATGAAGTTAAGGTCAAAAAATTGTGTTCGTACACTTGTAGTTTCAATTTTTTAGGGAGCTTCACTTGTAAAATTATTTAAAAATTATATATAATAAAAAATATTCTCCACAATCTTTGACAGTTCACCTATCCATAGATGAAGTTTCATACAAAAATTCATTAGTTTAAAAAATGTGTGTTTGTACACATACAATCTCCTTATATTTTCACAAAAAATGACCAACCATTGTCATAAATACATTTATTTTGCACATTTTTATCATCCGGGTATATATATATATATATATATATATATATATATATATATATATATATATATATATAAACTAGATTCAAAATTCCACAATTCATAATTTTATGTCATTGTTAAATTCTTTTTTGAAGAGTCTCTAACATTCCCTCAAAGGTCAACTATTGTTATTTTCAAAAAAAAAAAAGTGTCACTTTATAACCCCCTTTTGTCCCCTATTATCCTCCATTTACCCATGTGAACAATAAAATATGCCTTCTCCCTTATTCTTTTTCTAAATCTAAATCCACTAAGGATCCCGAAAAAAGAGGAAATCTAAGATATGGTGAATCTATAATATGTTAGGTCAACAAATGGTAGATCAGTAACATGCAAGCTAAAAACTCAAAATTTCATAATAGGTACAATGGCATTCACCTACCAGAAAATATATGATACCATGTTGGAGTGGGCCATAATTGAGGATCTATTAAATAGAGTCGAATGCACGATGTGGTTACTTGTGTGGAGTAGCAAAATCAAACATGAGATGAAAGAAGTAATTGATAAACAAATGAAAGATTGGAATATTAGCATTAACATCATTAACCATAAAATATTTAGAAAGGAACATTATATAGGTGAAAGATAAATATGTATTCACTTCCTTGTGAATGTGTGATTATCTTTCACAATGACCTAAAATACACTTAAACAAGATAAACTAAACATGTGTAGGGAAAACCATTAAATGGAATAAAAACCTACACCAACAAAATTTTAGGAATGCTATTAGCACAAATCCTTCTATTTTTATTAATTTTTTGGTTAAATCCATTCGAATAAAATAAACTAGAGTAGAATGCAAATAAAGCATTCTTTATTTCACTTGTATCCTTAGTAACAATGTTGATATCAATTTACTAAATTTTATGTTTATTATCGATAGATTTGAGTAGTTTGAAGAAGTATTTAGAGGCCTTATTCCCTAATTTTAAACAATTAAGTTTGGATATAATTTGAGCCCCTCTAGCAATGTATTGTTATGTCAATCTGATATTATGTTTTAGGGCCACCAAATTTCAATGGAGTTCTCCATTATAAGGATCATCTTGGAGAGAATTTTCAACATTAATCAAATATTCCTATGAGTCTCTAAAGAAATTTCTCCTTCTTTTATCCTTGATTTATCCATAGTTTATCATAAACTACTTACTCAAATCCATACAATTATTCCAAGTATAATTACTAGAAGAAGACCCACTCGTCATTTTAGCAATATCCCATGAAGCCTTCAACTTCCATCTGAACATTTTTTATCAATCAAGTGAGAGACATTGAGCTTATATAGAACTTTCCAATCAACCCCCTTAATGTCCTCATTAGTTTTGAGAGGTGTAACGATCTCAATGGGGTGGTGGTCAAAAATAGTAAAAGGGAGGAAATTGACAAGGTTACCCTAGTACCCTATTGGACATTAAAAATATCCTTATTAAGGTACAATCTATCTAGTCTAGAGTAGACTCTCTTATTTTTAGTTTGATTATTACACTAAGTGTATTAGATCCCTTACTATAGGATTTACTCTTACCAAAGGGTCCTCTAGCTTATGGATGCCCTTTAGCTTTGACCAGAAGAAGAATTCATTACCTTTCTAAGAGAGGGGTTCACCACCATACTCTTCTTCTCTCTCCTAAATCATATTGAAGTCTCATCCCACAATCCACAATATATCTTTTAGGTTTGAGGGAAGCCAAATCCAAAGCTTTGTTCTCTCTCTCTATAGTCATTAGGGGCATAAACATTATAAATCCCAAAAAACTAATTCTAGTGCGAGAAAATAGCCCATATAACTCTTTAGTAGGGAGAGGAACTGTGTTCTATAATAACATCAAACCACTTAGGTTTAATGAGAATAGAAGAACCATCTTTACCTCTTGAGTGGTCTCTATGGAAGTGAACACACTTCAACCACACATAATTTAACGCCATATCAAGTTTGAAACTGACTTCCTTTACTTCTTGCAGTAGAAGGAAGTCAACCTGATCTCTCAAATGTTTGAATTGTTTGATAATGGGCCTTTTATTAATGATTTAAGGCTTCTAACATTCCACCTGAAAATATTCATGAAAGAGAACAAATTTATTTAGTCTAACCTGGGGGCTCGCTTGCACCCCCCTTTATTTTGGTATAACGTAGTAAAACACTGTGGCACTTTATTTCTTTATCTTTGGTTTTCCTTTTAGAGTCTTTAATATTATCTTGAAATGCTCCTATAATTTTTTTTCCATCTTTAGCACTAGTAGAGCCCTAAAAATTCAAATACTTCATCTCAATTTTAAGCCTCTTAACCCCAACTTTAGTTTTGGCTTATGGTTGTTGGCTATTAATATCCAACGAGGTAAAGTGATATTTCTTAATTAAGGGCACATTTCCCACTAACCACATCTAGCAAGGGTGAAATGTCCATGGAAGTAACCATTTCATCTAGTAACCTAGTTTCAGTGACCAACAAGAGATCATGAGTAAAGATATTTATACATGGTGGAAAGGCTAAAATGAAAACATACTCATCAGAATATCTCTCTACAGGAAGAAAACTACCATTCTCCTAAACATCCTTTTGTCTTTCCCCACATATTGATCACACAGGCTGAAAAATTGATGTAGGAAGGTCATCTCCACCAATGAACACATCATAACCAACAAGAGAGGGTCAAATTATGGGAAGGACAATAAAAGGGGGATCAAAGGGAGGGTAGGGTAGGCCTGAGATGGGAGGATGGGGAAGCATCATACCCACTAGAAACATCAAAACCACTGAGAGAAAAAAATAATGTCCTTGAGAGAGATATCCCAAACCCTTTGTCAAATTCATTAGAAGTGTTATCTTTCATCACAACATCAATTTTTTTCAAATTCATAGAGATACCATATTGAACCACTTTAATTTGGGGATCAACGTTCCCCTCATCCTATATTTTGTTAACCGACTTCGTCAAGAAAGGGTAATTCTTTTTTTGATGCCCATCTTTTTTACAAATAGAAAAGCATTGAGGCATTCCAAATCATTAATTGGGCAAGAAAAGGACTAGTCTTTAATTTTTAAAATTAAGGTTTCAAGGAACACTTCAAATGGTTCCAAAGAAATTCAAACATTTGCATACATGTGAGCCAAAGATATTATGGTGTCTTATATTATTAACACTTACCCAAGTGGTTTGAATTGAAACATTTTTATATCAATCCATTTAGGGGAAGTCTTAAAAATAATTTCCTTGCAATCAAGATTAGGGTTCGAAGTGATTTTTGTAAAAACTGATTAACCTTCATTCCATAGAGGTTTTCTAATGGATCTCCTTTGCATATTAGAATTTTTGAACAAAACCATAAAAACCCCTCTCCAAATCATTCTACAAAAGCTGGCATATAGACCCATCTTTGTTCCCCAAACAAAATTCGTCCAGTTATGAAAAAAATTCTAGACAGTAGAGAATCTTTATTAAGACAAAAAAAATACCAATGTTCTTAACTTGGATTTCCTCTAATTGTAAATCTCTTTTGATGGCTTCGTTGGGACACAAAGGAAGAGTTTTTAGTTGGTCAAGGGACTTACCAATTTATTTTTTGCTCTGCTTGTCACCTCTAACTTCTTTTGAGCCAAATCCATTAAAGCTAAATGTCGTTCCTTCCAAGTGCTTAGGGTTTTCTTCCAACTGCAAAACCTCACTAAATAATTCCTTCCCCTCTCTTTGCTCACAACCTTATGGAATTTCAAAATTCAAATTAGTCCTTTTGTCAGAGCAATTTTAATAATATACTTGACCTTATAGTCTTTATTAATGAGTTCTCCATTTTTTAATTGCTTTCCAAAGTTCGCATGAGCATGAGCATCATCAGCATTGGCCTCCATAAAATGGGGTTGGGGAAATAAAATGTTATTCCAAGTTCGCATTCATTAAAGTACACTACCTTAGCACAAAATCCAAGATAACCTAGTAAAACACATTAAAAGAGAAAGAAAATAATTCAAAAAAAAGGAAACCATACACAAAAAAATAGAATCTACAATATCCATGGACTAAGATTGACCAAGGAAAACAAAGCAAAATTAGGACTAATGTAATAAATCAGAATAAGGTGATCAAGCAAGAATATTGAAGCATAACTAATGGAGGAAGACTTTTTATCTCCCCTTTTTTAGAGCTCCAAGCTTCTTTCTCTCTGGAACTGCAATCACACACTTTTGATTTTTTTAATTCTTTCAAAAAGGTGGATCCCTCAACCACATTATCTCAAACTTGAAAGGACACAATAAGGGGAATCATGTCAGAAGCAATTTGTAATGAGCTAGGAAATTAATTAGAGCATGAAATGAGAAGAATAATGCTTTCTGAAGTCCATTACTTGTTTAACTAGGCAGGGTTGGGAAAAAGTATTCTAATCTTTTAGCTTTATTATAGAAAGTGACCTTTGGTTGGACCAAGTAAACTAACGTCCCTTAGGTTCAAGATCAAAGCATTGATTCATCTCATAAAAATGACAAAACATAGATGATATTGTGGACCTCACTGACTTCCCCTAGTTATTTTTTGAAAACAAAATTACATTGAAATCCTATTGAATTGAACATTCTTCTTCAAATTGAATTGAAATCCCCACTCATTACAAATAAAAAAAATGGTTTCCAAAAAAGAGTGTACCTTACAAAGTTTCCAGTTAAATCCATGATTGGGCATGCCCAAAGAATCCTTATTGTGTTCCATATTACCCCAAGACCTCCAAAAGCTCATTTTGACCCCACAAAAGAGCCTTTCCAGCATAGCCAAATATTCTTATGTAAAAATTCATCTTCACTTATACTCAATTTAATTTGTTTAATTAAAAACAAGTTGATTAGAGGTTTAATTGATGACACTTTACCTAACATTGTTTGTTAGGGACATTCAATCCCCTAAAATTTCATGAAATCAACTTCATTGTGATGATGGGGAGATTTCTATGCCTCCTGCCCCCTCCCCACTCCCCATTTTAATAACTAAATAAACATTCAATGGTATTTTGGGTCCCTTCATCCACATCCTCGATAGATTTCTCCTTCTTGATTTTTCTTCCTTGATTCGGGCAATAATTTAGGGGATAATTCGAGGGATGGTTCTACCCCAATTGATGACATAACTTTCGGGAGCCATAACTTTTGCACCGTAGCTCCGATTGACACCCCGTTTGAACTGTTGGAAAGCTAAGAATGAGGAGAACGTGATGAGATGACACAGAGCTCTGATTGATGGTTTTTGACCTCTAAAAACCCAATGGAAGTGCCTCAAATTTCAATTTTAGTAGTGAAGTCTAAAAATAGTAATTTCTCAAATTCTGTATTGTTTTAAATCATGGAATTCGAACCACTTAATCTCCCTCGAGATTGGTGACCTTCCACATACTCCTCCTGCCTTCAAAATGTGTATAAATGAAGATATAACCCGAAATGGAAAACAAACATCTCTTCCCAGAGATAAGCATATGGTTGTATTGTAATCTTGAGTAATAAAACATCTCTTCTCAGAGAATTCATTGTTACTGTGTTATTTTCGTGTTCTTGAAATATCTGTAAATCAAAACTTCTGAGTTTTGGATCATACCTCCTTTTGCTTTAGGGCCACAATTTAGATTTTAAACTAGATTTTTGGTTTGTGAAATAGTTAGTATGTTAGCTGAGTTTAGATCTTATTCATCTTTAGAAGTTGATCCCTCGAATTGATCATCCAAGGAAAAATTTGTTAAGGATATATTTTCAGAAGAAACTTCAACCCGAACCCTGAGCAGAGATGCAAGTTCACTAGATTCCTCAACAATTTTCTACAACTCCTCAAGCATTGATCTAGGTGAGAGCTTTTGAAACTGATTTTCCAATTCTTTAGAATCAGGGTTTTGAATGAAAGGTGGGGGTGGGGAACTATCTTGGGTAAGAGCCAAACCTCCACTATTTCTTGCTCAGAATTTCATTGAAGCTCCACCTTCTTTAATCCTCCATACCTTCTTAACATTGATTGTTTTAACTTTGAATGGGCAATAGGATCTAATGTGCGCATGTTGATGATATATGAAACATGTAAATGGCATATTTTTCACATTAATACTTTGATTCCATATCCCATTTAGAGTTTTGACAGTAACCTTATGACAAATTGATTAGGACAAATCCATCGAAACACATATTCTAGCACATGTAACGACAGAGCCATCCTTTCTTCTATTATCAATTTTCAGCACCTTGCCTAAAAAAGCAACAATTTCTAACAACAAATCTATTTTTTGAAACTCATAAGGCAAGGCGTAAAGCTTGACCCAAACTAGGGTATGGCCCAGCGCCGCAATGATTAGGTTGAAATTTGGCTCCCACTACTATATAAAATCCTTGCATTCCCTAAAATCCGTTTACCTCTTTTTAATATAATCCTTCTTTTTTCAGCCAATGGAAAAGTGGCCATGGAAAACTATTTAGGAATAAATATGAGAATTGACACGCGAACTGTCCGGACCGCGGGAGTGGCCTTTGGAGTGCTTTATAGCCGGGGGACCAATTTCCAAAGGACAAACTTTTAAATCCGTATGGGCCCCACTTTTGAATCCAGAAAATCACATCTTCCGCCTTCTTTATGGTCGTAAAGTACTGTCCACCCGGGGGCCACAAGATAATACACGTTTTGAATCATATATAATAGTAATAATAAATATAAATTATTATGCGCACAAGTCGTTATTTGTTTGCTACGAACTTTTTGCTATATGTGTTTTTCTTTTTTTTTAAATGGACATTTATTGGCCCACTTTGGTTGATTATATTGTGGTTTAGATTTATTTATTTTGTTGATGAGGTGTGGGCTCTCTTATTTTTTTAGTCCTTCATTTTAGTCGTTTGTGATTGGATTAAATCAATTTGAATTAGTTTTAATGATTAGATTACTAATTCCACATTTTATGGTCATTTGAATGGGGATGCATATTTTTATTTTGTTAAAGTAGAGTTTTGCAAAGTAGAAGAGTGTAAATCGGTAGTCACACCTCATATCTATTGATTTATATCACCTCTTATGCACAAAGCAAACCATAATAAGTAGGAATTTTTGGCAGATGTAATGGTATAAAATGAGGTTGTGTATTCCTTCATACAATAATGCTATGCGCCAGGAGGAGACATTATATTTCACAATGATCTTGAGCGATAGTGAAGCGTTGGGGAAGGGCAAGGCCATACAAAGCATGAGAGTGGTGAAATAAATCAAAGGTGACTTGGGTGGTGATGGTGAGGGGAAATGACAAAGTATTTTAGGTGGTTATGTTATATCTCATACAATAATAAATATAATTATATTATATTACAGTGTTAATATTATTTTAGGTGGTTATGTTATATCTCATACAATATATAATTTTTTATTTTGGTAAAGCATGGTTTTGTAAAGTGAAAGAGTGTAAATCAGTAGTCATACCTCATTTGAAATCCATTCAACCATTGATGTTGTCTCATTTTTTATGCACACATCGATAAGCAATACTAATCATATATCTCTGGTGGAGGTGATGGTATAAAATGATATTGTGTATTCCTTCATACAAAGTCACAATGAGCTATGAAGGAGGAGACATTTTGTTTCAAAAAGAACTTGAGTAATGACGAAGTGGTGGAGATGGGCTAGGCAACACAAAACATGCAAGTGGTAAAGTATTTCAAGGCAAGTTGGGTGGTGATGGTAAGAGAAAATGACAAGGTATTTCATGTGATAACTACACCACATAGCCCATATCATACACCATACCTAGATTTAGGGCAATTTTTGGATTTATATGACTTGCACACATTACAAATGGATATGTAGCTTGGAAAGTGGAAACATATTTGATTAGGCATTTTTTATTGTTAAAGGTGGACCAGGCCATCATGAGAACTAATTTGATTGTAACAGGGCTCTATGTCTGATGAGTGGTTCGAATCTGCATTATCATAAACATTATTTATGTGGAGACAAGACATTGAGGTACTAGAGTCTATCTCGAAGCTTAAGTTAATCCATGATACATGAATACATTAACATCTAAAGCAATTAAATCAATTTTAACAACATAAAAACACCAAAATTGGATCCCTTGAAGAAAGAGCAAGGTAATATAAAACATGCAAGTGTTGAAAGATTTTAAAGGGCATTGGGCAATGATAGTGAGTGGTAATGATAGGGTATTTTATGTGATACCATATTCGAGAGGGCCCATATTGTACACCAAACCTAGATTTAGGGTAGTGGTTGGATTTACATGTTGACAAGCCAGGTGACAACTAGGTGCCACAAGCATACTCATAGCCTTAATAGTTATCCAAAACATTAGGTTTTTTCTAAAATATGAATGATAACACCACTAGATCATTGTTGCATTAGTGACTTGGATGCTCGTTATGTTATATCTCTTGAAAATATATTTTTCAGAATGGATGTGATTTTTTATTTTGGTAAATCGTAAGAGTGTAAATCATAAGTCATACCTCACTTGAAACCCATGACCATTTTCCCCATCTCATCTTTTGTGCACATAATAGTAAGCAATAATAATCATATATTCCTGGTGTAGGCAATAATATCGAATGAGATTGTGTGTTCCTCTATATGACATGGCAGTGAGTTGTGTTATGAGGAGACATTTTATTTTCTAAAGAGCTTGAGCAATGGCAAAGTGGTGGGAAAGGGATAGGCAATACGAAACATGCAAATGGTCAAATATTTTAAGGTGAGTTGGGTGGTGATGGTGAGGATAAGTGACAAGGTATTTCATGTTATATCAGACGTCATAGAGCCCATACCATATACCAGACCCAAATTTATGCCAATTGTTGGATTTGCATTACTTGCACACTTTGTAAAGGGGTATGTAACTTACAAGGTGGTAACAACTTTGATTGGCCATTTTCTATTGTGAAGTATGGGCGAGGATGTCATAAGCGTTGATTTAATTACAACAAGGCTCCACATCCAATGAGTGGATTGAATTTTCATTATAATGTTGTTTATGTGCGGATAAGACATTGAGGTACTAGATTCTATCTTATAGCTTATATCCATCCATGTTGTGAATATAGTAACATCCATAAAAATTAAATCAAGGCTAATAACATACCTAAACACTAAACTCAGACCCCTTGAAGAAATGGCAAGGTGATAAAGAACATGCAAGTGGTGAGATATTTCAATGTGCACTAGGTAGTGATGGTGAGTGGCAATAACAGTGTATTTCAAATGATACCATATGCCAAGGGGCCCATATTGTACATCAAACCCAAATTCAAGGTATTGGTTGGATTTACATGACCTACATCACCCACTACAAAGGGGTCTATAGCTTGGAGGGTGGAAACATCTTTGATTTATCATTTTCTCTTGTTGAGGGCGGATGGGGGTGTCATGAGAGATGATTTGATTGAAACAAGACTCCACGTTTGATGTGTGGCTGGAGCTATTCTTATTTAAAAAATTTTCTTCACTCGTGCTCAATTTAATGTATTGAATTAGAAATAAGTCTACTTGGAGGCTTACTAGCTGACACTTTACTGAGTGTCACTTGTTAGGGTCATTTAACCCCTTTAACATTATATGAAATCAACTTCATTGTGATGATGGGGGAATTTCTACACCGTCGATTTTAAGGACCAAAAGAGTTAATGGTATTTTGGGTCGCTTTGGCCACAACCTTCATAGTTTTCTCCTTCACAGTTTTCCTACCTCTTTTTCCTTTATGGCCACAATTTTGATTTTTAACTAGATTTTTGGTTTGTGAAATAGTTAGTATCTTAGTTAAGTTTAGATCTTTTTCCTCTTTAGATGTTGATCCCTCGAACTAGTCATCCAAGGAAAAATTTGTTAAGGATACATTCTCAAAAGAAACTTCAACTTGGAGTTCGAGCAAAGATGCAAGCTCATTAGGTTCCTTAATAATTTGCTCTCACTCCTCAAGCATTGATCTAGGTGAGAGTTTTTCAAAGCGATTTTCTAATTCTTTAGAATCGAGTCCTTGAATGAAAGGTGGGGGTAGGGAACTATCTTGGGTAGGAGCCAAATCACCACCATTTCTTACTCAGAATTTCACTGAAGCTCCACCTTCCTTAATCCTCCATACCTTCTTAACTTTCACTGGCTTAACTTTGAATGTGCAATAAACTCTAACATGCCCATGTTTATGACATATGAAAATATATGTATGGCAAAATTTTCAAATCAATACTCTTATTCCATATCCCATTTGGAGTTTTAATGTTTACCTTATAGAGAATTGCTTTAAACAAATCCATGGAAACATTAATTTTTACAAAAAGAGTTAGAGAACAATCATTTGTTTTGTCATCAATTTCTATCACCTTGCTTAAAAAACCAACTATTTCCAACAACAAATAATAATATAAGGCATTTTTGAAAAAAGAAAAGAAAAAAAACAAAACTACTAGAAATATTAGGGACGATGTAATGAAACAACAAATGGTCAATACGACAGACCAAACCCTAGAGTTTATCGGTTATACGGTTTGGCAGACGTAACCATCGGTCGTCCTCACTCCTCACTCCAAAGGGCGTGTAAGAAGTTATTGACCGTACCGCGGAGTGGCCTTTGGACTGGTTTATAGCCGGGCGACCTCATCCATTTCCCATCACCATGTGTCATATCTTGGGGCCACAATATAAAGATGCTTATTACACGTTTTGAATGCTAAACTGAATATTGTTCTGTACCAAGCTTTGGGACGCGCTTTAACATTCTCCTCGTTTGGCGTACACGCCTGCGGCAATTTATATAGGCGCTGCGCCCCATTTTCTTATTTCTTCAAGATACCGAATCTCGGTCTCAATCTCACTGCCCCCAGCAAACTCTGCGTCATCCAAGCTTTGAAAACACAGTGTTAAGGATACATTCTCAGAAGAATCTTCAACCCTGAGCCTGAGCAGAGATGGAAGTTCATTGGATTCCTCAACAATCTACTCCGACTCCGCTTCCCAGTTTCTTCTTTCGCTTTTTTTTTCAGAATGGAGTTTGCGTGCCCTAGAATTTCTTAGGATATGGATGCTTAAGAACCCTATGTTGCACCTTGGAATTTTGGAAGAAATCCATCTTTCCAACCTGCTTCCGACCATCAATACAGTCTTCAAGTTCAGAACCAGCTCCCGTGCACATTCGCGGCTTCCTCTGCTCCTGCGCCTTCATTCATTCCATTAATATTTTGAGATTGAACTTTTATTAGTGATAGTAATAAATTATTTTTTTGTATTGATAAGATGTAACTGAGTTGGTAAAGTGATTTGGTTGTTTCAAGTCCCATGCAAGGTCAAATCTCACTCTGGTATCGAAAATCGATGTGGTTGATCATTGGTATTCTTAAACCGGTTATCGTTGTTGATGGTATTCTTAACTCAAGGTAACCCGTTATAGCCATTCGTTGGTAAATTGGGTCAATTGCGGCCATTATTTGTATTCTCGTTAGTATTATCAAGTCAGTCGGGCCAATTGTGGCCATTGTTTGTATTCTTGATAGTATTATCAAGTCAATTGTAGTCATTGTTTGTATTCTTGGGCCGATTGCAACCATTGTTGGTAAATCTGGTACTTGTGATAGATGATTATGATTGTTGATGGTATTCTTAGTCTAGGCCAATAACCATTCGTTGGTAAATCGGGCCAATTGTGGCCATTATTTGTATTTTCATTAATATTATCAAGTCAATTTTAGTCATTATTTGTATAAATCCGGTACTTGAGATAGATGATTATGATTGTTGATGGTATTCTTAGCCCAAGCCAATAACCATTCGTTGGTAAATCGGGCCAATTGTGGCCATTGTTTGTATTTTCGTTAGTATTATCAAGTCAATTGCAGTCATTGTTTGTATTTTTGGCCATGTTGTAATCGTTGTTGGTAAATATAGTACTTGTGATAGATGATTATGATTGTTGATGGTATTCTTAGCCCAAGGCAACCCAGTTGTATTCGTTCGTTGGTATTATCGGGTCAATTGTGGTCATTGTTTGTATTCTCGGGCCCAATGGTAAATCTGGTATTTGTGATAGATGATTACTGTAAATCTGGTCAATTTTGGTCATTGTTTCTATTCTCGTTGGTATTATCGGGCCAATTGTGATCATTATTTGTATTCTCGTTTGTTAGTAAATTTGGTACTTGTGATAGATGATTATTTGAGGATTTAGGCACCAATTAATTGATAAATCCGATACTTGTGATAGATGATTACTTAGACCTCGATTATATCTCAAATTGGTTAGAGCTTCGGTCAAAAGTGAATACCTATCTAAAAATAAATAATATATATATATATATATATGTGTGTGTGTGTGTGTGTGTGTGTGTGTGTGTGTGTGTGTGTGTGTGTGTGTTTAGAGATAAAACTCGATTTGGGATATAATACGGGGTCAATTTTGAGAACTCCTAGCAACTGAATTCATGAAGTCAACTTAAATATCTATATCCAATCTATAAGTGTCTACCCAAATTTAAATATGGGTGAAGTTGGGCAAAACCATCTTATCTACATTTCATACATAATTTATTATTAATTATTATTGTTATATATATTGAGATATTATTTATTACATATTAGATAATAGTAATAATAAATATAAAAAATCTCTTCATGGGTCATTGTCCGTTCCCTAAGAACTTGTTGCAGGGTTTTTTTTTAAAATTTATGTTGGATGTTTATTAGTCCCTTTGATTGATTATCTTGTGGCTTAGCTTTTTATATCTTGTTGATGAGGCGTGGGCTCTCCTATTTTTTCTTGTCCTTAATTTTAGTCATTGTGTGAATTTTTATTATTCACTTAGTTGTGATGAGAGATTGGACCCCTCTTTATGTCCCATATCTAATTAGTTACCCCATAATCTTGAAAAGCTATCCATTTAAAAATATTTACCCTAATGAAATATATAAATAAATATAAATTGTTATAATAATATATATGATTATAAGTCACTTTGATTATCAATTTACATTTAAACTCTGCACATGAGCCGAGAAGAAGCTTTAGAGAGGGTGTAATACGCTGATATAAGTTACATATTTTCCCAGTATGGTGCACACATAGTAGTTAAAGACTTCGATTTGTGTCAGTTCTATTAATTTTTTAATTCACTCCTACCAAAATGTTAATTGAGAAAACTGTGTTTGATTGTTGTTTTTTCAAGTTGCCAAAATTTAATTAAAGCACCCCATTCTGTTGCAGTTATCCATTCTACAAAATTTATTTGATTTTTAATTATTAAATATGATTGTATGAGAGCAAAACTCGAGGTATTAAATAATATAAGAAAATAGAAGGGCCTTCCTTGAACCTAGGCTGCACCGTAACTTATAAAAGAGTACATACAAACAATGTTTTTATATTATTATTATAATTTATAACACATTCTGAACTATCATATATAGACCTTAACTTTTCTTTTTTATAATATTCACATTTTATCAAAACATCAAATCGCACCCCTCTCCCAATTTAACATGCACTTTTACAACAACTCTTACTTATATCAAAAATGGAAAATTAAAAAAAAAAAGGAAAATTTAAATCTCATGAAGACACTTCCAAAATAATAATAATATTAAAAACTTTAGAAACAAACGAACGAAGAGTCCGACAGACCAAATCATAAAGTTTATGGTTTTATAGAGTCTGGCAGATGTGGGCAGGCATCACTTTGTCCTGCCTCCTCACTCCCAAGGGCCACAAACAGTCAATCCCACGTGCGAGAAGATATCGACAAGCGAATTCCCCGCCCGCGGAGTGGCCTTTGGACGACTTTATAGCCGGGGGACCAATTTCCAAAGGACAAACTTTTAAATCCGTATGGGCCCCACGTAAGAAAAGCCACCCCCACGCTTGTTTTATCGTCGGAAAGCATTTTTCCTGTACAGACTGTCCCCCGTGGGGCCTACCAAATACACAGACGACTCCGGAGGATATTCATTACACGTTTAGAATGTCTCGGTCTTCGTTTCGGCAGTGCTCCACACGAGTTGCGGGTATTTTTCTATATTAAAGCTCCTGAACGCGCTTTAGCACTTTCCTCCTGCATTTCCATACACGCTTGCGGCGATTTATATACTTTGATCCTCGTTCTTTTTTTTTTAACAGACGCCAGTGTCTTAATCTCGCTACTCCCAGCAAACTGTCAGTCGTCCTAATTTTTGAAAATCACACTGTTTTTTTTCCCCCCCCCCCCTGTTATGGACATTACTGGCAAACGACAGGCGCCCCCCACGACGCCAGATAATAATAGCGGAGAAAAGAGCCGCCAATTTAAGGGAATTCGAATGAGAAAATGGGGGAAATGGGTGTCGGAGGTGAGAATGCCGAGATGCAGAACGAAAATTTGGCTGGGGTCTTACGACACCGCCGAGCAGGCAGCCCTCGCTTACGACGCCGCTACTTATTGTCTCCGCGGACCTGAGGCCAAATTCAATTTCCCCAATTCCATACCGGCAATTCCGTCTGCGACATCTCTTTCCCGTCAGCAGATTCAGCTCGCCGCAGCCAGATATGCACTCGGCGAAATCCCCTCCACCACCAATACCCTGACGGAGGAGCCCCCGTCGCCGTCAATGTCGTCCTCTGTTTCAGAAGTAGAGGCATTAAGTGACGGCCAACCGATTTCTGAGGACCACGACTCTGCGTTGTGGGAGGATTTGTTAGGGGATTCAGGCAGCAATCAGTGCCTGAATTTGGAAAAATTGCCGTCACTTGATCCGGCGGAGACACTGAACCTCGTATCTTCCATAACAGAGGAGCAATTGCCGGGGTCCTATTTCCTCGACTCGACGGACTTGTGGAATTTCTAAATTTCTGTCATTTGCCGTAAAAGGGCAAAAACGGAGTTTTGTGCTTCTGTTGAAGGCGTTTTAAATCTTATCCAATACAAACGCGCCTACTTTGTGTCCACGTCAGAAACATGTACACGTGGTTACAATAAAATTCAAATTTTATTGGTCCATCTGTCAGTTAAGTGGAATGAAGGAATATTTAACACTAACTTCGACGGCATCCATATCAATAGCAGTTAAACACTTTATTGTGTACAGCACTCACCAATTACGGTCGGACAAGTGTCTTAATCGAATAATTCTTTTTAATTCTACTGTGATATTAATAATTTAGTTTTGAAAACTTTTGAACCGCAAATTTAACTTATTCAAATTTCCATCACGACCTTATGAAATGATTTAGTTGGGAAAAGTTTTGAACCACAAATCTAATTTAATTATTTATTTTTTAATAAAATTATTAGGATTCAATTTGTGAATGTTATTATATATATATATATTATCAACGTTTTTATCATTATTTTATTATAAATATAAATATGATTCTAAAAAATTATCATTATAATTTTAAACTCTCAAATATTAATAAAAATTGATTTGTTTAATGATTATATTTTTAAAATTTATTATACTTAAAATAATCTGTGTCATTTAATCACAATTGAACTTTATATTCTTAAAAATCTCTCTCATTCCAACCAAACTTGATAAAAAAAAATATATATATATATATAAAATTATAATAAATACTAACCAATATCAGAAACTTCACTAAAAGGAGAGTCAACAAAATAAAACTGAATGAAGATACACATACCCAAAAAAAAGGAAAAAAAAGAAAAAGGAGGAAAACATAAAAAAAGCTGTCAATATGGGTTTTAAGAAAAACAAATCCCTTATACGATTGTGAAGGGACCCACTTCAGTGTTCACGGAAAAATGTTTGTTGGAAAGAAACAAAAACTAATAAACATGACACGTAACACATTCGTAAACAAGATAAAAGGTTTTTAAAGGGTCCAAAAACAATTTTGGCCAAGATCTAGAAAATTTAAGATGTGGCCACTAAAATTTTAAGTAGAGAATTAAATCTTACATAAAATTAATTTCTATATAACTATTGGAATCATTATTCATCACCCCCAAAAAAAATTATTTCTAATAATATTTTATGGAAAGATTATTACTTTAAGTATATTAGGCTTTCTTACTATTATATTTTGTAAATAGAGGTGGAGAACCTCGATTTTAATTGGGAATAGGGTTATTAAATTGATTTAGTATCATTAATTTTTATTTTTTTTAATTAAAAAATAAATTTATGGTATAAATTCGATACAAATTATACCCAATTTTTATTTAAAAAATTATAAAATGAAAAACGTAAAAATGGAAGGGTTTATACGCTCTCTCACTTCATTTCAATATTTTCATTGATGAAAACAAGGATAAAGAGGAAGAAAGGGATATAACATGCACCTTGAAAAAGGCATAACATATACCTAAAGAGAAAGAGAGGAGATACGGATAACAAAAAAAAGAGAAATTGAAAGAGACAACAAGTTGTATGTGTATCGACAAAGTTTTAAGAGATTTGATGTTGATGTTGATGTTTTTTTTTCCCTCGGTAACCAGTTTTTTTTTGACTTGGGGGACCCATGGGAAACAATGCCCCCTGAGGAGTCAACTACCAATGGCAAGGAACACTCAAACATAGTGTGTCCCCCTTTATAGCATAAAGAAGTCACATACAATCTAGTCTATCCTCAAAATATCTTGAGTTTGGATCATATATATAAATCAAACATATGTATTTTAATTTATATATACAAATATATAGTACATATTTTTTTTTGATTTTTTAAATAATCGTTATGTATTTTTTAAGATTTATTTTCAAACTATTTTTTTATTTTCTTTTTGTCGGCCTAGTGGGACATAGTATTATTAAAAGGGGAGGTCCAGTAGAGGGAAACAAAGAAGAGATTCACTTACAAATGAAAAAGAGGAATAATATATGCCACCTCTACGAAAATGAAGATTGGAATTATGTAAATTTTTAATTTCATATGTGAATTTAATTTATATTTATATAATTCCTATAAAAATATTAAGAAAAACTATTTAAAAAAATCCTACAAAAAATCCCACGAAAAAACCCTATGACACCCTAAAATAATCTAAAAAAACCCTACAAAAACTCTTGATAGTCACCTCACTCTCTTGCACATCTTTACATTTTACTATATTCATAGTAGCACCTTTGATTTTTCTGATACACAATTCTAGATTGCATGTAAATTGTTTGACGAATTTGTTAATTTGGTTTCCTCTCTTTCCTTACATATTGTTTAATTGTTAGGGTGTGGAGCTAAAAGCTTCAACCTTTGCAAACTGAGGAATAATGGTTGCTGAGTTCTACAGGAACTGGCGTCGGAAGCATGACCGACGTCGGCAGGATCCAGTGCAGAAGGCAACCGGCGACGGCAGGAAGTCGGCCGACGTCGGCAGAACCAGACCAGCAGGGACCGGCGTCGGTCGCCTGTGTGTTCCCGAAGTGTTCGTTTCACGGACAGTTAGTTAAGTGAACTATGAGTTTGCATGTCAAGACCAGCCAGAGTCTTGGGCTGCGAGGATAATTGTCTAAATTAAGAGTCCTAGTTATTGTTTGAGTTAAGGATCCTATTTATAGACCCATTATTAAGCATGTATTGTATAAGGCATGAGATAGAAAGGAAGAGTTCCTTCTAGTTGTAAGATCTATGAGTTGCAGGTTGTTGCAAGCTCATTGGTGATCTACATGTAAGCTTGGTCTTTGAATTGCAGGTTGCAGGTTCATGAGAGATCAGCTTGAAGTGCTATAGAGTGCTTGATGTACCGGCAGGGTTATTACTGACTGGTTGGTGAGGTGAACACCAATTCTGTGTGTGAGTTGGTTGTTGGGACCGTTTTTGTGTAGGAGAGTGTGTGTGAGAAGAATTACTGTACACTTGAGGTGTGGCGAATCTCTGTAAGGTGAAAGAGTGTGGCGGCTCTTTGATGTATTCTTTTCTGTTAGTGTTAATACAAGATAGTGTATTGTCTCTCATATTCTGTGCTATTGGTGAATTCTAGTTACTTGTGTTTCTGGTTATTTCCGCATATTCAATTGCTTATATATTTGGTAATCATACTGTGCTCTATCTGAGGAGCAAGATCCTAACCAGTGGAGTCAGAGCATGTTTGTTGTTCCCTGATTTCCTGACATTAATCTCCTCATCAAGATTAAAGCTTTATAAATTCATTCTTATATTGCACTTCATTTTTAGTCTCTATTGAGTTTGATTACTTTCCATTTTAAACACAATCATAACAACTTGGTAGTTTTTTAATCTAATCAACCTTCTTTATTATCTCTAATCATTGCTCGACCTTGCCCATCCTTCATATTGCATTATAAGAAAACAAGTTTATTCTTGTTAATTATTTGTGCATACCTTAAAGACGTATACATGTAGATCATAAATGAGTTTGGCATGTGTTGGTGCAATATTTATATATATGCACATCTTATTTAAGTTTACTTAGCTTTGTTTAGTTTTGTTGACTTAGTTTAGTATGCAAACATCCTTAAGCTTAGACTATATGATAAGTGGCACTCATAGTTTGATTACTTCAACTCTCATGTGTCTATTCATATGGAGGTTGTTGCACACATCTATTACATAGTTAAAAGTAAAGTTGGGCTACAACTCTTATTTTTGCTTATATATAAACCACTTCTATTTATAAATTGAGCTAGTCGATAATCAATTCATTAGGTTGGTTTATTTTCAATATCTTGTTTTATTATTGCTTATTTCTTACAATAACTTCTAGCATTTCTTGAGTCACTCATTGCAAACAACTGAATTTCATCATTTAATGTCGAATTTCACTTTGACACATTAACTCTTCTCATTGTCTAATTCAAATATAAATTAACATCACTTCCCTCCAAAATTCATATGATTGATTAATTTTTAATCAATTAATAAATGCACAACATTTTTCTCCAAAATTAATTAAAATTCTATATTTTTACCTCATCCAGACATCTCCCACATTTATCTCAACCATGTGTGAGTCACCTTAGAACACTTTAACCTCCTTGATGACTCAAACAACTAACTTGACCCGTTCCTGTTGACTGACTCAACCAAATCCCTTTTCTTCTCAACCCATTGAATTGGTCATCATCCTTATAAATAAGGACTAATTTCTCATTTATGATGATTTGAAATATTCATAAAATTTAAATAATCTTCAACCATTCATTTCATCTTCCATAAACCTATAATTTAATGTGCAATCCTCTACTCAAAACATCCACGTCTATGTTATCAAAGTGCTATCGAATTATCAAGTGAATCAAAGCCATCAAAATCATCTTACATATCAAGATGTTGCCTAATTCCCTTTTTTATGAAGAAGAGTTGAGCACCTAGATCCATTGCATTTAAGAGTAAGGGTAAGTACACAAAGTTGGGGGACAAAAAGTGGTCTACCCGTAGACATGATTTTTCTGAATTTTTTGAAATTTTAACTTTTGTAGATAATTTTAGATATCTACACTCCAAATTTGAAGATGGTGTAAAAATATAAAAAATAGAATTTTGAGTCTATTTTCCAAAACACTATATTTTTAAAAAAATGGTTAAGTATAACTAGGTCAAACATCTAAAATTTGAAGAAGAACCGTGGTTTTTTTAGAAAACATAGTAGATAGATGACCATTATGTGCACCATTTTTTGAACAATGTTTAATATTATTTGAAACCCTTTGGGACAAAATTAGATAAAAGCTTGTAGCATGTCACCTATATTTTTTTGTATTTTTTTAATGATACGATTATTTTATAAATTTTGCAAGTAAATAGATCCTAAAAACTGACAAAGAAATGGATAGTCATCAATGAGTCAGGCCTAACTACCTAAAAAAAATGAAAATCTATTTTTTTGAAAGTGTGTATAATTAAGCGTACTACGTCAACATATAATTTGTTTTTCACTTAGATTAACGAAACACAAATTACATGAACATATATAGGCATGTATGTTTACGACATGTAGTGGCCTAAAAAAGGCATAGTTAAAAATAAATATAGTTTGAAACCTCAAATTAATCCAAAAAATATAAGAATCATATTTTTAGAAAGAGAAGAGTGTGCTCATCATGATGGCTTCAAGTTTTTGAATTTTCACATTGAAATTCTTAGTGTATTTGGCAATCAAATTTGAAATTTATTGTTTATTTTCATACCTTTCGATACTCAACTGTACATTGACAGTCCAAGCCTTTGGCTCAAGAATCCAAGCCATTCTTGAGCCAAAAGGTGCAGGAATTAAATTTGAATTCAAATACTATGATCATGTTAATAACGTGATTACATCAATAACATGTTCACGTTATTATCTATGTTAATAACGTGACCACATTATATATTCTAAACATATTAAAACCTGAATATGAGCCATTAGGCCTAATAGTATTAAGATTGTTGTCTAATATGACCTGTGCTATCAAATCCCTAATTAACATTATATTGAAGGAATTCCTTGCATGGGGAACAATTACTCTTAATTGTAAAGGTTATACTGAATATAATACTTGATCTGTTAAATATGATGTGAAATTAGGGGAAAATATTCACAATGGACAAATTAGATGGACACAATTGATTGCATGGGATGAAAAATGCCTCGATTGATATTCTAGGTAGAAGTAATTAATTACATAGGACTTAGTTGTCCTCAATTGTGTATAATATTGAAAAAAATATCAATTGATTTACCAAATAACATTAGATAGATGTAATTCCTTGCTTGGGGATTTAGTGGCCCCAATTGCATATCATATTGAACCTAAATACTCAATTGGTTCAATATGGTGTGCAATCGGGCCTAATGGAACCCAAATGGAACATTATATGGACAAAATAACTTTCATGGGGCTTAATTGGCCCCAATTATGTATATAAAATAAAACCAAATGTATGATTAGCTGGATATAGTTTACAATCAGGGCCAACAAAGTTGTAATTGACATTAGATGTATTCAGTTACTCGCATGAGCCTTGGCTGGCCATAATTGCATATTCAATTGTACTAAATACTTGGTTGATTCAATATGTTATGTATTTGGGACCAACAGATCTCCTTGTTGACAGTACAAGGATGACATTTCTTACACAAGGCTTATTTGGACTAAATTTCATAGATCATATTGAGCCAAATATTCTTTTTGTTGAATTTGGTGCACAATTAGAGTCTTGATTGTTATTAAAGATGGGTCTATAATTCCTTACAAAGGGTTCAATTGGTCATGATTTCATATCATATTCATGATAACACTCAATTATTTGAATAAGGTGTGTAATTAGGGCCCTAATTAAAATTATGTTGACACAATTCCTTGGGCAAGCCTCAATTGGCCCCAATTATGCATTATTAGAACCAAATACTCTATTGGTTCAATATGGTATGCAATCAGGGCCAAGTAAGCCCCAATTTCCATTATATATGAATGTAATTCCTTGCACATGTCTCCTTTAGACTGAATTTCATATAAAATTGAAAAAATACTTATTTTTTAATATGGTGAGCACTTGGATCTCTAATTGATATCATATGGATGAAATTCCTTATATTGAGGCTCAGTAGGCCCCTGAGATCAATTTATTCCCAATTAACATCCTTTATATATAGTAAGAAATAGGTTCACAGGGATGAACTTGGTTAAAATTAAACTAGTCATCACCACAATTGACTTCATAGGCTCAATCTGTGATGATGTGGGGCATAATTGATCCCAAATTCACATTCTTTACTCATAGATCTAAGTTCAAGGAGCTCAAATTTTCCCTAATCACCATCATGATTGTACCTTATATACACTAAAACCTATACCATAAATCCTAATCCTTAAACTCTATTTACTATAAATATAACCTTTTTAAACCTTGAACCAATAATTTTAGCCCAAATTAACATCATTTACTACTAAGAATTAAGTTCACAAGGCTCAATTTGGCCTAAATCACATGATTGCTTGACCCATTTGACTAATTCACTCAATTTGCATGTGCAACATGAAATCCATGGTATAATGACAACCCCAAAACACATTCTATAGTCACAAATGGGTTCAAGTGATTCAAATTATCCTCAATTATCTTTGTAGTTGACCCTAGGTGTACCCTAAACCATCTATATACATTAAAACCTAGAATTTGTAAACCATAAACCCTAAATACTATACTGTAAATTGTAAACCATTTACTTTCCAGGTATTTACCAACTTCAATTTAGTCCCAATTAACATCCTTTGTAGTAAGAATCTAATTTGAACACATGGCATATCTAGTGATTAGACATTAATATATAGGTCCTTAAACCTAAATGCTTTGCCCTAATCCCTAATGATCCCTAAAACATTTAAATTGAAAGTTCCCTATGCCCTAATTCCCACTACATGCCATAAACATACATGCCTTACAATATAACTGATTTTATCATGAGATGTCATAATTTATGCACTTTTAAAACTTGTGGCTAAAGCCTTTGGAGTACCAATCTAGTTGTGCATTTGTTTAGTAAATTGGGGCTGTTTTGAGCCCCTTAAACCTAATTAAATAAAGAGGAGGAGAGCTAGTTGATTCTTTTAATCAAGGAGGCATTTGAGGCCAATTTGAGGGTCTTCAATTTAGCAAGATATAATTTGGGGTAAAATTAAAAGATCGATCTCATATCATGAATTGATCCAATTAGTTAATTTGTATAATTCCTTGCATGATTTGGGCAAAATTGAGCCCCTAAACCAAAGTTATGGCTCAATCGATTGTATAACATGTATGTAACATGTACATGGCATAATTGACCCTACCTTTATCAGATCTATGCAAACATGAAGGTAATCAAGTCATAAATAGGTGTCATAAGTAGCTCAAATATTCTTCAATTACCTTAGTGATTGGACCCTATATTTGATATATTAAACCCTAATTACCTTGTAACATTTAACTTTAACCGCAAAACCTATACCATTTAAATTAAAAACCCTAAGCCATAAGCCCTAAACCCCAAACCCTTTAAATTATAGACCCTAAACCCTAAACCAATAAATTTACCCCAATTAAGATCCTTTATATATATAGTAAGAATTAGGTTCACATGGATGAACTTTGTTAAAAGTGCATTACTCATTACCATAATTAATTTCATAGGCTCAATTTGTGATGATGTGGTGGATAAGTGATCCCAAATTCACATTCTGTAATCACATATATAGGTTCAAGGCTCCCAAACTTGCCCCAATTACCTACATGATTGTATAAATAAACCCTAAAACCTATACCTTAAGCCCTAATCCTTAAATTTCTTAATCCCTAAACTCTAAACCATGAATATAAACTCTTTAAACCTTGAACCAATCATTTCAGCCCAAATTAACATCATTTCTAGACTAAGAATTAAGTTTAAAGGGCTCAATTTGGCCTAAATCACATGACTAATTTCCCCTTTTAACTAATTCACTCAATTTGCATGATGACATCTAGGGTATAATGGCAACCCAAAAACACATTTTATTATTAATGACTTATTATTATTTTTTGGGGCTTTGACGTGCTAAGAGATTCTTTCTCCAAGTATTAGGAGAAGAAAAAAAATGGTTTAAGAAGTAATACCATGACATTTAATGCACTTTGGGAAACATATTGGATAACCAATTAAAAAATTGAAACCACAAGTGATATGGAATTTAATTCACTTTGGGAAACATGCCTAAAAACATTTTTGTGCCACGTATGTCATAAAAGCATGCTACCTACTATTTTATTAAATGCACACATTGTTTCAATTTATGAGGAACAATTTCCCTTCTATTGTAATGCAAATTTAAAACTGTGGGCTTTAACACAAGAAGCAATGTGAGTATCCATAAATCCAAGCCATTCTAGGGGAAAGGTCCCAGTATCTCCATGCAACTTCACTTTGGACCTTAATTATAATCCCTAATTCTAAAAAACATAAATTGTAATCCCTAATCCCTAATCCCTGATCCATAAACCTTATGCGCTAATTTTCCTTAATCCCCAATACATAATCTATTATCTATATTAAGCATAACATGATCACATTATTATTAACATAGGTAACACTCAGTCCTCATTACTAATTTCCAACCCCGTAACTTATATCAATAATAACGTGATCGTGTTATTGTCGATATCAACTTCTTGATGGGTTGGATGTGTTGGGACCTTATAAAAAACATAATGTGATCATGTTATTTAATAACATGATTGTGTTATATAACATGACCATTTTATTATTATTTTAGTGATAATCTTACTTATAAATGACTATTTTTATCCCAAATCAAGACTTTTGTTCATACAAACATTCTCTACATGTACTTTTGTGAGATCTGCATACCTATGTACTTGACCCCACCTTTGAAAAGTTATCAATTATCCCTTCTGATGGGTTTTGGATCACGCTCAAAGAGGAAGAGGAAGTTGTTGAAGAACAAAACACTAGAGGAATTAGAATATTTCAAAGAGAAACACAAGCTACTAATGCAAAATGTTCATGGCAAACAAGGTACAAACCCTAATCTTGATGAATCAAATGCCATATATAATGAGCCAATTGACTATAATGAATTAAGCAAAGATGAAATTGACTATAATCAAATGAATAATGTTGAAATTGACCATAATGAAATTAATAATAATGAAATTGACCATAGTGAAATGAATAGTAATGAAATTGACCATAAAGAAATGAATAATAATGAAATTGAAAATAATGAATTAGTTAATGTTGGAAGTTCACATTCAAAGTTCTGAGTTTTTGATTTTGTTGATGATGAGTCTATGTACGATGCTTCACCCCACATAAATGAAGAAAATCTGATGGAAATAAATAATGATGAAATTAACCATCAAAAAAATTTCATGGAAACATATAATGAAGAAATTAACAATGAAGAATTTAATGTCATCCCATCTCTAAACAATGAAATTAATAACAGTTTTGAAACACCCTCTCAACAAATTCCATCATTACTAACACCTCCAATAATTGTGCATAGAAAAGACAAGTACTTAATTGAAGTCGATGAAAATATTTTAAAACTAATGCATAACAAAATGTCTAATTGCCATTCAAGAAGACTGGCTCAACAAATTTGGGATGCTTTCTTTCATAATTTGGAGTATGATAGTCAAAGATGTTAATTATTTGTTTTATTGATTAAGATGAGACCTATAATGTACACATTAGGACTAGGAACATCTAACATGGATGATGAAATTTTTGAAAATCTACATGATGCGTATCATATTGTAAGCTCAAGATCATGCAACAAAGATTGTAATATTACATAATGCATAATGATAACTTGTGCAGTAAGTACTGAAAATTTTAAAAACAAACCAAATACTTGATATAAATAGAAAAAACATTAATGAAATCAATTGCAAGACATGAAAGACTTAATGAGCCTAATACCAATGAGATCTGGGCATTCTCTGGTAGACTTCCATGAAAGGACAAGGCTATAGCCGATACTCTCAAAGAGTTACTTGCTCAATTTTGGAAAGGCAATACAAGAGTTTTGCCTAATGTAAGAGATGTTGTGAAAAGAATAGTTGATTCTCATAGCCATGAACTGCATCCAAAACATTTATTAGATATGACTCAAACAAAATTATACTCTAAATTTTTGGAAAAACATCCATAAATTTCTATTTGTTAAAGATATTTTGAGATGACAAAACTTTTTTATGTTAAAATAAATCACACACGCACCACTTGTTGTTATAGGCAATATGTTTAATTTTTAATGCACTATGATGTTTTTATCTATATTCATTGTACTTTGCATGCTAACATTTTGCAGGAGTGTGGCATTGAATTGCCACCAAAATCAGCCAAGGAATTTATTCCAATTATATTCTAAAAAAGACTGGATGGGAAATTATTTTACAATAAATCATGTTTAAATGGAAATTGTAGCATTTGTGATGGATTGCCAAATTAAAAAAAATGTATCCATGAGGAGATTACAAGTGTAATTGGATAGGAATTAGTTGGTTTAAGCAAATATAAATCAGTGACTTATCAAGTAAATGATGGCAACGAATTTAAAAGGTGTGAGCTTATAAAAAATATACTTATTTCAAAATTTTTGGTCAAATTTAGGGAGAAGATTGTTTATGACTATACAAGGCACACACACAGGGCTAGATCGCTGGAAGAAAATTTCAAGATATGCAAGGATACATTCCCACTTGGTTCCATTGTTTTAGTAGTTGATTTTGTAGAGAATTACACATTCAAACCCCAAATGGAAGTTCAATAATAGTATTACAACTCATCACAAGTTGCCATATTTGTGCATATAGCATTCATACATGCACCTGATAATATAGAGTAAAAACAAAAAATATTAAGGGAGTACCATTTCTATATCAGGAAGGAAATATTAAGGGAGTACCATTTCTATATCAGGAAGGAAATATTAAGGGAGTATAATTTATATTATAAGTATTAACAATTAGGAAGGAAATATTTTTAAAGGGATTAATGTAGTAAAATTATTTTGAATTCAATTAAAAACTTAATTCTCCATAAAAATGGTACTAAATCAAGTCAAATTATGTCATTTATTATTGAGTACACATCAATGTTGAGAGTTGAGAATTAGGAATGGCAAATGAATAAGTTCAAATTCAACCAATAATTTCCTTATAATACCTTATTAGAAGGGTCATCCTCACTTTATAGGCCATTGTTGTTTATTAATTAAATGTAAATTACTTATTTATATTAAATTTTTTTACTTCTAACATCGTACATGTATGTTAAATATTTTGAGTCAGATAAATATTTGTATGCATTATTCAAAAAATCAAAAAAAAAAAAAAAATAGTCCTTACACTTGTTACCATGTATATCATCCAAATGGAAATGTGGCCTTAGAAACATATTGTATACATTTTTGGGGAAAACACTAGAAACTCAAGAAAATAGAGATAAAAGAGAGAGAAGGAAATATGAGAGAGTAAAATAATGGGAAACCATTATACACATGAGAATAGTATGCCAATAAATCCTTATAATTTGGACTAGTAATAAGCAAATGCTAAAATGCTCTAAAATAGTGCAATTTTACAACTAATAAATGCCTTAGGATGATTTTTTAAGTGTCTAAAAAAACCTTGAAAAAACTTACCTTTCCATTTTTTATTTTATTTTCAAATATTATTAAGTCATAATAAAATAGGAAACTAGAGTGCTATATTCTCGCAGGTCATGGTTTTCATTTACTACTATGGTTGTTTATGTTGTAGATTAAATCATATAAAAAAGAGGTTAAGCATAATCTCATTTACCAACTAATTATAATCCACTTTAAAATTAAATGAATATTGAGGGTTGGGTCATAACACCTCACAAAATGATGGCAATAATTTTCCATATCTTGTCTACATGATAATTGCATATATTACACTCATGTTTTTTTAATATGATAAAGGATGTATCAAAATTTAAGCATAATATGGATGAACAATCGAGTTGATATTTTGTAATGTAAATATGCTTCTATGTAAATATATAGTCTTTGATGTTTCCTTATTTAAATATTATATATTATCCTTAACATGTAAGGTTGACCATCAAATTTAACATGAGTTAACTATCATGTCACATGTTGAGATCTTATACCATGTTTTCTTGTATACATTAGGGTCTATATAGCCAAAAAAACTCAAACATTCCAAGGTATGTATTCCATCATTGGATACCAAATGTCCCCTTATTACAAAAACAAATAGTTTTTTTCGTTAAGCTTATCTATGAAGTTACATCAAGTTTCACATGACTTTTCCCAACTATTATATTTAAATCCACCAAATAAAGTTTTGAAAGTGACAAATTTAACATTTTCCCTAGACTTATATGTTTCTTTAAATAGGTATCATTTTGGGTCTCGCTTACTGCTTGGAAAATTTTCATAGTAATTTTTACTCATAAATTAAAATTATGACATCACCAAGTAAATATCTCCATGCTTGGAATAATAACTTTTTATTCTTCCACAGATATAACTCCATAGTTGGTGGGGCCTATATTGTACTACTTTTCCCTCGTTAAACATGAATTTGATTCAATCTGAATAATATGGGATCTACTTAACCCATTTTATTTCTTTTTTGTTTTGACATCAAGTAAATATCTTCATGCTTGTAATAATAACTTTTTATGATTCCATGGATATACCTCCATTTTTGATCGGGCCTAGATTGTACTGCTCTACCCCTGTTAAACATGAATTTGATTCAATCTGCATAAGGTGGGATCTAATTAACCCCTTTTATTTCCTTTTGGTTTTAAATTACTTTTTTGAAACCTTTTTACCTGTCCATAAATTTGCAATGTATTTAAAATTAATTCATTGGAATATTCACTAAATTATGGGATAAGTCTTGACCAAAGCTTGTATGAAATTTCACTATGAAGGCGAATGTGATTCACTTGTCTAGAATATTGTTTGTAAAGAGGACACTAAGGGAAGGGACTAGGAAAATAACCATTTATTCATTATGTTAACCATACAAGAACTTTTTTTTGATATGCGAGTTAAAGAAAAATATATTCTTTTGGCTAATTTTCTTTTAAAAATTTGCATATTGATCCGAGCAACATTTTAGGTGACAATTCGGGTGATGGTTCTACCCCAATTGGTGGCAGAACTTCTGGGAGCCATAACTTTTACACCATAGCTCTGTTTGACTCCCTGTTTGAACCATTGGAAAGCTAAGAATGAGGGTAAAATTTTGAGATGACATTAAGCTCTGCTCAATGGGTTTTGACCCCCAAAAAACAAATAGAAGTGCCCTAAATTTCAATTTAGTAGTATAGTCTAAAAATAGTAAGTTTCTAAAAATAGTAATTAATTGAATTCTTCTATATTGTTTTAAATCATGGAAATTGAACCACTTAATCTCCCTCGATATTGGTGACCTTCCACATCCTCCTCCTACCTTTAAAATATGTATAAATGAAGATGTAACCTGAAATGGAAATCTTACATCTCTTCTCAGAGATAGGCATATGTTTGGGTCTGCAAATTTAATGAATAAAACATCTCTTCTCAGAGATAGCATTATTGTTATTGTGTTGTTCTTGTTTCTTGAATTATATTTCAACCAAAGCTTTTGAGTTTTGGATCACATATAGGCATTGAAAATAACTTGGTAATATATTCGATAGATATATAAGAGCCTCGTACTCTATGAAATATTACATTTTATAAATAAACATGTCAAAATCTATTGGGAATATATAAATAATTAGATAAATCAATCAATCATTGGAGTATTCATTGTAGCATTAAATTTCATGTTAGCAACATGCTCCATTTTTGATATTGTACCAATGTGTAGGGGTTTTATATGAATCGAGCTAAGGTTAACATAGGCCCCACAACATATCTCATTTTCTTTAATGTTTTCAGATCTAATTTCCTAATTAGGTTAAGAAGAAGAAGTGAATTTTGGTAGTGACTGAAGTGAAGTTATAAATTTTTAGTGAGATTTTTGGAGCCGCAAATATGATGAATACAATTATTACAAAAAAAATTCACCTACTTTAAACCTTTAATACATGTCAAGTCAATAATTGTGGTGCCCAAAAATGCTTATTCAATGGTTTAGAGAAAGGGCCTTTATTCACCATGAGTTTTTAGGGTTCTCAATATCTTACTGCAAAACCCCTATTTCCATTGTCAAACTTTGACATTAATTTGAGATACATTTATAGACCCTCATTTTTATCTTTATTACTATAGTTTTAAAAACTTGAGCAGGTAATATTCAATATCTTGCATATATTTTAATCTTAGTTAAACATGTTAAATACTTATATTATAATTTGACTATAATCCATTTATATATTCTACAAATACTTGTTATTCAATTCTCATTTTTAAGTCTTTATGTATTTTTAGGCACATTTCAATTTGTAATCAAAATATTATATGTATTTTTGAGAGTTATCCATTTTTACATGTATGTTTTTGTGTTTTTTTTGGTGGAAAACATCTCTGGAGAGATGCCACATTTGGATAAGACTCAAGGAGGAACGGATACCTCTTTAAAAAAAATCACCTAGGGCTCGCACCTGGTCTGCCCCTTTTGGTATGATTAAAGATCATGCCTAAACAAAAGATCAATAATCATTGAGCCATGTATGTACCAGACAAGAAAACCAATAATATTGATATCTTATGGCTCATGCAAGAATCAATGTCAAAAAGAAGGCCCAACATAATTCCAATCAAGACCAGAATTAGAAGCATGCCTCACAATCACGAAAAGTAATGGAGAGGAATCTAATGACTAATATGTTTGTGAATTTATTATTAAACAATAAGTAACAAAGTTTCATACTCACACAAATCCATTACCCAATTTGGAAAAAAAATGTTCCCCTCTACATCATTTTTTTTTGTTTTTATTTTTTTTGGTAGTGAGAAGACAGAGATATAAAACATATATTAAAAATGTAAATATAATAATTAGACCCTTTTTCTAGTGGACAAGTGGTGTATGGAATGCCTTATGGATATCCATATATCAGAAAGGTGGTTATTGTAACTTTAACTTTTCCTAACTAAAAAGTGAAGCAGTCAAAGTTAAGGGGTCTAATGAAGGAAGACCTTAGGCCACATAACTCACAGATTTAACATAACAAAAGACTGACTTGTAGTCTTATGCACAAACATAATATACTTAATTGGAATAAAAATATTATTTATTAATTCGAATGAATAATAATCTTGCATACATGCTATGGTCTAATTATAGACATTCAAAATTACCACAATCTCAAAATGAAATGCATTACAACCCTTCACACTCTCAGATCTGTGACTTGATCAAATCTCTACTTGAACCGAACTAGGTTCTTTTTTTCTCTAAAATAATATAAATACTTCCAAAGACTACCAAGGAACTAACCAAAGAATAAATTATCACAAGTGTAGGAGTGTGTTTATATAGATACATGATCCACGTACTTACATTAATGCTCTCAACTACCTATTAATGCCATAATCATTAAACATAGGTAACACATGACCATGAGACATAATCATTAAATAATTTCAAAACATAACTATACATTATAATTATTAAATTCATGATACATAATCAATATCCATAACACATCATATGTTCCATAACATGTCACCAAGGCTCATCATGACTTCCATAATCACTTGAACAAGTCACATCTTATTGGAAATCAAACATACATGGGTTCTGATAAAATAACCTTTATGGAATCACAATGTAAAATTATGTCATAAAATAATTTTCTATATGGGCTTAAATTGAAGTCAATATGATTCTTGTAGAACTTTGAGTCATCGTGATGCTTGTAGCATATTTTACATTTTATAGGAAAACCATGATAATGCATTAAGATAAGTTTTGACAAATGGATTTAGAATGATGATAACAATGTCCCTATAAAACTTCATGTTACCACAAGGCCTTTAACATTTTTTCCATTTTCACGTAAATCTTTAACAACATGATAATATCTAAGTTAACAAACGTGTTTCTTAGGCCATTTCCATGCTTCCTATAAATCTACAAGTTATTGCAAGCTCTGTAGCTCTATTATGTTGATTTATAGCTCTAGATTAGGTTTTCATGTGCTATGTCACTTTATGAGACTTTTAAGATGTTATGTGCATGTTGAAAGATGTCATGGTGCATTAAAAAATGCTATAAAAGCTCCAAACAAATTCATAACTATAATTCTTATTTTCAAGTATTGCACCGTTAAATTATTTTTATCTTTTAGACTTAAGAATGAAATACATTTTGAACTTCATTCATTTTAATAAATAGGTAGCTCATATTACACTCCTTTTCATTTATAGGAGATTATTTATTTGTAAGTAGGCATATTATATTTGTAAAGGAAGGATCATTTTCATATATTAAAAATATTAATATTAATTTTTATATTGTATTAAATGTGATTTAATAGAATTAATGAGGACTATAGTGTGTAAAAATTACTATGTCATTCATAAGGTATAAATATTTAAATATATATGAAATAAAAGGAATAACATTGAATTTGAATCCTTTAAAAATTTGATGGCAAAAATGTTATCTTTTACCAGAAAAATACTTTTGATAATTTTAATGTTAAATAATTATACATATAATATTTTAATTTTATTTTTGATAAATAAGTGAGTGATTATCACTAATATACCACTAAAGAAAGGATTAATAATATAAATAAAATTCCAACAATAATAAATTCTAATAACGAATTCATGAAATAAAAGATAATATTTAGAAGTTCAAAGAAGAAACATTTAGAGGTTAATGCAGAGGAAAATTTAAACCATGGAAATGAAACTAAGAGTACATTCAAGTGTAAGAACCAAATCAAGGCAATCCCTGTTCAGATTTCATTCCATTTAAAAATTAAAATTATGTTAACTCAAAACATGCATCAATTTAGATAACAAATAATAATAATACAATTCAAGAAATATGATCACTATAAACTTAGACTCAACTTAAAATAAAAAAATATAAAACATAATTCAAATTGATAATGTATTGAGTGCAGAAAGGATATTAAATCAATGTATGTTGAGGGATCAATTGAGTGCTAATCTTTAAATTTGCATTGCGAAGCATCTCACATTTCAACTATGAAATCATAAAATTACTATGTACATTGAAATAAGCCCAAAGCATCATATTTGAGGTTAAGAGGACATAAAATCAAGTTATGCTAATAGCTTAGGAAATGAAATATATAGATGAAACACAAAAAAAAGTAATAAAAATACTCAATATCAGTTTTAGGCTTAATCTAGTTTGAAAATGGTCTAATACAATTGCAAGTGTACTAAGCCATTATCTGATGTATTAAAAATAAAACACCTACAAAGTAATGGAAAAATAATAATATATAGTACAAACCAAGTATCAATATAATATAAAGTGGAAGACCAATGCAATATACAAAATGGTCTAATGCATTATGAACATGGTACCTTAAAAAAATGCAAGAAGGTTTAATAGAATATATTTTTTACAACAATATAAATTTAATACTTTATGTAATGCATAAAGCCCCAATGAAATGCATAATGCAATATGAAACATTATGACTAAAAGCAATGCAAAAAAAATATTAATAATAGAAAGTGAGTGACCAATTCAATATCTTGTGGAGCCTTAACCCAGATTTCAAATCACTAATCCTAGAAAAAATGGCCGAATTCAATGCATGATGCAATGTAAACATAGTAGTTATGGATAATGGAACAAGAAAGTTTAATTAGCTTGAATTTATCTCTGGAAAAATCACTCCTTTTGCACACCATGTGATCTCACACTTGTGAATGTGATCCACTATGTCTTCTATACCTTGGTACTCTAGAATCTTCATCTACATCTCATAATATATTTTCATATGAATTATACCATGTTTTTATTAAGTTTATTTCATTTTTCCTTTGGAAGATCCAATCCCACCATATCTAATGGTAAAATCTCCACCTATAACTATTATTGGTGATACACTTCCTAGCATGTCTCCTTCTTGACTTGAAATCCTAGGGTTTATTACTTGGATGTTATATATATCTAATGGACTTATAACTCTAACCATCACTATCGACACTATATTACTTATGCTTACTCTTAGTTGAGAAATTTATATGCCTACCTACCCTCTCATTTTCTACACTAGACTCCTAAACACTATTTTTTACACCTATATATATATATTTTGAAGAATAAATAAAATCAAGTGTGCTTGAAGTGAGAATGTCTAATCTAAAACACACAGTGGATATATATATATATTGATATATATAAATATTCACTACTTTTTAAATTAGACATTCTCACTATATATATATATATATATATATATTCACTACTTTTTAGATTAGACATTCTCACTTCAAACACACTTGATTTTATTTATTCTTCAAAATATAAAAATGTATATAGTTTCACTCATATCAAGTTTGAGTTTGAGTCATCACCACCAATTATGCATCTTACTTCATCATCTATATCACCATGTGATATCCATCCATCTTCCTCCCATGTATCTTTTTCAATTAGGGAATCCTCCATGTATAGGTATCCAATCTCACATGAGCATCTCTCCCCTTATGTAATCCAATAAAATGCCTTAGCTACTTTCTACATATCTCAATGAAATTTCCTTAACTAGGACCTCAATTCCTTTTGTGATCCTTAGAAGACATTCCATTTTATCTAATTTTACTATACCTATACATATTTTCTTCCTTCTCATTAGGAGACTCCATTACACTAGGAATTTTTTTTATCACATAATCTTGTGCAAATTGATTCAGATCTTTGTAATTTTCATATCTCTTGCATGGACCAGTTTGGCCACTTATCCTCATGTTTGACATTCCAAAATTTATCATGATAATATTGATCCAAGTATGGATTTAGGTTATAAATGAGCATTTAAGCTCCAAAAAATAAAAATAAACTCCACTTCTTTTGAATAAAAATAAGTTGAAACTAAGAGTTCTAGCAAATTGATGTTGAATGCATCTCTCCACTAGAAATCCACATGACTCATCCACTCTTCATTCAAATATTACAACTGCTTGAATTGATGCTTAGTATAAGCATATTTATTTACAAAATTTTGATTTCAACTTACCACATATGTCGCTAACCACACATGAATTTTTTTTATTAAAGTTCACAAAATAAAATATTAAATATCAATTTGAATATTCTCTTACAACCACTTCTTAGATTTAAAACTATTACTTCCAATAACATATTTTGAAAATGCTAAAGATTTAGCATCAAATCATGCCTCCTCTTTCTCTAAATAAATGTTCCCCAGCATCTACTATTGTGATCTCCATACTTATTTTGAACAAGCTCCCAACAATAGAACAAATATGTTGTAAGTTTTCTCTATCCTTCCTAAGGTCATACATAAGTCATATCACATGTAATATATAGGTGAATACTCATGGCATTGGCATGTCACTTAAGATTAAAAAATTAAGAACTTACCTAAGGTGGAACAATAAATTATATATAACCTTATTATGAGAAAAAAAAAACACAAATACTCAAATGAGTGAATTATATTTATAAAATAAAACATATCATATAAACATCATCTAAGTAAATAACAAACATGATAAAAAGATACATTTCACCAAGATAATTCATATTTTATTATCATATATACACCACCATTATTTATATTATAAATAATATAATTCATGATATATTGATTGCCATTAGAGGTCAAAATTTGCACATAAACCTCATACAAATGCTCTAAAATTGAACTGTTCAAACCCTAGTTCTAATATTCTCTTAAGCAATCAAGGTCAACATAAAAAAAATTTGTAACTTTCATAGACATCTTAAATGAGAGGCCAAGGTCCCTATTTATAGTTTTCCTATACCCATTTGACCTTTGCTAATTATTTTTAATTCAACTCTATTTCACCAACTATTATACCACTCTTCATGCACATATAAAATACTCCTTATATCCACTCACTTATTTTGCATAGTGGCATATTTCATTTATGTCAAAGCATATTATTATCTAATTATAATCAATCCCATAAAATTTAAAATTTCCCTGTGTGGATGCATGCCATTTGTTAGCTTGACCTTGACTATGTTTCTTTCACAAGTATGTTTTTCTTCATTAGATGTGTGTTTTTGTAAAACCCTACATTGTGTATCATAATTGATGCAAAATATGATCATTTTTAAAATATATATATTTATTATATTATTCAAACAAAGAGTTTTTATATAAGTGTTTGACCCTATAGATTAGGAAATAATACTTATCACTTCATATATTCTCTCATACAATCACTTATCTCTACGAGTTGTAAAAACACACAAACAAGACAAATATAAGACTTAATACTATATATGCATTATTCAAAAGTTTAAAAAAAAATTAATTTTCTTAGTACTTACATAATCCAAGGGAAAGTAAACATTACACATGAAATAAAACAAACATGTATTTTGACACACATCTTACTAGATGGGAGCACACCACCGATCCATGAATGAGAATATATAATCAAATAAAGAATGAACTAGGGACCATTATTTACTTCATAATTCATATCTATGTAAGCATACACATTTTTTTTCACTAAACAGATCACATCATCTATGTAATAATAGGGGAACACATACATCTATTCATCATGGCTTGAATAAAAACTTGTTAACTATGCATGAATAGGGACACACTCATCTATTCATGATGGCCTAGATACACATATAAATAGGGAGACATTGTGTTGTTTAAATTTCCAGTGAGAAAAAACGATCACTAATATACCACACATGTAAATAGGGACATGATCTATTGTTCAAAATTTTATTTTTCATTAAGAACACATCATCATTGAACAATCACCAACACATCAAGAAATAAAATATAGTAGGAGTAGGTATTCACTTTGTCCTTAGTGGGTGTTATCCACCTCACTAGACCTTGCATTTTTAGCCACTATACTTTATCAGTGCCACCTAATCATGAACAAAAAAAATGGTCACCACTACCATTAGACACCATTCTTAGATTTAATTGGTTTGGTGCAGGTTTTTAAATATTTTATAGTTAGATTACATCATCACTTCCAATGATGATTAAAAAATCTTTAGGATAAGTAGTGGTTTTGGTGTATTGTGTTCTACCACTAAAAATAACTACCAATCTTTGAGTTAACAATAAACTCAATATTTTGATTTTCCTCCTTCCTCCATTTCCTCTAGCCTCTAGCATGCTCAATTAGATAGTTAAAACTACATGGTGTTTTTTTTCACAATCAATAAACCCCCTTACAAAATGTAAACACACATTACCAAGGATGTTAGGCTCACCTAATAATACTTCCTTTATAAAGAGTATTTAATTAAAAATTTTGATGATAATAAAATAACACACATGAATGAATTTTCACAAGATTAATATTATCCTAACTAATGGAATATTCATATGACTAAGGTTTATAAATAAATGTGAATAAACATTAACAAATTATATAAAAATACCACAAAATATATTAACTTAACATTAAACCCTAAAAACATCAAATTATAACATAATGACTTTATAAACTAAATAAATTAGTATAATTTATTTCTATTGAAATCAACCCCAAAAAATGTACTGATGATGTTATTAGAATAAAATAACATGGATTGAACTAAGGGATAAGACCCAATAGTTGAGCACCCTAACTTTAGACCTACATGGCACCCAAACCATGCCACGTTAGCCCTAAAAAATTATATTTATGGATAGCTTGAAGAGTCTACTACTTAATTATATATTTTTAGGTTGTGACATGTCATTACGATGCCATCACAATGATTACCATGCAAAGTTTTAGTAAAGTTTATTTTTAAAGGTGTGATCAATACATATGCATTAGATAGCCTATACTTATACAACTAATGTGTCATCATATTGTTAGATGTTATGCATAAATAATGGGTCAAAGTTATACAATTAAAAGTAAATTGTATAACTACTTTTAACTTTTTTTTTTACAACAAGTACTAGCTCTTTTGGTTATCACAACTATTAGTTTTGATATCTCAACTATTAGACCCCGCTCAACTATTGGGTCCTCTCCCTTACATGCTCATGCATCCTTGGATTCAATTTTCTATGTTTTAAACTTTATTGACTATGATGATTACCATGACATGGTTTAATGATATTTGTAAAAAATATTGATAAGGACATAAAATACTAGCATAAATGAATGGGCTATTTGAATAGATCCACACATGGAAGTAAGTTTGAAATTTGAATAATGATGATAAACTCAGATGTGTACATATACAAAATTGTATAGGTAATCACAATTAATCATGAATGCACGAGTGAATAAATGTGAAAAGATTAAATATATCTTAATCTCTAAAAAAATTAGATTAAAAATTGTGAAATATAAATAGTACCTTAAAAATCCTAAAAATACCTTTTAACAACACTATCTCCATATATTAAAAGTTCACAAACTTAATTCACATGAACAAAAACTTAATTTAACACATCCATAGGGGAAATACAATAGAGATCTTCCCCTTCATAATAATTACACCATCATAGGAACCTCCTAATATTATACTAATGATATAACAAAATCTATTAATTTTGTTAATTAAACAAGGAGTGTTAATACAAGTGCTTGACCATATAGACTAGGGAACAAGACTTATCAATTCTTATATTATTTGGACCTAATCTCACTTATCTATTTGAGTTGTAAAAAAAATAAAAATAAATATAAAACTAAGTAATATATTTGTAATAATCCTCAGTTTTATAAACAAGTATCCTAGAACCATTGGCACATATCATTTGCATTTAAGGTCTTAGATAGATTTTTTGAGTTTCCTTGAGTGTATTTTAGGGGTAAATAACTTAATAAAACTATATTTCATAATAGTAAAATTCCAAGTGTTAACACATAAAATAGATCTTTTTTCATATGAGTTTTCATAGGTGAACATGGCCAAGAAAAATATAGAGTCATGGTTTATATTGATTCGATATTCTATATAAATACCAATTAATTCATTCATAGTCTCATAATATATAATATAGATGTAGAATATACACAATAAATCATTATGGTATATAATAATATATTTATATATCCTCTTAGTTGTATTATATTTCATATTCAAGTGGGTCCTAAGATAGTTGAAGGCTTCTTTCATGTGATACCCAATAATGGATCTTATGATAGTTTTTTGGTAGATATCGGATACACAAAATGAAGGAAATTCATTCTAATTTTATTAAATATTTGAAGTTTATACATGAAAAAAAAAATATTACTATTAAAAGGGATATCAAATTTCTAAGATTTATACATAAGGCAAGATAACATAATGTTCAACTACATAAGTTTGTTACAAAAAGAGTGTGCCTATCATCACCTATTTCTACTTAAAAAACACAAATAATAAATGATATGATTATTCAAGATAATGCCAATGAAAAATATCAATTAGTGGATAAGGTAGAAGAACAATAAAATAATATTGAAGATGACAATAATGATGATGACAATGTTTGACCATATCTTGATTTTTGGGCACCTTAACATCATGATTTGGCCTCTACTCATACATATGATTTAAATTATATATCATATTATAATTATTATGGCTCACCAATATTATAATGATCTTATTGGATATATTTTATTAATAATTTAAAAAACAAATCAAACACTCTTTTTTTTCCTTACATTATTTTTGATACTACATGTTTTCTTCTTTTACTAATCAATATTATTATATTTTAGTTTACCCTCTTAGGGTATGATTCTATTTAAATTTTCATATTGAATTGATTATGTTTTATAAAAATTGGGAACTAAACAATGTGTTAATCCAATAATGATAAACTGTTAAGTAAAATCAGATTGTATAAAATATGTAATAAATCACACAAGACTGATTTGAAACTTACTATTTATAGAAATATGCATAAATGGGAAATAAATAAGATAAAAAAATTAGATGGAGATCATATTTAATAGACTACAACAAATATTGCATAATTAGATATAAGACTATGTAAGGTCAATGTGAATTATGAATAGGGATCTACATCTGCTTAGGACAAGACTGCACTATTAGGATAAGGTTGGTCTATGATGGCATCTATAGGGTGTGTTGGAATTTGACATGATTTTTTTTCCATATGTGTGAATTTTTATTGGTGCACCACTACCTATAGGTCTTGTGTCACTATGCAGAATATTTTGGTCTATTGTAGGAGTCTTTGTATACCTTATTCTTCACTTTGAACCCTAGCTCAATGACAAGAAGGAATAAACATGATAAATGGAAAAAATGGGTTAGAGGATGAAGTTATGCTTGACCTAAAAACCCAATTATGTTGAACATTGCCTACATACTAAATATGAAGAGGGTTTGAACTCCATGTAGTTATCCCATGCTATAATGGGGTGTGTCATATTCGTGTAATGTTATATGCTGGTGGAATACTACCGTATTTACATGATTGGATGATGTATTATGACATTGGATGTGTATTTAGACATAGCTCAAGGATACTAGGGCTATGTGAACTTAGAATTGGGAAGAATAGGAATTTTCCTCTTAATGTGTACTTATATATTATGGTGTTTTTTAATCTTAAGAGCCTCTTCTCATCTACTGAAAAATGAATGGAAAATTGCCTATATAGTGGTATTTTATGAAATTCCTTAGATTGGACGTGTAAAACATGAAAAATGACCTATTAAAGGTGAATTCAAATTTGATAAACTAGCAGTTGTTTGGAAGGAGTACATGACTACTAGATTTAGACACTTCCAGTGAATGAAATAGTCCTAATGGAGTGGTCTTATTTGATAAGTAGATAAAATTAAGGTAGAAGTGTGAATTAGTCAAGGTATGACATTAGACTATTTGGAATGATAAATAGGAATATAAAGTATCAAAATTTATTAAAGACAATGATTTTTGACATAGAAGTAGAGGAATAATAGTTTAGAATTATAGAATTGAGCATGAACTATGTATAAGGAGATAGTCATAAGTGCATTATTTTAGCATTAAATGTTAATTTTAGTGACTAAATTTACCCACTTTTATTTCATTAATGAAATAAAGTGAGATTACTACAGTAAAATAAAGAGTTATGATTGAGCTTATCCATGTTGAGTAGGCTTGGATATAGTCCATACACTAAACTGTGTTTCATGGAACCTTGAAATGAAACATGTATAAATCAGTCATTACTTAGGATGAAAATATGATATAAAATTATAGATAAAATAAAAATGAGTGAATACACCTTTTTCATGCACACAAACCATTGTGTTTTCTGGTGAAAAACTAGTGACTAGAGATGGTAGGACCATTTGAAATTTATTTTCATTGAAAAAAATGGACTGGATTGTGCATGCCCCAATCCTTATTGGTAGGAGAATGTGATTAAGAAATCAAGATGTGTTTGAATCCATCATAAAATAAATCAAGGTAGTATAGTATATAGGAATCCTTGTATGAATTTTAATAAATCATTTTGCTATGAAACTAGTGCAAAAATCTAAATCAATAGCTGCAAATAGAAAAAGATTCATTTCTAGTTATATATTGAGTAATAAAGTGATCATGTGTGATGAACATGCTAAAAATATGATATTTGAGTATATTTATTTTGATAACTAAGTAAAATCAACTAAATTTTTGAGTTAATTTATTTAATATTTAGAACACATGTTGTGTATGATGCTTCCAATTCTGATAAAAATATTTGACAACCTATGTATAAATGTTCAAAATATTTTTGAGTATCTAATTAAAACTATTCTTTGAACTAGGTATGATTTTGATAATTCTACTTTTTTTTTGTTTTTGAGTGTTGGGATGAAAGTGAATTGTTTTGGACAACTATAACCTACGTTATTAACCAAATGGAGTACTGTGTTAGAAATTGTTTTTTGAGTAAAAACTATGTCTAAACTATGACTAAATGAGAAAATGTTGTCTTTTATTGACTGTGCAATGAACTATTTTAGCTTAGTTTCTAAGACAAGTGATTATGTATGCCCCATATTTTGAGTTGAGTGGTGAAGCTTGCACAATAAATTAGTTCAAAATAAAAATTTATGTGAATGATGATATAGAAAATATTGAAATCTAGAGTAATAATGATAACATTAGATATCATGGCATCATATTGATAATTTGAGCAAAATAGCAATATATGATATATGTATAACTAAGCATACATAGTGGCATGTCTATATAGATGTTAGCAATTATGAACACAATAAATATATAACCAATACCAAGTATGTGAAACTTGATATAAAATAACTTGGAGGAGATGCATGATATCTATCATAGAATTAAAAAAACTAGGAAGATGCATGATATCCATCATGACATCAAAAATTGAGCAAAAAAATGCAATTAAGAGTCATGATCTTGATGTATACACAAAGAGCACCCACAAAATCACACAAAACAAGCAATGAGGCCAAGGGGACACATACAAGGGACATGTTAAAATGTCACTCACACACATATAAGGACATAATAAGGCTTAGAGACACAAACATGGATGTGTTCAAATGTCCATAATCCAGAGCAAATAATTCACACAAAGCATGAAAAAAATAAGTAGACATGATAAGCATGCATGTCATGATTTGTATGAAAAATGGAAAATTTTAAATATAAAACCCTAACAAAAATGCTAAAAAAAGGATAGAAGGAAACCCTAAGGGAACATATGGTTTTGCACTATTCAATAATAATTGGGATCACCAATATGTTTTATCAAAATTGGAGAATTGAAAAATGTGTTAATCTAATAAATAACCAATTATTGAGTAAAATCATAATGTATAAAATATGCAATAAATCACATAATACTGATTTGGAACTTATTATTTATAGAAAAATATAAAAGGGAAAATAACTAAGATAAATAACTTAGATAGAACTCATATTTGATAGACTACAATATAGACTATCTAATCAATTGTGAGGCTATTTAATATCACTATGAACTATGAATAAGACTATGCATCTATATGGGACACATTTATGCTATTAGGATGAGGCTAACCTATGCTAGTGTCTATAGGGCACACCAATGTTTGGTAAGGTTTTTAACCTTAGTGTGAATTTTGACTAGTGTACCTTTGTTGTAGGTTTTGTGTCACTATGCATAAGTTTTTGATCTATCATGGGAGCCATTGTATACCTTATTATTCACTTGGAACCCTAGCTCAATGAAAAGGAAGCATAAATGTAATAAATGGGTAAACGGGGTTAGGGAATGAAGTTGCATTTGAAGCTAACACCCCACTCTGTTGAACACCACCTACATGCCAATACTTCTAAGAGGGATCAAACTCCATTTATTTTTTCCATGCTATGGTGGTGTGTGTGAAATACTAGTATAATGCTATATATTGGTGTAATCCTAATGTAGTTAAGTTATTGAACAATGGCTTGTGATCTTGTAAGTGTATTCATACTTATCTCAGGGCTACTTGGGATGTGTGAACTCATAATTTGGAGGAATATGTATTTTAGTCTCAATGTGAAATTAGATATTATAGTGATTTTAAATCATAGGAGCCTCTTTCCATCTAGTGAATAAATGAATGGAAAATAAGATTATATGGTGGTATTTTGGAAAATTAATTTGATGGGACTTAAACAATGTATGGGGAAACCCCTTAAGTAAAATTTAATATGAATAATTAGATATTTTTTGGTGGGAGGATGTGATGGATAGATTTAGATTTTATTGGCAAGTGGGATAGTCCTAAATGAGTGACCTTGTCTAAGAAACAAAGAAAACTAAGCTGGGAGTGTGAATCAGTCAAGGGATGAGCTCAGGCTATTTGGAATGAGGAATAAAAATATCAAGTATCAAAACTACTTAAAGATAGGGTTCATCCACATAAAAGTAGAGGAATAGTGGGTTATAATTATGAAATTGAGCATGCTAAGTGTGTATAAGGATATGGTTATGAGTGCATTGTTTTAACATTAAATGTTAATTTTAGTGACTAAAATTTTCCCCCTTTTATTCAAGTAATGTAGTAAAGTGAAAGTACTAGATAAAAAGAAAGAGAGTTAAACCTGATCTTACATGTGTTGAGTAGGCTTTGATGTAGAACATATGCTAAAATTTGTTTCATGAAAACTTGCAATGAAACATGTATAAATCAATACTTACTTAGGATTGAAATATAAAATCAGAGATGAAAGGGATGATGACTAAATCATTCCAAATTGCATAATCTTAGGTGTTGATAAAAAAGAACATCATAAAAGGAGAGATCTATAAATAAAAGGGATGCAAACTGATATGGAGAAAAAAGTACCAAATATCATGTATTACATCTAAACTTCTTCTATGTTTTTATAAATGAGAAGCCTTCCATTTATAGGCAAGGACAAACAAGGAGAAAAACATCTTAAACAATGTGGGATAAATACACAATAGGAAAAAGGTAAAAACACCTAATAAATATGAGTAACCTACTCTAACACCTCCCCTCAAGTGAATTTAAAGGCTAAAAAATATCCAAAAATAGAGTGGCATATCCATAAAATGAGTCTCAACAATAAGGCTTGATCATGTACTCATGTATAATATACCCATGATGTGGAAAAAGAGAGAAAAAACATAAGAAACAAAACTCCCCACCAAAATGATGTAAAATAAGGAAGGAAAGAATTTATATGAAATCCCCCCAAGGATAACTATCATCGATACTGAAGCTATCGATAGTCCAATTCAGGATTGCAAGATGACCAGTGATGATGTTGATATCCTCAACTAGAATATTGTAGAAGCTCCATCTGCATCGAATAATGTTTCTTCCTTTTGCCAAATGAAGAACATAAATAATGTAATAGAAGTCTACCCATTCCACAATTGAAGATGAAGGAGAAAATAGTATAAAGATCTCTAAATCATGTCTAAATTTGAAGTGTGGCATAGGTCTGACAAGATTATGCAAAAGAACTAGATGTAATGCCATAAAATTGAACTAATTAGAATAAGGACATGGAACATTCATTGAAATAATGTCCATAGGAAGTTCAATAGAATGCTCAACAAGTGTACTCTCACTGAAACTAGTAGAGTCCTCCAAAGTGTTAATCTATGGTGACTCAACATCTTGCATAAGAACAAAGGTAGGTTATGTAAATAAATGTCCCAAGTTTGATCTAAACTCATCCCATAGAGGTGGTTCAACAAAAATAAGAGCAACTTCCATCAAGAATGTGTCATCATAAAAAACTATAGTAGGAGGAGAGAATACATCATCACAAGATAAAACATCACTAAAAGGAGGAAAAACATATGGATAAGCACAACACATGTCATTATAAAAACATCAATCCTCATTAATAGGAGGAGAAGTAAGTAGAACAAGAGGTGGAGCAAGAGAGAGTTTATAAAACTCAAAGGGCTCAATATCCTCCTCAAATAAAGCTTTAATAGCATCCCAAACTCCGTTTGGGGATGTGGCATCCAAAATATGAATGTGAAAACTATCGAAAACATTGAGGTGAATCAAATTAAGAAGCTCATATTTTATAGATGTAATATAGGCAAGATCTTCCTCATATGTGAAGTTGGGAAGATCACTAAGTACCATTCTCTAAAAGCTTTTTATCTAAAGGTGTATCTTAATTTTTATTTTCCAAGTTATATAACTTGAGGTATTTATTGGATTCATTGTCTAAAAGCAAAAAAATTAGAACATTATAATTGAGTGTGTTTTAAAATATAAATGAACCCAATGGATGGAGAATTAAAAAACATACCCTTCTGAAAAAAATAGAACTCGATGTTGAGTCACGGTTCAAAAGTTATATTCTTTACAAGTTTTTCATCATTAAATTGGTCAAATAAGTAAACACTGCACAAAAATTAAATAGAATAAGGACAAAAAAATGTTTTACCACTTCATTAATTTTGTAAAAATCTTAAAAAAAATATTTATAGCAATTTTTTTAGCAGAAACCAAGCATAGGTTATCAAAATGGGTGAAATCTAGCTTTAGGAAGACTTTTTGCAAGATCTAGAAAAAATGGTTGACTAAGCCCTGTTCTAATCTCCAAAAATTTGGTACGACCTAATTATAAATGGAAATTATTATTATAGTCTAAAATAATACTAAAAATAATATCCTCTCCAAGAATCATATCTCAATTTACAGATCGTATAACTTCAAACTGGAAGAAAACCGTATGACTATCCAGATGATGAAGACAAACTACTATAATGATTTTCAAGCTGAAAAAAGAGCTAACAACCTACTAAAAAATGATTATAAATAGTATGAGAGGAAATCTAGGACTGTTATCTAATAGTACTAGGTTTCATATCTAAAAAATCAAATTCATATTGCCTATGGTGAGATAAAACTGTACATATGACATGTATACACTAGCAAACTAGCTAATAGGTTTTCAATTAGAAGGGTTGTATAATCTAATATTGGGAAATTATAACAAATTACAAAGGACATACAACTCATATTACTATTCCCCTATGCTTTTATATTTATATTTTGATGTATGTACACCCTAAAACTATAAAAAATGCATAATTTACATTAAAAGCTTCCAAAACAAACTTAAACATGGCTCTAGAAAAAATAAGTACATAATGATACATCCTAGGATCCATATGGCTTGGTCAATGGATAAAATAAAATAAAATATCCATACAAAATACCTCCACTCCACCAAGAATAAATTTTTATATATGAACAAACTCTTGGAACAACAAACTTATAAATGGATGGCTACAACATCTACTGCTCTGATATCATGAAAGGAATAATTACCCGATCATTCCAAGCCACAAAATATCAAGTATTAACAATAAAGAACATCACAAAAGAGAGATATGTAAAACAAAAGGTTGTAAACTAATATGCATAATAAAGTATCAAATATCATATATTACATCCAAACTTCTTCTATGTTGTTACAAATGAGAATCCTTGTATTTATAGGCAAGGATAAACAAGGAGCAAAGCATCCTAACCAATGTGAGATAAATCCAAAATAGAAAAAAGACAAAAATCACCTAGTAAACATGAGTAAATTACTATAACTAAAATCAAATAGAATAAACTTATAGATCACATAATGATGAAAAATTATATATTTTTCATATATATGAAACATTGTGTTTTATAGTGCAAAACTGGTGACTGGATAGGGTAGGATCCTTCGTAATATTTTTTGTTGAAAAAATTATAATGGACCATGAATGCCTAAATACTCATTGGGAGGAGAATGTGATTAATAACTCAAGATGTGTTTGAATCCATTAAAGGTAGTATAGTATCATGGAATCACTGTATGAATTCCAATAGATCATTCTAGTGTAAAACTAATGTAGATGGAATATGATTCATTTCTAGTGCAAAATTGAGTAAAAAAGTGATCGTGTTCCACACACATGCCCCCAGTCTTATATAAGAATATATTTATTCTTATAAAAAAATAAAATCAACTGATTTTATAAGTAAACCTATGTAATATTTTGGAACAAATGTTGCGCATGATGCCCCAAATTTTAAGCAAAATATGTGACAACCTATGCGTAAATATGAAAGTTATTTCTAAGTATCTACTAAAAATTATTCTACAAACTGGGTATGATTCTAATAATTTTGACAAATGTTGTTTTTGACTACCAGGATGAAAACACACTGTTCTCAATAGTTATCACCTACACTATTGTCCAAATGGAGCTTTATTGTCTAAAATTTATTTTTAGGTAAAAACTAAGTATGAACTATGATCAATTAAATAAATGTCATCTTTTCTAATTGTGCAATGAATTATTTTAGCTTAGTATCTAAGATAATCCACTTTATATGCCCCCTTTTTTGAGATGACTTGTGAATTTTACATAATAACTTAGCTCAACATAAAAATTTATGTGAATGATATTATATTAAATATTGAAATATGGAGTAATAATGATAACACTGGAGATCAAGCCATCATTTTTTGATAGTCTGAGAAAAATAACCATGTATGATACATGTATAACTAAGCATACATAATTTCATGTCTAGAAAGATGTTATCAATTAAGAATATCGTAAAGAAATGATCAATACTGAGCATGTGTAACTTAATATAGGGATGCTTCTGGGAAAAAAATTAATGAGCACAAGTCCTCTATTTTTCTCTTCAACACTCCAGAGCCTATCCAACAGAGGATTGCTACTATCCTAAGGTTTCAGACTCAATCTCTTCCACTGATCTACTTGGGGATTCCTATAGGAAGGCAGCCTAGGCTTTTCTTGCAGAATGTGCTCGACAAGCTAAGGCAAAAAGTTACTCATTGGTCTCACAGGTGGCTCACCACTACTGGAAGAGTGACACTTCTGCAATTGGTGATCCAAGCACTTTCCATTTACCGTAATGCAGGCTGCCCTGGTGTATTTTCTTAAGGAACTTGATGGTTTCACACCAATTTATTTGGAGTGGTAATTTGCAAAATATTAAATGGAGCCTTATCAATTGGGAATTGTATGTCACCCAAAAAAAGGAGGCCTTGGCCTAGGTTCTACCATTTTATGTAGTGAAGCTCTTGCTGCCAAACTCTATTGGCACTGGTGCTCAAGCCCATCTTCCTCTGGGCCCGTATCCTGGCTCACAAGTACTATCCTGGGGCTATCCTTTAGATATCTCTAAGTTTCCTTTGGAGGGAAGAGGGTCTCTGGTCTGGGATACTCTCAAGTGGGGAGCTCAGCTTGTGAAGCGTAGTCTCTTTTGGATCTGCAACAGTGGCACTGAAGCCCTCTTTTGGAGTGATTCTTGGGATGGGTTGCCTCCACTTGTATCCTCTCATCCTCACCTACAACCTCTTTGTGACTCCTTCCTAGCTCCAAATTGGAGCACGGTGGTGCACTATAAGGAGGCCTTTCACCTGGGTGCTGCTGTTGGCTTTCGGTGGAAGAGTGCCTTGAGTGGCCGCAGGGTGGTTCTTTGGAGGACTAGTTGGAGCTATCCCAGATTCTGACTTCTAGAGGATGCAGCTCTATGCAGGAATGGGATGTTTTGGCTTGGGGTAAAAACTTTCTATCTCTTCTGGGTACCTGGCATTGACTAATCAATGGTTTGGTGAAGGGGAATTCTCTTGGTGCAAGAAAGTGTGGAATCGATTTTCATGGCCTAAGTGTACTTTTTTTCTCTGGATCCTGGTTTACAACAGGTGTCTTATTGGGACAATCTCTCTAAGCGGGGCTTCCAAGGGCCATCCATGTGTATTTTATGCCGCAGTAGTGAGGAAAATGTCACTCACCTTTTCTTTCAGTGTCCTTTCACCAGACAGATATGCCACCATTAGTGGAGTGTGTGGGGTTGCTCTTGCTGGCATGCTTCCTCTTTGGCAAAATTCTGGGATCGATTGGGCCACCCCCTTCAAAGGCTTCATTTCTTCAAATTTCTTGGGCCATTGGTCCTTTCTTCATCTTGTGGCATATATAGCTGGAGAAAATAGGAGGATTTTTCAGGATGTGCATTTGGAGCTCAGGCGCTTATGGGGGAAAATCCTTAGCTCCTTATATGAAACTCTCTGAGCTAAATGAGATGTTGGGGTTGTCTTGAATCTGGTTGATGCTGGTGTTTTCTCATACCTTTCCCTTGAACCTCCCAGCATTGCACCCTTTGCTCCACTTATTTGCTCAACACGCGACACTAGATAGCAGTTGATTCCTATCAATCACGTGGGGCGATGGACTTATGGCTGGAGAGCTAAAAATTAACACTGATGGTTCATCTCATGGAAATCCAAGAGCAGTTGGTATTGGTGGTGTTGGAAAGATAGCTTGGGTGACATCTAATTTCTCTTCTCTATGATCATATAATAATCTTATGGAAGCGATGGCTATCTTTGTGGCAGTGCATCATTGTTGTCAGCATGGTTGGCACAGAATTATCTGTGAGATTGACTCGCAGAGTTAATTTATTAAATAAATGAGACTTTATAGTGGCAGATTGGCATTTGGCTGTAGTTGTTCGATAGATTCTATAGTTATGTACTTCTTTAGATTATGTGTCCTTTGTGCATATTCCTCGTGAGTGGAATGGTGTAGCTGATTGTCTGGCTAAATGGGCCTTTGAGCAGGGGCCGATTGGAGTATTATGGACCATATGGGGCTCCCCCTTAATGCATGCTAGTCCAACTTGTTGACTAGGATAAAGCATTGTAATCTTCTTTGTTTTTTTTTGCTTTTAATAAAATTTTTACCCCTCTTTAGTTTAAAAAAACTTAATATAGAATAACTTGGAGGAGATGCATAAAATCTATCATGGCTAAATAAATGGGAAGATGCATGATATACATCATGGCATTATAATAATAAAACAAATGCAAATAAGAGTCATGGCCATGACATATACACAAATATCACACATGAAACATTCAAGGAGGCCAAGGGTCCACATACCAGGTACATATCCAAATGTCACTCATACACTTAGAAGCACACAAAAAGACTTAGGCCCATAAACATGGACATGTTCAAATGTACAAAATATAGAGCAAATAATGCACATAAAGCATGAAGTAAAGAAGTAGATAAAATAATCATTCATGGCATGATTAGTATGCAAAACAAAAAAGTGGAAAGTTGAAACCCTAATATACATGATAAAATAAAGGATAGAAAGAAAACCTAAGGAAAAATAGGGGTTTTCACTCTTCAAAAGTAAGTGGGTTCACCAATATGTCTTGTAAATATTAGGGAATTAAATAATGTGCTAATCCAATAATGATAAACTACTGAGTAAAATTAGAATCTATAAAATATGCAATAAATTGCATAGGTTTGATTTAGAACTTACTATTTATAGAAATATGCTAAAAGGGAAATGAAATCAGATTTGATAGACCACAACAAAGATTATGTAAGGTGACTATGCATCTTCCTTGGACAAGGCTATGCCATTTGGATGAGTCTAGCCTATGGTATCATCAATAGGGAACATTATCTTCCAATAGGGTTTTTTTACTCTATGTGAATTTTGACTGGTACGATTTTTTCTATACATCCTCTACGACTATGTGGAAGTTTTCGATTACTATGAGAGTCATTGTATTCCTTCTTCTTCACTTGGAACAATAGTTAAATGATAAGAAAGAATACACACAATAAATGGGAAAAAGGGGTTAGGGATTAAAGTTGTGCTTGAACTCAACACCCCATTGTGTTGAGCATTGCCTACATACCAATACTTTGATGATGGATCAAACTCCATGTAGTTCTCTGATGTTACAATGGTGTGTGTGAAATACTAGTGTAATGGTATATGATGGTGTAATCCTATTGTAGTCAAGTGATTGAACAATGTATTGTGAACTTGGAGGTGTATTCAGACTTAAATCAGGGCAACTTGGGTTATGTGAACTTAGAGTTGGGAATAATAAATGCTTTCCTCTCAATGTGTAGTGGGATATTCTGGGGCTTTTCAGTCATAAAAGCCTCTTGCCATCTAGTGAACAAATGAATAGAAATATGTATATATAGTGGTATTTTTAAAATTACTTGGATAAGACTTTTAAAACTTGTGAGATGACCCATTAGGTGAATTTGAATTTGACAAATTAGACATTGTTTGGTGGGAGGACACAACTAGTGGATTCAAATACTGTTGGTGAGTGGGAGGTTTTGAAGGAACGAACTTATTTGAGAATCAAAGACACCTAACTTAGAAGTGTGAATCAATCAAGGGATGAGATTAGGCTACTTATAATCAAGAATAGGAATATCTAGTATCAGAATTGTTTAAGGGTAAGGATCATCCACATAAAAGTAGAGGAATAATGGTTTAAAACCATGGAATTGAGTATGAGTTAAATGCTTATAAGGAGATGGTCACAAGTGCATTATTTTAGCATCAAATGTTTATTTTAGTGACTAAAAATTATGTGTCTTATATTGACATTCATAATATCACTATTTATTCAAAATCACCCTTTCACATGATTTAATTATTGTATTTTATTTTACCAGCACATTTCACATTGTTTTCCACTATTTTCTTTCTTTCCAAGTATCATCCTTTAATTGTCCCAAGTTTCGAATTTGAATTATACACATATTCTTCTTAGAACACCATTTCCAATATTTTTATAGTTTTTGTTTTATTTGTCCCATCAAAAAGTATCCACAGTAAATTATAAATGATGATGCCATATTCTATTTTTAGAAATAGGTCGATACTCCAAATAACACTGATATAAGTTATGGTTAAGTAGGGATAATTGTTTGTCTCTTATTTTTTCTCTTTGTATGCTTGAATTTGTACTCTATTTATCCAATTGGTTACAACCATTTTTTTTCAAATGATGTATGCATTTTTAAATTGATTTAATTATGTCTTATTCAATAGTGATTACAAAGTATTGGTATATTGTGATTGTGCCATGGTACACACTTCATGTTCATATCATACACATATAGATAGAGGCCTTAATTCATTACTTCTTATACATGCTACCAATATTTTTATAAAGATATATGTAGGTATTATTTTTTAATAGATTATAAGTTCATGATTATGGATTCACAATAGGCTAGGGACACATCCCATGTTAGTAGGGGAAAATTTAGTGAAAGTGTGGGGTATCTCCTTGTTCTAATTTAGACTATTCTTTCATAGATTATTTATATGCTAAGCCTATTTCAATTAATATAATGATTTATGTCTATAATATGTATTTTTTATGATTTTATTTATGTATATGATATGTATTATTATTAGTTTAGTATACCTTATGTATATGGTGTTTTTTCATTTTCTTGGTGTGTCTTTAGCTACAAGACATGTTTTACGTATTTCACATGATTCTTAATATTTGATATACTTTTTTGAGTCTATAATATACACTATAAATGATTTTATGTTTCTTATATGCCTCATTATGGATTCATAATGCCTATCATCCTCATTTGTGTTTTGTTCTATATTTGGCATGTCATTTATATATGTTTGAATGGACTTCCTTATCTTAAGTGCATTCTATGAATTTTATTTGACTTCATTAACTTATATTCCTTATCCATTCCCAAAGTGATGCCACTATATAAAGTGCATGTTATGTAACTTATAATATATTTTAGATAGATTTTTTTATCCTTATCTTACTCAAGTGTTTGGGTTTTTTTATGGTGGCATGATCTATATCATGCACAATGTCTTTATCACTTTCCCAAGTTATTATGATCCATTTTATGCATCCATTGGAGGAAAAATATTATACTCCCAATTTAAATTATTATATACTAAAAATGTGATAATATATTTCTTATATTGTGAGCCCAAATGAAGCATATTACTCTTGTTCTTACATTTATTATCCCATAGGTCCATATGGGTAAACTTACTCATAACATATATGATATCAAGGCTATATCTTTATATGGATTACACTAATTATTTCACATTTTATCTTACACTTTGTGCTTTTAGCTCATTTATTTTAAGATGTGATCTTTATAGGCTCATAAAAAATCTCAAAATTTGGGCATATTTCGATATATTTTATCAAGGCATGTGCATCGCTACATTACAATTTTGGTATCTCATAGAAAATGTATTTAAATTAATATATTTTCTCTTATAAAGGGATGTATTTAGGATATTATTCAATTTCATCATTTATTTTAGCACTAAGAATAGTAATAAGAATCCCATATAGGAACTTAGATAGGTGTGGAGGTCCAAATATAATAGAGTACCTAACTCCATTGTATTTTAAACTATATTATGGTATATTATTTTTAGATTTAGAAAATTATTATTATTTGGATCTCACCCATTCGTGTGTAGAAAATGTAAGAATGTTTTTATAGATTCATAGGTACATTGGATTTGAATTTGTATTTAATGGCACATAAAATTAAATTGTATTCACACGCCTTCCTTTTCTTTGATATGTATGCACACATACATATCAAAGTTGGGTAAAATGTACATACCTAAAAATGGATCCTGGGCATTAATAATTAGTAGATTTCATGAGTTTAGGATGTTTATGTGCTAGTAAATTATTAGTCTAAATTAGGTTTTATTAGTATTTTATCAGTTTTCATTAGATTTCAACCCTTATCACAAATCCCTCTAGATATCATATTCTTTTTTCCATGATTTAATATCATTATAAGAACATTTATAAAATATACACTATTGGTGTAGACATGTCTCAACTATTGGTGTATGGTAATGGGACACTTATGTAACCCATTATGGCTAGATAAGAATTGATTTATTTATTACATGTTTTTCACCTTGTGACTATTTGATGTTAAGTTTACACGTCAATATGGTCTTAATTTGAATTCATTTTTTCTAAAAATACACTAGCATTATAGTTCATTTACATAGTAAATAATATAGAGAATCCTTTTTCACATGAATCTATTGAGCAATTATAAGTATTCTAGAGGAAAATAATAATGGAACTAGTAGGTATATAGAAAAAATCATACCAGAGAATTAAAAAAATACACAACAATAATGGAACTAGTAGGTATATATAAAAAATACCTAGTAATATACTTAAGCAAGACCATATAACGTCATAGATTTGGTATGAAAATAAAAAATTATTACAATCCAAAAATCAAGAAGTAAAACCATAAAACCAAAGAGAGGGCTTAACCTAAATGATTATTTGTTTCTTCCCCATTAGGATTACCTTTACAAAGTGTCACTTCAAGCTAGAGAGGCATAGATTGGTTAACTCAAGTTTGATGAAGGGGTGATTGATTTCCTTTCATGCATGGATTTGTGAAAACACATATAAAGCATTTAACTCAAGGTTGGTAAATATGTGATTTATTTCATTACATCCATGGATTCGTGGAAACCCAAATAAAATCCTATAGTTTAGGATAAGTATAAAAATATTGTTGAATTTCTCTTTCTTCTTCTATTCTAATCTTTTGCATAGAAAGGTTGGTATATAGAAACCTTTATATGGATTCAATTATGTTGTTCTATTATTGATATAGTTTGGTTATAATAATGATACACTTGTCTATGTTTGTAATGGTTAAGTCTAAATGGGTACTTTGAATACCATACATCCAAATATATTTTTATAATGCTTTAAGAGATTTTTACATTTTCATAAGAGAATCGTTGATCATTAGATGAGAGTGAATATTTCCAACCTTGTTGGGACTAATATACTACACCATGATATAAATGGTATGCTTAGTGTAATAAATAATGTTTGGTTATGGATAGGTTTAAGTAATTATTTATGGTTTAAACCTAACTAATTAGGTAGTTGGGTGATTTCCATTTGGGACATCATACCCACACATTCCTAATTATTTTCACCAATTACATATTCTACTATAAATGAAACCACACTATTACATGACACTATACCCTCCATATTAGAGAACACCATTGTTCAACATGGGGGCATGTTTTTATCCTATATCCACATCATGTTTTCAATTGGGGGAATCATACACACACATTATCCATGATAATAATTGATCTTATCTTAATTATATGAAGCTTATTATACCCAGGTGCGTATTGATCCCACATTATCTATATCAAGATGGGATCTCACACCACATGTCCTTCTTATGTGTAGTCACATTTTGGTTATCATACTTGATACACTTATTATCATATATTTTCCATAGTTGGTAGTGGATCATCTCCATTATTTATATATATGGGATAATATTGGGGCATATCACTTACCCTCCATTCTCCTATCACACCCTTGCATGGGTTACATATTACTATCAAGCTTTACATGGTGATATATTTTTATAATTACATATACATGTTATAGATTTATTTTTAGTGCTTATAAATTGTAAGATCTCTTTACATACACATGCTACATTTAATCCTTTGTTTTGAGATGAGTGATTTGTAGGATCATCCCTCACCTAAAAAGTGTGACATATATCTTGACTATTCTATTTCCATAAATTCTATCACCAAGATATCATTGAATGTCTACTTCCATGATCAAGAAATAAAGTTTTAGCCATAAAAAATTGAATTCTATTTTTAATTTAAAGCTGAAATATTTAATCTACAAACTTTCGAGAGTAAAAACATTGTTTATGTAGTTACAAGTACATTCATTGCTTTGATTATTCCCAAATCATTTATCTCATTTGATTACATTGATTATAAATTTACCATGACATCAATCTAATATTTGGCATTACTATTTGTTTGAATGTACATTTTCTTTTTTATGATAGAGCATGTCTGCACCCAATCCAAAAATTTAAAGTCCATTTTCCACCCCTTAGGTAGTATTCAAGTATATATAATTTTTCATGTGTTTTAACTTTTATATATATGCATACAATCACATCCACACACATAATGTGTGAATAATTATATAATCAAAAACTTTTGGTAAAAGTATTATTAATGTAATGTATTTAGCATGTTTTTTTACATAGGGATTATTGGTTTTGACTAGGTACTTATGTGGCATTTTCCCATATGTTTTGACTTCTCCTTTCTTCTTTGTGTGGTCCAATGCTTCTCTATTTATTTTAATTTTTCTCTCTTGTGAGTTTCTCTATGCATGAATATTTTCATCTTGTCTTTTCCTATGTTTACCATGATTGATACTGAGTAATTATGGTCAAGTCATATCAACAATTGTTAATTCTAGTCACGTTTCTTATATGGATAATTTTATCCATCTTCCTCTTTTTCCCATTATATATACTTTTGTTTTTTATATTTATATATATTTTATTATGTTGTATGTCATGCCAATAGGTGATTAATTATAATATGATAACTCTCTATATACAAAGCATCCTAAGGAATTTAATAAGTAGTAACCACAAGTATCAAGGTATTCCACACGTCTTAGGTACACTATCAAAATTTTATTTTTTCTCTTCAATAATTTCAAGTGATTTAAAAGTTTTATATTTCTATATACTTATACCAATAAAATTCATATTTGAAATACCATGTAGTTACATTTGATTATCTATAGAGATGAGGTAAATCCATTTATCTTATTTAGGTTGGGAACACTCATAATTGCTAGAACTACATTAAGCCCTCTTTCTCAACACCATAATATGTAGCTACAACCCTCAATGGGGATCATGCCACTTAAATAATCATTTATTTGGTTTTTGGATGCGTTCATAATTGTCAAGGATAGAGTATGAATACTTTAAGAAGAGATAAGATTCTAATATGTACTCTGGGAAATTTATAAAACTAAGTGAGGAATCTATGCATATGCTGATGATGAAGGATCCTAGAACATTTTAGATAGTGAAGAGAAATAATGCCATATTCATAGAAAGATTATGAAATTAGTATAAATCTAACATAATTTCCTATGTGGTTTTGGTATGATCACAATTGGTGGTGGTTGAGTCTAGACATCTGCATAGGACACAACTTGACTCCTAGATTTTAGTTTGTACAATTCTAGGTCCTTTTTCTCCATTTTAAAAACTACTAGGACTTAGGTGTGTTCATTTCAATTATTTATCTTTATTTTCATTGTTATTTATCATTTATATTTCATTATAATTTCATCCCCTCTTTCAACACTAGAAATGTCATTTTTACTATTGTTTATTATATTATACCTTATTTTCCTCATGCCATTATTTTAAACAATTAGAATAGTGTTTAAAACATTTGTTCACCCATTTGATAAAATAGATACACATCATTTGTTTTATATATTATCTTACTCATGATGCATGATCTATTTTATTTTGAGATATGTTCTTCATAAGCTCATTCCAAATATAAAAATGGGGACATATAACTTACTCATTATATTTAAATACATTTTATTGTGACATGTGCATTACCATATTTAGTAAGATGGATTTAGAGGCTTGTAATTGAGATGATGTCTAACTTCAATCTCTATTATCTCAAATTTTATTAAAATGTGATGGCTCATATGTGATAAGGTTTTATATCTCCACCTTACATTGATATTACACCAAATATTATTCAGAAAATGTACTTATGGTTATATTTTGTTCCTTATAGAGTACTACTCATAATTTTAGTTTAACTTGATTTTTATCACTAAAAATTGTACTCAAAATTTTATGCAAGATAATATTGAGCATAAAATTTAGAGGTATGTGGTCTCACATGGGTGTTACACACACCCTTGGTCGAATTAGGATTCATAGGTACATTGAAGTTTATTTTAAGGATTCATAGGCACAAATTATTATATCCATACCATTTATTGTTTTACTTTAATACATATTCAAACACACATGTATTAAAGTGAGGGACCTACAGACACTTAAAAATGGCCCCTATGCATTTATTAGTTGTAAAATTGTATGTTTATGGGACATGAACTTACTAGTTAATTATTAGTTTAAATTAGGTGTTATTGCTACAATTTTTTACTTTTTGTCATCCTTGTTCTTCTCAGCCTCCCAAAACTCTCAATTTATATCTCCTCTCTCATTTGTCTTCTTTATCACTTGTTGGGAATGTATTGTATAGTCTTAGGCCCAACTAGGAATGTACTAAATAGTCATGTGTCTACCAAGAAATATATCATATGGTTTTTATGTCATTTATTATTGTCCCCTTTGGATTATGTAGAGACATCTTGTATTCCTTATTTTTTTAAATCTTTATGACTATTATGATATCTACTTCTATCAATAGTGTCCTATTTTGAATTGAAGGCCATATACAAATACACACACACTCTAGTGTATATCTATTATAAATCTATGATCTATCAATTGAAAGTAAATAAAAAAACATGTTACTTATTTTACCCTATTTTTGATAAAATAAATAATTTTTTAATGTGTTCTAATAGGTGTAAAATTGGAAATATCAGGATAGTGCTAGCTATCGTAGGATTCTCCCTCTTTTGGTAGTGTCTAGGGGCCATTAATGGAAATTTTAAATTAGGAAGTATATATTAGGTTAACCTAGACATGTTTCATGGACTAGTTAAAGTGATAAATTAACAAAGAGTTATCTATATATGCAAGTCATTTATAAGGTTATTATTCACTCGAGCATCACTTGAAAAAAATATAAAATTATTTAAAAGGCTTATAAACATCTTGAATATTAAAGTAAAAATCTTAGAGTAGTATATAAATCTAAATCTAAGTACAAAAATGTAATGTTACATGGTGCAAAGTATCAAATATTAAATTATAAAACTACATTCTATATTGTTTATGATTTGTACACACACTCCTAAGTGGTAGAGATACATCTATTTTTTAGGTAGGAGTATCCTAAGTGAATCAACAATTTTATGTTGCCCAAAAATATATTCAATCAACCAGAGAATAAAAACCAACTTTATATTTGTGTGGTTGCTTAATGAATTTTTTTGTAAATACTTATAGACAACATAAGAGTATAATTTAATGGAGTAAGGATGATTGAGTTGATTATAGGGTTATATAATAAAGGAGGGTTATAAGTTTTTGAGTATAAAGGCAAAAAACATGCATGCAGGCAGTGAGGAGAATAAGAGACTGAAGGGTAGTGTGTAGAAGGAATTGTGTAATAACACATGGAGGAGCCAGGCCTTTAGGAGGAATAAAAGAGAGTACACATAAGAAATTATACATAATTAAATAAAGTAAAAATTAACAAAATACATGCACACTTGAGAAAATGAATGTGTATAAGATTTGAGAAGCATGTGAACAAGACAAAGAGTGAGACGTGTCAATGCATGAGTTATAAGGAACCTAGTCCATTAAATGAAATGTATGGAGGAACACCTAAGGCACGGGAGTGTAAAATATATGTGGATAAAATCAAGCATAGATCCTAAGGAAGATGAAGATAATTGGATGAACATTCAAATATAAGATTGGCACCTTTCCTTTTATAGGTTAGGACAATATTGTGGCTAAAATGATAACAATGAAGGATAATTTGTGATATCTAATAATAGGGATATGATTTAATGACTATAATATACAAATAGATTGAGGTTCATAAAATATGAAGCTATCCAAAGCATAGGTCTGAAAGATCACACCAACCCCTACTAGATATAGTTGTTGACCTTTTTGTGGTAGACATGACATTGACCTTTTTGTGGTAGACATGACATTGACCATGTGGTGAACAAATATAAAATGAAGGGTTAAACCAATATTTGAAACATTTAGAAGGTTGGGAAATTTTATAAAAAGACCCATAATGCAATGAGAAGCTTTATTTAAATGTAGAGTTAGAGAGCAAAGAAATCTGAGATATAGAATAAAGCTTGTAACCTTAGTAAAAATGGAGTATGAATACCCAATTATTGTAAAATATCTGAGTGATCCACTATAAATATGCCAAGTTAATAATATCTTGTAATCCTTGCTTAATATATAAAATAATTTTAGTAATTCATTATGTGAATCTGAGGGTTGTATGGTGTATGGCATCCCTTCATTGGGGACCTTGACTGCATCTAACCAATTGGTATCAGAGTGAGGTTTTGAACTTGAGGAAATGTAAGGAGAAGATGAGCCTATAATCAAGATATGAGCTAATGGGAGTAAGGCTAGTATATCACTGAGTGTGAGCAAACTAGTAGATTGTTGTTCTCCACCATGAGAAGGTGGGTAGAGAACAAAGGGTTTTGAGGCGATTGTTTTAGGAGGGATAACAAACCATCAAATGTGAGGTAAATAATAGAGTGTATTGTTCTCCACTCTAAGGTGGGAAAAGAGCAATCAAGTGGAAAGAATATAAATTAAAGGATGAACTACATAAGATCATGAATAGATAATTTTCAAAATTAGTTTCTTAATTCAAGATAACATGTGTAGGATCTTGACATCAAGAAGTGTGAAAAAAATTTGTTGGGTGAGGAATAATCTACAATGGCCAAGTGGAGAAGAGTGATGCATAGTGAGAAGGTAGAAGTGGATGGGTGGATAACACACAAGGGTAATAGAAAATAAAGTGCTTATGATTGAAGATACACATGGTGTGATAAACATAGATTCCATGCAATAAAATTTATAAGAGGAGAAAGAACTAAAAGATCACTAACTAGGAGGTGGTCCACATGCATAAGGGATAAGATACACATCTTAAAAATAGAAGCATTGGGTAAAAGGTTTTTAAATTTGTTCTTCATTATGTACAGTGGGTAGAGAAAAAGGAATGAAAAATATGTATTTGTAGAAAGCCAAGGTAAGGAGTAATTCAAAGTCATAACTCATGATGATGATAAATGAGATAGTTGATAGAGTAGACATAATTATTTAAGGGAATAAGAGAGTTAAGATAAATAATCCTATTAAGAACAAGGGAGTGCCATACAAAGAAGAGAAACTCATAGTGGTTTATGGGCAAGAGAAAAGTCATCTTAAAGCTGAAGTGCCTATGTTCTTAGAAAGAGAGGACCCTTGAGAGATGATGAATTAGATGTTGGACCTAGAGTGTTGTTTTAAACTAAGAGGCATTGAAGAATCTAAGAGAGAGGAGTTTTTGTAGATAAGGTTGTGTGATCATTTCACATAACATCATAGAGATATAAAATAGAGGAGGCTATGGAAGGGAAAGTAGGAGGTGAATTTTTGAAACCAAATGGTTTCAAAATTGCTAAACTATGTAGTGAAATTAGATTACCAGCTTGAGTGGTGGTGAAGACTTGATGGCTTGAGGCACAGGGGTGCAAAAGAAAGGATTTACTTAAACTAAATGCATAGGAGGATATATAATTTGAATTGTGAATAAATATTTTGAGGAGTAGAAAAGAAGAAAATGTTTGTGCACAAACCTTAGAATAGATCCTCACAAAGGATTAAGATCACACAGAAGTCACTGATCCTAAAGAAGAGGTCTTAGATGATTTTTAGCATGAATGAGATATTTCTATTAGAGTTTGATCCTAGTTTAGATAATGTGAATGCAATGGTTGAATGATCACATGAGATAAAGCTTGTGTACAACACAAAAACGGTAAAGTAAGATGAAATCATAAAGCAAGAATATTGCATAAGACAAGAAATAGGAGCAAAACCCAAACTTCCATTAAATTCACACAAGATTAATATATCTCACACCTCACCAAATACAAAGGAGAAAAATCCATTAAATAGGTTGAGAAGAGGCATGAATCCACATCCATTTAGCTATGTGAACATGTGTTAGTTGTCAAATTAATAGTAAACCCATGTGCTAGAGGTAAGTAAACATTGGATGGTGAATGATAAGGCATCCTCATCAACCCATTTAACCATAATTTACACATGTGGGTGTGGAAATAAATGACCTCATAAATCATCCTAAATAACCAAATATCCACCTAAGCATGGTGAATAATACAAGTGTAGTAAATACCAAAGTAAGGTGACATTTCTACACTAACACCCCCCCTTAAGCATAACTTAGGTGGGTAATATAATTGGGACCTAGTAACTAGGCCTAATTAGGTACCCAAGAGCAAAACAAGATCTCACAAAGTGGAGAAAAAGGAAAAAAACTAGTGGGAAAAAAATCCTCCCCTAAAAGAGAGACATAGAAGAAGAGAAGAGGCTAGAAGCCCCCCTAAGATGATGTTGTAACTGATGTAGACCACACCCCAAAAAGAGATCATAGATGAATGAACTTTCTCTCAATGAAGGGTTTCATAAATATATCTACAACCTAATCTAAAGATTGGTAAAAACTCAAGTTGATGACCTAAACATGAATAAGCTCTTAGATAAAATGCATGTGAATCTCTGTGTTTAGTCTACTAGTGCTAAACTAGATTCCTACACATCTGTGTAGTACTCTAGTTGTCACAATAAATTATGGTGGGCTACTAAATAGGAATGCCAAACTTAGATAGAATCCCTTAAAGCCAAATAGACCTAGTATCTATATTAAATCCCCCTATAATCTACCTTTATGGAAGATATAACAATAACATTTTGATTCTTACTAGACCAACTGATAAGACCAAAACTGTAACCTAAAGTGGGATTGAAATTCTAATTATTTCCAGCCCAATCTCAATCTATAAAACCAACAAAGTCAACCTCTATGCTAAATCTATATTGAATCTTGAATCTATAAGATCCCTGAATGTAGTGCAAGATCCTCTTAGTTACTTTCCAGTGCAGCTCATGGGGTTCTTGCATGAATCTAGAGACAAGTCATACTACATATGAAATGTTGGGCTTGGTGTGAGTTAGATAAATGAGGCTACCAAAAATATTTTGATATTGAGTGGAATCAACTAAAAGTGTAGAATATTTAGCCCCAAGATTGACTCTTGATAGAAAGAAAGTCAAAGATGGCTTATAATTAGCCATGTGAAACCAATCAAAAAGATCAAGAGCACACTTGAGTTATGCAAGTGAAATATATAAATTAGACTATGAAATCTCGATGCCAAGAGAGTAATGCATAAAACCCAAGTCTATCACATCAAATTTATCTAGAAGAGCTATCTTCACCACTATAATAGATGATGAAGAACTCTTGGTGATCAAAATATATTCAACATAAAGGACCAATATCAGTAAAGAATCATCCTACCATAAGAAGTATATATTTGGGTCTGAGTGACACCTAGTGAAACCTAAAGTAGGGAGGAAGGAATCCATCTTGGCGTACAAAGACTGAGGGGCCTGTTTAAGGCCATAGATGGATTTCCTATGTCTTCAAACTAAGGATGAATCTTGAACAATCTAAGGTGGTTGCTCCATATAGATATCATTCTTAAGGTCTCTATGAATAAAGGCACTCTTCATATACATTTGGTGCACATCCAAACCATTTGTTACACTATAACTAGTGTGGATAAGATCAAAGTCATCTTTGCAATAGGTGCAAAGGTTTTTGAGTAATCAATACTGACCACTTGTGAAAAACCCTTGGTGACCAATTGTGCCTTGTACTTATCAACCAACCCATCTGCTAAAAACTTAGTCTGATATATCTACCTACATCAAACCATCTTCCTTCTCTTAAGAAGTGAAGTCAAATCCCAAGTGTGATTTTTATTAAAGAAGAATATTCTTCCTACATAACACTATCCCACTCAAGTATGCCTAAAGCCTCTCAAAATGTCTGTGGATTTGAAATTGAAAAAAAAGGAACATATACCACTTTGATAATTTTCTCAAGTACATCTATCATCTACTAGATCCCCTACATAAGCGCATAAACTCTGAAGTGTCTGCTTGGCCCAAAGGGGCCCAAGTGTGGATGAGTTACGTGTTGACTCCTCATCATATGAAACATAACTAGAGATGGATGTATAAGATTCCTCATCACTTTCTTCATTTTTAGAAGTGGAAAAAGAAGAGGAAGATCTTGGCTTAGGAACCTGATTTGGATGATTTGAGTCAAAATAAGAATCATCAAGTTTAAATAAATCCATTGAAATAGAATAAGTGTCACTTTGGGACTCTTCTAAAAGTGAACACTTATCTTTATGAAAAACTCATGAGTGGTCAGATATAAAAGGAAATACCCCTTAACACCATCTTAATAACCTAAAAATATTCAAAGCTTGGAATGAGGTTCCATAGCTTTACATTTCTTCTTCGGTATATGTGTTATAACTAGATATTTGAAAACCCTAAAGTGTTCAACATCATGTTTCCTTCCATGCCAAGCTTCAAAGTGAGTTATGCCTTTCAAAAATTTATAAGGAACCCTATTCTAAATACAAAAAGCACAATTAATGGCTTTATCCCAATATCGAGGTGCCAAGGACCTAGAGTGAATCACATAACTATCCATATTCTTATATTTTACAATTCCATTTTGTCAAGGATTGTAAGTAACTATCTATTTCAACTCAGTTACTACACTTTGAAGTGTCATTTGAATGAGTTAGCAATGTAGTCAGAGGAAAATTAGGTGAAAAATTTGAGGTGTATAACCTTGCTTGGTGATCTACCCTACCCACTGCTACTGTAGAATCACTATACAACTCCCTGATGATAAATGAATCTATTAAAAACTCAACCCTCATGCCTTTGCTGATGTGGGTGATTTGATACATGGATAGGAGATTGGTTGAAAGAGAAGGAACACTTAGAACATTACTAAATGTTACTCTTATTTCAACATATCCTCTCCCTACAACTAATACATAAGTGTCATCACCCAAACTGATATAAGATATGCTACAAGGATCTAAGGAATAAAAATCAACTAGTGAAGAGCCAATGTGGTGAGAAGTACCTGATTCAATAACCCATGAATATGTTGAAGTTGAAACTACTACAAGAGCCTTGCCCTTTTCTTTCTCTTTCCCTTTACCTTAGTATAATCTTGGGTAGATGAATTTTTCTTGATGGACTTAGGAGCACCTATGTTATTTTTATCTAGGAGATGAGTTAGGTGATATATTTTATTCTTCATGCACTTACTTTTATCATTCCCATTTTTATTATAATAGGAACACTTAACCTTCTCTTTCTTATGTTTTCCATTGGAAGAGGAGGCTTCAATGTTGGTTTTGGCAAAGGTTGATTCCTTCTTCTTCTCTTGATCCTTATTCTTCTTATTCTTCTCTTTGTTTGAAGTCTTTACTTTCCCATTCCTAAAAATTAGGGATTAAGTTTTTATGGACTTCAATGTGCCCATCTGGATCAACTTGTCTTGCTCCCTAGTTAATTTGATAATGAAAAAATCTAAAGAAGGCATTTTCCATGCAGTTCTCAAAGCACTTTTAGTGGTATGGAAAGTAGAGATAAATACTAAATAGTTAGGACCTAATTTTGAGAGTATAAAAATAAAAATATGGTCCAACTACAATCTTAAGGACTTGAACTTAGTGAAGAAATCTTGAAGGATGTCAAAGTTACAAGGACTTAGACTAATGAGTTCATTCTCAATCTCATGAACTCTCATCACATCTTGTCACTCAAATAGATTTCCTAGAATGATCCATACATCATTAGGTGATTTGGTAGGATCCAAGTGAAATAAGAGATCAAGTGCTACAGAAAGACACAATAGCCCATAGGCTTCATCACTCTAGTTATACCACTTAACTATATTTGCATCTATATTAGGTTTAGTTTTATCACCCATGGTTATCCTATACAAACCCTTACTCCTTAGAATGATTGACATATTAATTTTCCATTCATGATAGTTAAAGGGAGTTAATGGGTTAATTAAACTTAAATCCATTAATGTAGAGATGAGTTGTAGTAGTGAAAATTTGTAGTTACAAAAATAAAAGTGTCGAATATAATGGAAAGTGGGAAAAAATAAAGTACATCCCAATGGACTATGAAATGGTGACCCCTCTGGCCCCCCCGCCCCCCCCCCCCTCTCCCCCCCAAACAAATGTTGTAAATTCCCTCTCAAAATATGTCAAACTCAATTGATAGTGTGTCTAGAACAATCAATGCAAGTTGAAAAGATAAGTTTTTGCAAAAAAAATGAGGACATCAAACTCTACCAAAAATGCATCCAAGAAAGACTAGTATGAATAGTGATCAAGAGAGAAAATTAGTGTTTTAAATGTGAGGGGGTTTGGCCACCTACCAAACCAGACCTCACCCTCTGGTCTTCATCTAGTGAGGATATGAAGAGTTTCAAACAAACTATTTCCTATCTTTAAATGCTCACGATATAATATTGTTTTTATATTGAAAAAATAAATAATCTATTGTTTTTATTTAAAAAATAATAAAAAAGACTCTCAAAATATACCTATTAAGAGTTAAATCCTCCAAATATTATATTATTTTATAGAAAAATAATAAAAAGAACATTTTTTTATAACGAGCACCCACCACTTTTAAAAAAATCACCCTTTATTCAAAATCAATGACATTTATGACTTTTAAAACTAAGTAATACATTATAGTTTTTTTAAAAAGGTGCTTTGATTCAAACAAAATTTACCTCCTTTAAAAAAATAGAAAATCATATATTTCTTTGAAGGGTGGTAAGGGTGGCCTCAGATCTGGATGTGGAAGGCTTGATAGAAGTTGATTAACATTGATCCAAGTCAGATTCAGACCAAATAAAGTAGTGAGGAATGGAAACACTAAACCATGGGATATGAACATAAAAATTAGGGCCTAGTGAGGTAGTGAACCCTCTAAACATGAGCTGTAATCCAAGGGAGATGTGAAGATTGAGCCAGGGCTACGTTATCAAATGTGTATGCTATTGAGATTTCTCTAATGGTGATTGAGGTATAGAAATGGTGAGTTACTACATGCAAACTACATTTCCAAATGGAAAATGGAAATGGGTGGTAGTGTTCAAAAAGATCAGGTCATAGGCTTGATGGAACTAAGCCAACAAAACTACCTATAAAAACATGAGAAAACCAATCCAAGAAACACTGTTACATGTAGAGTAATACACCCAATTTTATGAAAATTAACCCCCCCTAATTTTTTTTAGTCACCTCAATATTTTTTAAGCTCCCATAATTTTTTTTCAAACTTTCAAAAAAATTGCCTTACAATTTATGCAAATAATCTCCAAATTTCAAAAAAACTTAACATTAATGAAATACTAGAGAAATATTTATTAGATTGGATTTGATACCATATCAGAATTTGAATCAAGTTTGGATAATGTGAATGCAATGTTGAATGATCACACAAGATAAAACATGTGCACACCACAACTACACTGAAGCAAGATGAAATCACAAAGAAAGAATATTGCACAAGACAAGAGATAGGATCAAAAACCAAACATCCATTAATTCACACAAAAGTAATAACTTTCACACCTCACCAAATACAAAGGAGAATATGCCATTAAATAGGCTAAGAAGAGGCATGAATCCACATCCATTTGGAAATGTAAACATGAGTCAATTGCCAAATGAATAGTAAACCCATGTGTTAGGGATACATCAATATTGGTTGGTGAATGATAAGTCATCCTCACCAACCCATTTGACCATATTTACACATGTGGGTGTGTAAATAAACAACCTCATAAATCATCTTAAATAACCAAAAATCCACCTAAGCATTGTGAATAATAAAAGTATAGTAAAAAACTAATTAAAATGATAAATATACACTAACAACTTCCTTGAAGGAAACATAAACAAAAGAAGTATCCAAAGATTATTTAGACAATAATATTAAAGAAGATGAGTTTCATTGTTTGTAACTAGAGGCTAGAACAACACCAAATGTGAGGCATCTAGTGGAGTAATAAATGTCTAAGGATGCAATAAATAATGGAGAGCTTTAGCAAGTCTAACTGAAAGGGAGAGTGATATGCATGAACATTTTATAAGTATTAAATACACAGTATAAGAACCATGATCATTAAGAGGCATAAAGGTGAAGAAGAGAGGCAAATGAGTAATATTGGTTATGTGATGCATAAGTTTGAAGCCTTAAGAAAGAGGTATAAAGATAAGATATTGGCCCATAGCTAAACCTGATTTATCCTAAAGATAAAAAAGTAACACATCAATAAGTAGAATAAACATGTTAATAAGAAGAAAGGAAAATTATATAAAAAAACATCTTGAGGGTGCAAAGGCAAGTATTGCACTAGAGGAAAGGGATGTGTAAGAACATGGGATAAGTGTCCAAGAATAGAAGATCCTTGATCGAGAGGATATACAAGAATATGAGGAAGGAGGGAACATAAGAACTCTATATTCTTATGAATTCTAAGATTATTGTGCCAAAACAACAACAAGAATCAGGGTGAAACCTAAAAAAGGGAACCTTCAAAGACTAGGAGGCACATGGGGAGTTGTTTAGAAGTTAATATGTGAAAACTATCTTGTGGAGAAGGCTTAGAGGAAATGGTGGAATGGGTCATGGATGTCAAGTGCATTTTTATCATAAAGAATATCAAAGACTCTATGAGAGTGAAATGTGCACAAAAATGGTTGTGTCAAAACACAACAAGGGTCCAGAGAGACTTTGAAGAGAAAAAATGATAAAGAGTTAAGGAGAGGGTTCACCAATGGAAACAAATGATTTCCAAACTATTACATAAGGTAGTGCATTTGGAATGCCATATCAAAGGGTGACAATGTCTTAAAAACCATATGAGGGGACTTATGAAACATAAACACCAGGACAAAGAAGAGATGATCTTAGTAAAATGTGACATGTAGGAGGAACCAACATTGAAACAACATGAAGACCGAGAAATATATTTTGAGATGATGGAAGATCCCCATGAAAATGTTAAAGATTAGGAACCAACATTTAAGAATAAATATGTTCATAGGAATGTTGAGAGAGGAAAATGTAAAAGATAAGATAAACCCAATTTTCATAGTTCACAACTAGTTAAGGAAAGGTGAATATCATTCCCCACAAGCTAAAAATGTCATAAAAGAGTGCACAAAGTTTAGGAATAATATGTAGAGACATGGATGTAGGAGGAAGTGAAGAGAATAAGTGTTCTTGTGTATGCCATGTAGAATGGACTTAAGGAGGAAGAGAAGAGAATAAGTGTTCTTATGTGTGGCATGGACAATACACTAAATGAGGAAGATAAGAACACAATCATTCTTATGCATAGAATGGATAATTTTTCGAAGGGAGAAGAGGTATTGAGAGTGCAACTAGGAGATATTGAGTTTAGTAAGAAACAAGGTGAGGCACATACACCCAAGTATATAGAGTTGGAATATATGCCATTAAGATAAATGTAATGTTTGAAAAGTAAAATGATGAAAGGATAGAAAAGGGGCACATTTCTATCCAAATGAATCACTTTCCTAAAGCCCAAGGGATAATAGATGAATAGGTGTCAAATTGTATCCAAACCTAAGTTATCTTGGAGACAAAAAAGCATCATTTAGGGAAGAAAAACATGGAAGGAGAAAATAAGGAAGTATGGAAGTGGCTAGTCATAATGATAAAATGTAGGGTTTGTGTGAAATTGGTAATTAACATGTGGTGGAGAAAAGGTAATCAACTCATAGTTGAATATGGTATAATCTTGTTTCTATAAATCATAGAAGATATTTTGAGGAGAGTTGGCCAATATCATCCTAAATATGATAAAAAGGGAGTGATAGTTATTACACATAATAGGAAGGCCACCACAGGATAATAACCATTAGTGTGAAGTTAATTTGAAGGGCACAATTTTTATTACATAAAAGCATAAAAGTCACTCTCAACCAAGGAAATGACATGGGACTAAACCCAAAGTTGTAAAGGAGAGGTAAATGAAGGTGATATTAGTTTAGGTGTGTGTAATTGAAGGTATAACAACATGAAGAAGAGAAAATGGTAATCAATGGATCCCATGAATACTTGAAATATACAAATGGCATTAAGCATGAGAAAATAAGAAAAGAAGGTAGTATAAGGATTGCATAGACATACCTAATGGGAATAAGATGGAATGATAGTGCATAATATTTTTTAATTACCATAAAATATTGAATGAAGGTGATGTTATTAGTTAAATAAAAGGCACACATGAAATAAGAAGTAAGAAGATTAGAGACAATTAGGTGTAGGTTAATGGAAACATGTGGGTTTAAACCCCTAGGTAAAACATGTGGGCACATATCCAAAATATAATTATGTGGTTTTAAACCCATAACAAAAACATGTGGGTGCATACCCACAAGATAAATAGGTGAGTAATGACCTACAAGAGAATACAAAATGAAAGAGTGTGCATAAGGTGAGTTGTGTGATGTGCACCAAAGTAGGAAGTGATAAGAACATTTGGTATAGGTAGATGGAGAAAATGTGGATAAATCTTAATTAGGAAACCCACCAAGTAGAAGGAAACACCATGGCCTTGGAAGCAAACCTAGAGAGTGGTTCTACTACTCAACCCTATTTTTAAATAGGAGCTTAAATGTTAACTACATGGTGAGTCTAATGTAGGATCACCCATACAAATTAGTAATATTTTATCACCCAAAAATAGAGTCAATCAACCAAATAATAATTTTTTTTGATGATGGGTGGTTTCATAGTGTATCATATTATAAATACTTATGGATTAATATTCCACTTTCATGGAGGAAAGATGTTCTATTTGTGTATAGGGTTAGAGAATATAGGAGGGTTAGAAGTTTTATATCATAAATTAAAAAATATATGCACATAAGCACTGAGGACAACAAGGGAACTAAGGGAAGTGTACATAAAGACTTATGTAACATCACACAAAGGAGTCAAACCTTTGGGAGGCATAGAAGGGAGTCTATTGAAGACATGTTGCACATATAAGCAAAGTCCAAATTTTCACAATGCAGGTGCACTTGAGAAAAGGAATGTGAAGAAAATATGAGAAGCACATGAATGGCATGAATATCAAGACAAGTCAATTCATGATTTATAAGGAGACTAATACATTAAATGGTATATAGGGAGAAGAACCTAAGGCATGGGAGCACAAAAACTAGGTGCACAAAATCGTGCACATAGCCTAAACTAGGGAAAGATAGATAGATAACTAATCAATTGTAAAATTTATATCTTGAATTTTATAAGTTAGGATAATAATGTAGTTGATGTGATGAGAGAGAAGGACAATCAATAATATCTACCCAAAAGAATAGAATTTAGGCACTGTGAGATATGCATGGTTAGAGATTATAAAAATTTGAAGCTAATCTTGGGTAGGCCTGTAGGTTCACATCAAGCCATTATAGATACAAATGTCAACCATTTCATGGTAGACACAACATTTACCAATTGGTGAATAACTATAAAATTAAGGGTTAATCCAACATTTGAAATACTTAGAAGGTTTAGGAATTTTATAAAAAATTCCTAGATCAAAAGTGTAAACTTTGTCAAAATGTAAAGTTAGAGAGCATATAGAGCCAAAATCTCAAATAAATATTATAGTATTGTTCCAAATAGAGGTATGAAGACCCCATTGTTGTAAGAGAGATGAGTGTTCCACTATAAAGATGAGAAGATACTAATATATTGTAATCTTAGCATAATCAATAAAATAATTTTATTAATTTGTTATATAACTCTAAGGGCTACATGTGTAAGGCATCCCTTCATTGGGAACCCTAACCCCTTTTTCTCTAGGTTTGAGTTCCCTTCATAATATTTGAATGTAGGGAAAAATTAGCCATTTAGTAGCTTTTCAAGGGCATCTTGTTTTCAATCAAGCATAAATAGGGTTTGGATGAAAGATTCATAAAACATGTATTATTACAAAGGATTGAAAAAGTGTACACACAAATAATAAAAATGGGAGCACAATTATAGAGATCTCAAAAGTTTCAGACCTTGACTATGAGCAGAGACACTACTAGTGAACCCTGATAGGCTATTTTTGGATCATGTGACATCTTATGTGACTAACATATAGTCAAAACCAAGTACATCATACTTCATTTGTATTTTCCTTTCTAAATAAATTAGTTTTAGTATAAATGAACACATTCTAATTTATATTATTGTGTTTATTTCCATATTTTGTGTAATATGATGAAGTGTATAGTTCTCATTAGTTTATATCACTCAGGTTAAAATAGTTAAAACATATTTGTGAACTCAATCTTTGATTTCAATGTGAAAAACCTAGGTTTACTTATACATTAGGGTTTATAAAAAATTCCTAGGGTTATATATATATATTATATATATATATATATATATATATATATATATATATATTATTAGGTTTTGAATTTCATGTCTAATTTATGGTTTCCCCTTGTTGCATGAAAATATATAATTTTATCCTTTACCATGTTTTTTTATTAGTGATTTCATGAATACATTCTATGTAATCTAAGAATGTTAGGTCCCTTTTACCTACATGAAAAAGTGCTAGATTAAGTGGTATTTCAATTAATTATATTCAAATTTATTTAACTCAACTACATGTTTATGTGATTATTCCAATGGCAAAAATTAATTAATCACATCATATTTCTTTTCTTGATACTAAAATTGATAATGAACATAAACATGAAGTCGTACATATTGTTAATGATGATATGCATGAACTTAAAAATGATTGTGAAGATCATATTGAACATAATATTTAAATTCATGGTAAAATACATATTTATGAGGTTAATTGTGTAGATTCTAAATAGGTAAATGTGCATTCCAATTATAAAAAAATAAACTAGTAGATAATGTAAGGGCATAAATGGTATACTGTATGTTATTTTAGAGGGTAAAATTGAAATGCAAGCTAAGGAAACCACATAATTTTTTTTTAATGATATTAATTCACCTTTTATAGGCTCACATCCTAAATTATGTGTTCATATTACCATTCATACTACTTATATTCATGTGTATACACCTATGGTTAAACAAGTGATGGCTATTATACCTACTATGGGGACACCACACTTTAATCCTTAGATATCTATGGCTATTAATATACAAAATACTCTCTTATGTACATCATATGCCTAAAAATTATATGAAACATATGTCCATAATATATATAATGTGTTTACTACATTTATACAATAGTTTTTTGATCTTCAATCCAAGGTTTCTCATATAGTACAAGATTATATTAGATAAGGCCATAAAACAAACACTCAAGAATTATTACATAATCCTTTTCCATCATATATTATTAAATATCAACTACCTACAAGATTATTTGCACATAAGGCTGCACCATTTGATGGAAAACATGATCCAAAATAACATCTTATATCCTTCCATGTAGCATGTTTAGACTATGAAACTAATGATAAGTTACTAAAAAATATTTTATAGGATCCATAAGGACTATGAATTATGATGACTTTAAAACCTTCCTATTACATCAATACATGATCTAAATATTTTGATGACTAGTTCTTATCTCATTTCTCTATCAACATTAGGGACAAGGTATCTTATGCTAAAGTCGTAAAACTCAAACAAGGACCTAATGAACCCATTAGTGACTAGGTGATTCACAATAAGAATATGATTTCAAAAATTACAAATCATATTTATAAAAATGAATTACAAGATATTTTTCAAATAAATATTACTTCCAAACATCCATGATTCTATTTTGATGACAAGTGCCATAGGGTCAAACACTACAAGGCCAAGTTTCTTGACATAAATAAATTAAAGTATGGGAACAATGATCCAACATATTCTTATTCTAAATTTTTAATAAAATCACATTTTAAATATAGACTTACCTTTAATAATAATGAGGTTAAAACAATAATTAGTATAGTTTTAAAACTTCTTAACAGGATTTCCCTTTTTACTCCTTAAATAAGACAATTTACACAATTATTATAACCTCCTTATAATGTCTTGCAAAGGTTAATTGAGTGAAAACTCATATTTTTTCCTCCATTTATGGATAGTAACATGACAAAGTGAAAACCTAATAATTTAAATATTAATTCATATTGTGAATGACATAGATGCATAATACATTCAAATAATAAATTCTTTGGTTAAAGAGATAAGATCCAAGTCCTATCTGAAAAATATACTATTAAGCATAATGATAATAGTAAACATAATAATTATTCATTTGAGAAACTTAATGTAATGATTAATATTACTACTAATCCATTTATAAAATATGATGCACAATAAACTAAGACTAATCCAAAGGTACATATGACTTACAATGTGCATCTTGCTATGAATTTTTATGCTCATAAAGATGAGGAGGTTACAATAGATAGATCTATTGGAACACTTAAAAATACACAAGTAAAATGAAAACTATTATATTTAATAAAAATATAATTTTTAATGATTATCATATCAATGTGACTTTATGAATATGTGTTTTTGTTAACTCACATCCTATATATCATGTTATGGTGGACAACTAGTCAACTAAAAACATATGCACTATGCTATTTCTTACTAATATTAGGTATACAAATAGAGAATTGATTGGTATAACACACATAGTAAAATTATTTGATTCAAATAATAAAAACCCTCTTAGGGTAATTGCATAACCACTTATGGTAGGACCGACAACTATTTATGCTTGGTTGTTAGTTTTTCTCAACACTGGCATAGTTTACATGCTATTAGGATGACCATGAATATATAAGATACATGAAATCTCATCTTCATTGCATTTATGTTTCAATTATATCCATAATAACAAAGTGATAATATTTTTAGGTGTTCTATATGGATACCTTTCCAACCTATCTTGTTTCATCTTATCATTTCACAAGAGCCAATTATATAGTCTACATAGTTTCTACCTATGAAAAAAATATAGATTTAATTATAATGATAAGTGATTAATCTTAGTAGATTCCTCTACATCAATGACCTATTTGAGTTAAATATAAATTAACTAGTTTGTATTATCCTATCATAGTCTTACAACAATCTTGTGAGTGTGTTACATAAATATGCTGATGTATTATCTTGACATCTAACATAGTCCATAGGTTACTATGAAAATTATATTTATGGAGTTCATACATGATTATATTGACCATACTAATGAATTAGAATATTCTAAAACTTGTGACTATTGTTTAGATTTTGATAGTGATAGAAGTGCTACTCCTAGCCCACATCCCATGACATTTGCATCAATTGATATAGGACCTCTACTTAAGCCTCCCATTTATGGGATCATAGGTTAGGTTAGAACACTTTATTGTACATAGTTTCTCATTATTTGCTTGATTTATCCCACTCAAATATATTGAATGATTGGTTCTTATATTCTTCTCTCATGGCATGGACATGTACATATGTATTTTGATTTGAACATTATTCTATCCTTTGACTTTGTCTTGATTATTATGTTTTGTTAGTACTTGCCTTTTGATTACTTTTCTTGATATATACATTATTGTTAGCTATCATATGATAACATATGCATATACATCATTTTAAATTAATTTGATTTTATATTCCATTCATTGAATGATGTTACACTTTAATTAGGCATGCTACTTTCCCACATTTCCATATTTACTATATATGCTTGCTTTTTTCATGGATCCCATTCAGCTTACATGATCATAATTATTTTATACATACACATATTATGGCATTCGTATACCGACTCTTTCTACTAGGTGCATGCACCTATTACAATTTTTTTTCACATAATATTTTGAGAGATGACTTTAGTAAATAGCGGAGGCATATCGCATGCATTATTTAGACTAAATTTCTATTATAATTGGTGAAAATTATACCTTGACCTATGCTACTGACTTTTTATATCCCTCATATTCTTTTATTTTTTAATTTTGACATTGGCATTAATTTATTAACTAATTCTTGTTTATATCAATATTTTAAAAACTACATACAAATTTAAATATTTTAAAAGTGAAAAAACATTGAAATATTCAAAAATACAAAACTAGGACCTAACATGACTTTATTTGTTGTTAAACATAGTTTATTGATGTCATTTGTCATATAAATGGTTATTTACATATACATATTCTAAACATATGATTTTCAAAATACACATGAGTTGAATACATGTTGCACATGTTATATATGAGACATGGATATACATAAGTATGGTATTGATCATACATATGGAAAATCTTTCCACATTTGAAGGCATGCCCATGTTTGGGGAATATTCACACATTTTATAGGTTAAATCTATCTATACCATTCCATTAGTCATATTGAGATATTTAGAGTATTTATTCATTATTTTATATTTTTCATAACTTTTACAATCATATTTCCTATGGATATTATGCTTTACTATACTATATTTTTTCATTGATTAATTATGCACACTAACATTACTTGATTTATACTTAGTGTTGATGATTGTAATATTAATTTATATTTTATTTGTTATTTACTAATTTTTATATATTTTATGTGTGTATTTACTATGTTTTATGACATTGTGTGTTAGTTATGTTAGAATATCCTTTAGTCCGTGTCATGCTAGAGTTGAGTCATGTATTTTATGCTTGTAAGCTTCTTAATCATGATCTATTTTCTCGTGACTTATCTACTATGATATTGTGTGAGTGTGTTTTCATGTGCAAATATTATTTCTATAGAAAAAATTTAATGTTACTATGAACTTGGTGCTATGATTTATATCATGCATTTACTATAATTCTTATCACTATGTGTTTCATTATCATATATAGTTGACTATGACAATTGTTTCTAAAAAATGAATTATCATCATTATATCTTGTGTTCTATTAACAAACATTTTCCTATTACTTGTATTACACATTTAATATGTGCTTATAATGATGATTTTTTATACAATGACATATATTATCAAGTTTGTACATGTAATTTACATGAATATAATTTTTATGTATAACATGTGATGCACATAAATATTTATTTTTGAAATGAATGATTCACAAGATTCAACCCTTATATACAAAAGGGGAAAAAGGGGGAATATAATGGGATTGGATTACATCTTTCATATGTGCTTAAAATGATCATTATGTTTACTATAATGACATATATGATCAAGTTTGTATATGTAATTTAAATTAATATATTTTTTATATATAACATGTGATTCACATTACTCTTTCTTTTTGAGATAAATGATTCATATGATTCATGCCTCATATATAAAAGGGAGAATACAGTGGGATTATTTAAAATATTAAGGCAAATTTGGATAAAGCATTTAAAATTTTGAAATATATTATGTGGTTTACATGGGAAATATTGATAAAATTGAGACATATTCACATGATTTTGAGGAAAAATTGAGACACTCTATGATATTTTGAGATAGGATTTTACATTTTACATCACTTTGAGGATCTGATAAAATGGAGGTTTTTCATGCAGACACTTTAATATTTTGTGTATTGAGAACCAATGGGGAATGATGGTAATACATTAGTAATTTGGTTCTATATCTATCTTTAAAAATTCATCCTCATACATATAAACCAAATTTAGGGTTGCAATTTTACATAATAACTTGATTCAGGGTACCAATGTTACATACAAACTTGATTTTGGTTTCCACAAAGATCTTATTTTGATAATTTGGGTAGTGTGTTTAGGTTATTGTATTGTTTAAATTCTAACATTAATTTATCTATTTTTATTTTGGGTATCTACATTACTCAAATCATATTTTTAGTACTCACATCTCCTTGGGGGCGTATTTACCCCTCAATACTCTTTAATCAAGTTAAAACAAGTAAAAAATTGGTGTACATATCATTGAGAGTATTTGTACCTTAGATTTAGATTTAATTTTTTTTTAATGATTTAGATTAATTCATATTTTATATTATGAGAGGACATTAATCTATGCATGTTTCTTGTAGATTTCACATGGAGTAAATGATACATTTTGATGATATATGTTAACACCAAGCATGTTTATTGTAAGTAACTTTATTTTATTTTATTTTATTTTATTTTAGTATTTTCAATATTAAATTAAATGGGGGAATTTTTAGACACCTAAATTTGGTCTTTCACACTTTAGAAACATAAAATTTGACATACTTGTACAATGCATATATATTTGATTCTTTAACACACTTCCATCTATTAATCTACCCACTAATGTCTTAGCCACATATATTTGTAAAACATATTTATTTAGGATTAATTTGGTCTATACAAGAACACTTTAGAATCCTAAATAGTCATTATTTATATCATTCATCCTTGTTTTTCACTTATAAGACACTACTAATAAACCTATAAATTATCAGTTATCACAGGTGTCTCCCTCTATCATTAGTGTTTAAAGGCCTTCAGTAACTATTTTTCAAATTGGAAAGTCTCCATTAGTTGGAATAGACACATTCCATGGGTTAGTCATAGTATTAAATTAATGAAGAGTCATCAATATATACAAATCACCCATAAGTTTAATAATTATTATAACATCTCTTGGAAAACATAGCACTCTTTTGGAAAATTATTCAAAAGGCATATATACATCTCAAATCTTCAAGAATCATCCCTAAAAAAATTCATAAAGCTAAATATGAATATGAATAGTCAAATTTACGTGGTACCAAGTATCAAAGTTCAAAATATAACACCACATTCTATATTTTTTAGGATTTTTCACACACACTTAAATGGGAGAACTACATGTAGTCTTAGACCACTTTAAAGTATTGGAATGTAAGAAATGCTCAACAAAAAGTGGTTATGGTTAGTTGTTGAGTATGATGCCAATGAGGGCACTTAATTTTTAATATTATAATTAGTTTATTTGGAATTTTATTAGTTTAGGATGGTTATTTAACTTAGTTTTGTCCTAGATTAATTATTTTTTAAAATTTGAACACTTTCTAGGAACTTCCTAAAAAATGTTAAAAGTGATAGTTAGAGTGCAGTTCACTAAATGTGTACTTAAATCAAACAAAAAATTATCCATTCATCCCCAAAATGTGGGGTGCACTTTTTAGATTTAATTAACTGAAATTAATTTTATTTTAATCAACTTCTTATTTTTTAAGGATTTTGGGTGCCTAGCTTGACTAGATTGTATGAGTTGCTTATTTTCTAAGCAAGATTTCTTGCATATTGGCCTTATTTTATAAATAAGTAAACCTTTTTTATTATGTCTAATTTCCAATATATTTGAGTCTATTTTTAATATACTTAGTTTTTAATTAAAGGTGTTAATTTATTTTTCACTTTATGTTTTTTTAGACATAACTAGTCATGTAAGTTATCTTGTAATAGGCTTGTTTTAGCTTTATTTGTTAATAAATAATTGTCAAAAAGGTATTGTGGTACAATAATTTATTTTATAAATTAGTTTTTTATATTTTTATCTCTAATATTTTATTACATGTATTTAAAAATGAAAACTAACAAGCTTTATTTGCTTAATTTGAAGTTATTTGGTGCATATTTTCTCATCAATCATACTTATGAATCCACTAGATTAATAGCTAGTAATTCTATTAAATGATATATAAATTTAAGTTTATATTAATTTATAGTTTATTTCCGCTCCCTTCATACATTTAACATTTGGTATCAGATATTCATTCAATAAATGTTTACAAATATTTCAAGCCATTATCAAGTGAATCATGGCTTTATTGAATTGCATTTATATAAATATTCCCATCTTAAAAGGTGATAAGTTTGAATATTAGAGAGATCATTTTAAGAAAATTATTATACAAAAATACTTTTAGAGAATGTTCTCCATGGGTACACACAACCTAAATATTGGTATACCTTGACACTAGATTAGAAAAAAAATGATGAAAAAAAGGTAGATACCCAATCTTTCTTCTATTTTCAAAGTTCTATAGACCCAAGAATCTATCCAATAATTTTAGTATGAAAGAATACCTATGAGGCATGAAATGCCTTGGAAAATTCATATCAAGGATCTACTAAGGTAAGAAAATAAAAAATCAAAACACTTAAAATAAATTTTGAATTTTTGATAATATTGAATAATGAGGCAGTTGTAGAATATTGCATAAGGGTAAATGACTTAGTGCATAGAATGAGGGTTTATGAAGAAACTATTAAAGACAATGTCATATCAAGGATTTTTTTAAGATATTTAAGTAAAAAATGGCTGCATATTATGATAAATCTTGAATATTGTAAGGACATGAACACTGTTAGTGTTAATTATTTGGTTGGTTCTCTCTTGTCCCATTAGGATAAGTTGAGACTATACACATGAGATAAAGAAAAAACACTTGAAATAAAGATTAAGTTTTCAAATACCAAAGTTAAAAATAAAAATAAGAATCAAGGGAGTTCAAAAAACTTAAATTCAAAGGGAAAAGATGAAGCTAAATTGATTAGGTAAAATCAATAACTACTTTACTTTTAATTATTAAAACAAATAAGGACACCATATAAAATATTGTAGGATACTGGCAGCTAAGAATCAAGCTAATCAAAAGGGTGAAAAGAAAACATTCAAAGCTTAACAAAGAGAGGTTCAAGAGCAATCATAGTATTGTTTCGTTTATAATGTGGGAATAAAGGAATAAAATAATTTGTGGTTTCTTGATTAAGGTTTCTCAAATCACATGACAAGTTTCAAATAGGGTTTCAACAAGTTAGATGACTCCTTCAAAAGCCAAAATAAATTTGGAGATGAAAAGTCCATAAAAATTAAAGGAATAAAAAACATTAAAATCACAACAATTAAAAGTAAGGGTGAAATAAATGATGATTATTTTTATAAAAATATTTATCCTAAGAGTATTGATCACAATTTCATATGATATAGTGATGAAAACAGACCATAAAAGTTTCATAATCCTACTAAATTACTTGTAGGGATTGTATTTTTTTGAAAATAACACACACACACACACACACACACACACACACACACACAAAAAGAGGTCATAAGTGAAGGGGTAACATATTGAAATTTATTTTTATGTCTTACAAATTCCTACACATGTTTCTAGTTCAACATGAAACAATACTAGCTCTTTCTAAGAGACTAGTCATTCATCTTCATCAACTCCAATCAAGCAAAAGCAAATTTTAAAATACAATTCCAGCCCATAAAATATTATATAATAAATATGATAGGAGGATTAAAAATATTAAACATAAATAACATAATTTTTTTGATGATTCTTATGAGGAAAACACTATGTTTTTATTTACATCTATGTCTAATGAACCTAGAAGTTATGCAGAAGCTAGTTAAAAGAAAGAATGGGTTGATGATATGAAATTGAATATAGATTGTATTTAGATGAATTATAGATGGAATTTATATAATCCTCCATTATATAAATATTTAATAGGAACTAATTGGGTCTACATAACCAAAGTTAAGAATGATGAAATAGTTGATAAGCTAAAAGCTAAACTAGTTACGAAAAGATTTACACAAATATATGGGGTCGACTATGAGAAAAATACACACCCAAGACATATAAAGATACTATAATGATAATGATTTTTGTATATGATTATAAATAAAGAAAAATACATCAAATTTATGTCAAAAGTGGATTCCTAAATGGAGTCATTGAAGAAGAAGTATATATGGAGCAACCATAAGGTTTTGAGGTAAAGGGTAAATTTTTTTAGGTATATAAGTTTTAAAAGGATATTTATGGGATGAAGCAATATTTAAGAGATTTTTACTCAATAAATAATAGTTTATTATCTGATCAAGGCTTTTTAATAAGTCACAATAAGCCAAATCTTTACATACAAGCATTGGGTTCTAATTTTTTATATGTTTATCTCTATGTAGATGAATTGATATTTACATGTATCTCATTGGAGATGTTTAATAGATTTAAAGAAGATATGAAATAATAATTTGAGATGAATTATATTTGACTTATGAAGTAATTTATTGACATATAAATACATCAAAATAAATAGAAAGTATTCAATTTCAAGCCACATATACTCAAGACATGTTAAAGAGGTACAATATTCATAATTATGAACCAAACGACACTCCAATTACAAGTGGATAAAATATAACAAGAAAGGATGGAATTCATTAAAATGATAAAAATAATTTTAGAATCATGTTTGGAGGTTCTATGTATCTCACTATAACAAAACCTGATATATGTTATTGGGTTTCACTAGTTTCTAGATTTATGGGCCATCCATCACTCAAACATTTACATGTAGTGGAAAGAATTTTTATATATGTAAGAGGGAACTATAATCATGGTGTTCATTTTATACCAAAATTTTCATTATGTCTATTTTTATAGTGAGATTCAGAGGGAGGATCTCTTGATGATAGGAAGTTGACCTCATGTTATTACTTCTCATTGAGAAGTGGGTTGGTTTATTGGTATTCAAAGAAACAAGCTATAGTTGATGATCCTATACTAAAGATGAATATAAAAAACATTACATTAAAAATATATAGTTGATGATCCTATACTAAAGATGAATATATAACCATTACATTAGCTTGTACACAAGTATCATATTCGATAAGACTTTTGGCTGATTTTAGAGAGGCTCAAATTGAGCAAAGTGATAACAATATGGAAATATAATTGTCTAAGAATCTAGTTTTCCATGCTAAAATCAAACATATTGAACTCAAACATCATTTTTTCAAATAATTGATAAAAAATAAATATTTTAAAATTAAGTATTTGAGAAATGAATACCAATTTGTTGATATTCTCACCAAAGTATTGCACAAGCACATTCATGGAAGACTTGAGAAGATGATATACATCTCTCCTCTTTGCATCAAAGGGGGAATGTCGAGTATGATTCCAATGAGATAAATTAATTTTCAATGTTAGAATTAATTTATGTAGTTTTTTTATTAGTTTATGATTTCTATTTAAGGTAGTTTTTTCCTAATTTATTGTTTTGTCAAATTTGGACACTTTCAAGGACTTCCTAAAAAATAACTAGAAGTGTTAGTTAGAGTGTAGTTCATTGAATATGTGCTTAAATAAGCTCAAATACTTATATATTCATATCCAATAGGTGTGATTCACTTTTAAGAGTTATTTAACTAAAATTAATGCTATTTTAATTAATTTTCTATTTTCTAGAGATTTGGGGCACCTAGCTTGACTAGGTTGCATGAGTTGCTTATTTGTTAAGCAAGTCTTCTTGCATGCTAACCTTGTATTGTAAATAATTCAAATTTTTTTTATTGAGTATATTTTCAGTTATCTTTCAGTCTATTTTTAGTTTACTTAGTTTTTAAGTAAAGGTCTTAATTTAGTTTTCACTTTATGCTTTTCCTAGACTTAACTTATCATGCAAATTATCTTTTAATAGGCTTGTTATGGATTTATTTATTAACAAAGAATTATCCAAAAGGATGTCTAGTGAAATAATTCATTTTGGAAATTTGTTTTTCATATTTTTATTTATTATTTTATGTTTTCACAAAGGAAAACTGACATTCTTTAGTAGCTTAATTTGAAGTTATTTAATGCATATTTTGTCATCAGTCACACTTATGACACCAATAGATTAACATACAGTAATTCTGAGATAGATTAGATGATATATAGGTTAAATTTAAGAATATTTCAAAGATTAGTTTAATTTCATTCATATATTTAAAACCTTCACCAGTTTAACCAAAAGTACTAACCCATTTTAAAGGGAATCTTATGGTCCATCAAACACAATTGGAGTTTGGATAAAAGATACATAAATAGAAATTATTACACAAGATCAAAGAAGAGAAAAAAAATATAACTATAGTATAGCCACATGTGTAGGGATCCCATCAGTTGTAGTCCCCCACTGTGTCTAGAGTCACTATTAGTATATGCTAATAATGTCAGCTACAATATGTGTTTGACTCTTTTGTTATCATCTAAGTAGGTTTTTAGCCTTTATTTTAGGTCTAACTGGTTGAAACAACACATACAAAGAATTTATAGATCTATGGCATATTTTATGAGAAATAAATAGTCAAAATCAACTAACTACTTCATCCTTTTCTTATATTATCATTTATAAATCAAGTATTTACAATATCAATTATCCCCTTTCAATTTAGGTTATTATGTTTATTTCCATAGTTTTTATAATTTGAATTAGTGCACATTTTTCATTATTTTATATCACTTAGGTGTAAAATAATAAAAACACACAAATAAATGAGATTTCCATGTATCCATAAAAAAATAAAAGATTTTTTTTTAAAAAATTCTATCATTTTTTATTTTTCATAATTTTATTCAAAAAGTAACCAAATTACACAACAAAAAACCAAAGGGTGTACATAATAATAAGAAATAAAATTCAAATCATACAACATAAACTATAAGGAGCATAATAAATAAGTAAAATAAGAGTATTCCAACAAACCTACAACTTATCTCATAGCTCAATGCATTATAGGATAAAAGGCCTCAATATATATGATGTTGTCACCATAAAATCTATCTAATAAGTCAATGCATTATAGGATAAAATGCCTTAATATATATGTTGTCATCACCATATTTTTTTTTTAAGTGTCTAGATTGAGATAGAAAAATCAGTGAGAAAGGGCCAATGTAACATATCAAGTAACATAAACATAAGGGAGGAAATAAAATGAAATATATAACATATATAAATAGTCAAATATGTATAAAAAACTATATATGGTACAATAGTGATGTTTCAATGAGCCACTAGACATTGACATTCAGGCATAGTTGGTAATTTTATATAAATTGTAATGTCATTGTTATGAATAATCAAATGTGACACAATAAGTGTCAAAACTATTATGAAAGATGAAAACATGAGCTATAAGATAACCTAAGTCATCAATATGAGATAATCACCATGGATATTGGGATGTAATATCTACTATCATTTTTCACAAAGAAGTAAATATTAATATATAAATATATCACATGTATTGGGACACTAATAAATTGGTAAAAAAAATCATATCACAAATGATTAGGTGTAGCAACTCATGATGATGTAACTATAAAGGAGGGTAAACATGTCATAAGAAGTGATAATCTAATAAAATAGGTAAGTGTATTATCATGTGAAAGCAAGCAAATGTGATGTATAATATATGATGTCAGAGTATAAAAATATATAAACATTATATCCCATAATGTGATGTGCAAATTACTAAATCCAAATGCTATCAATACCCTAAATATCATCATAGGAAGGTTTTTTATCATTATATTGAAAGATATGGAATTATTTATTCTATCCATTATTAATTTCATTTGTTTTAACCATGATTATCCCATTATAAATTTATAATGATTAAATAATGGTAAATTAATGAATTAATTTTTGCATGATAAAGACCCCAAAAATTTATGTATCTTGATAATGCCTAATATATGGCACAATATTTATTTATTTATCTATATCTAAATGTGTGAATGAAAATAAGACTCATGATATTTCTTTGAGTTTTCTTATCTAGAAAAATATTACTTATTTATTTTCCTTCCATTAAAATTATAAAGGATCATTAGAAACCATACTTATCCTATTGTTGTGTTTCATTGGTATGTATTTGGCAGGTATATATTATTTTTGGTTAGCAGTTCTTACTATTCTAGGATCTGAATGATCAAGATTTATTTCATCATGATTAACAATATATTGGATTATTTTCACCAAGCAATTTGACTCTATAGTAGTCAAAAGATGATTCTTAATTATAAGATATTGATACATTTTGTAAATCAAGATGTCAAATAGGTGGTAAATCAATAATTTATATGCCTAAAAATATATTCAATAAAATGTCTTGATATTTGAGAAAAAAATGGAGGATTTTTTGGCATGGAATTTGATGATGTATTTCTATCACTAGCAAAAATAATATATGTATCCATAGTAGTTGCATGACTAGTGATAAGGTGTGATTCCTTGGTAACTACTACATAATACCTATGTTGATGCAATCTATATTTTATAAGTTTGGTAGCCATAAAAAAAATATCAATACATGATTTATAATAATTTCCATGTAGTTTATATTTTATAAGTACTAAATTACTATCGACAAAGATAAATTTAATTTTAGGATTAGACTGTCGATATATTATTGAGTGCATATGACATTAAAATCTAAAAAATATAATCACACCTATCTTCTTGAAGACCTTGTTGAATGGATTAGGTACTCTTAAATATGGTAGTAGGTCCATTATTAGTGATGAATCAATGTGAGAAATATTCTACAATGAGCATTAAAATGTAAAGATATAATAGGTAAAGTATTTAACCATTTTAGGAAATCACCAATCAAGGTGGTAGAAAAAACTTAAGCATAATTAAACCATACTCTTCATAATCTCTTATAGAATAGATATATAATAAAGGTGTGTTTGAAAGTGTGGTATGATCAAGACATGCTGGAGAGACATATGAAGTACATATTTAGGAATATTAATAGAATATCAGTAAGTACATAGAGTTGGGGGAAAATTCCATGGACATTTACTATAACGTGTATGCATTATAGACATTATAGGTATGCATAATGTCTATAACATGTACAAGTTATTGAAGCTTAAGCTCAAGATCACCATACTATAATACATAACATGTACACATAATAACACATTTGCATTATGTATAGTATACACAACATGTATGTATTATAACACATACACATTATATTAACTTGAAACAAAAAACAAAATGGCCCAAACCTATGGGCATTTCATTCTCACCTATTTTTTTGTTTGCTCTGGCCTTCTCTTTACTAAAACATGTTCATGTTTTGTTTTGAGGATGAGAAAACATGCTATGATCACCAGTTTCCTCAATGATAAATCAATAATGTCATCATGGAGGGAGGTAAGCAATCAAAAACCAAACTAGCACTAGATTTTAGTAATTTTTTTATTTGCATTGTTTTATTATTAAAACCCATTTTTTTAAAAAACCATTCCATTGCAACATAATAGTATATAACCTTCCTACTAGCCATTATAACCCTTTGCCTAACCCTCGTAACCCTCCTAGCCCTCTTATAGTTCTAAAATATCCCTAGGTACTCAAGAGGATTTGGTTGCACACATAGTGGAAAATAAAATAAAAATTAAACACATGATTAGGAGAATGAGGGACCCCACATCAACCAACACCTAATGCACCTATTTGGCCAATACCATAGAGTCAATATTAAATTAAGTTGACTCAATAATGAGTCAAATTGATAGATGGACATTATATAGGGATAGATGAAGGGCTTAATATGAAGATAAATTGTTAGCATGTTAGGTGAAGGATAAACAAATGTCAAAATACCTAATTTATGCCTTATTCATTGACCCAATAACTAATACAACCTTTATAGTATCCAAAAAATGCTTCATGATCCAATGATGCTAGTACAATTTGATTATAAATAATTTTGAGACTAATGGTGGATGGTGTTTCATTACCTATCATTTAACAACCATGAGGTCCCATTATATTTGTTGATGATACTTTACTATAATTTTTTCCTTAATGAGATTCTCAACTATTTTGACTACTCAAAATTTTAGGGCTAAGTGAAAGGCTCTGTGTAGGACAGACTAGGGGCACATCATGCACCTAATTGGATTGTAAGGATCCCTACCCAAAATCCACTTCAACCTAATATCCCTTATACAATGGATGAGGTCATGTAGATTGACACTTTGCATGTGCTTAGTGCACTTATTGACATACTCATTCATCATATGAGTATGATTTATGAGACTGTTTCTAGAGATACACCACCTAATGTGAATACTTGACCTCACCATTAAAGATGTTATGTTACTATATGAATTTTACCTTTAGATGATAAAAGTAGTGCTTCTAAGGGCTTAGATGATATAATTTTTAGTGATGAGTTTTTGGCACGTACATTTAGTTTGTACATGTTAGTCACTACACATATGCATGTATCTTTTATATTTTAACATGACAAATTTTAGTTATATATGTATTTAAAAGATAATAAGTAATTTACACAAAAATTGAATAATATTTATATAATTTTTTTTAATGTTTTCAGGAGGAGACAATGCCATCATCTTCATGGTCCACTACTACATTTTTGGGCCAACCAATGTTTCCATATGCACATCTAGTTTCTAGGCCATATATTACTACATCTATTGATGTTACTAGGCCAATGTTCACATATACAAATGTAATTTTGAGTTAATATTGTACTTTTTGCACATGTTTTTATTTATATAGATCTATGATCTTGACTAACAATCATACATGTTCAAATTAAAATCTGAATAATAGTGATGTGAATGTAAATTTAATGTGTGAGATGTATTGAAAGATATAGAGACAAAATATGTAACCTAAGAAACCTTAGTTGAATATATACCTTATAGGGTGAATAATGGATTATTTAATGATTTTAATAATGATCAACCTTCTAGAGAGTATCGTTCAATGTCTAATGATGTCTTTCTCCCATTTATTTAATAATATATCAACCTCCTATTTCTACTAATTTAACATTGTTAGTGTTCCTTCACCTTCTCAATCTTATTTTAATGCTTCACAAGTTTCTTGATTATCATCTCTTATTCATATTTATTAAAAAATTAATATTTTCATTTATACCTATAGTATCACTACTTATCATCCATATCCTTAAGTTAGTTCCCTTGTGTGAATCAAACATGTTATTCAATAGCTTAAGTTAAATTTATCTATCAAGGATGTCAAAATTCAAGTACACTGCTATTATATAGTACACTCTTGGTCTATTTTATTCTTAGGTCCCTTTGACATAAATTTACCCTAATTTTGTGCTTCTCTTTTTCATATTTTTATTCTCTTTGTGTGTCTACTTCCATGTTAATTGGGTCCTAACTTGAGATAGAGAAGTTTAGAAATAGACATGTGCACAATGCATGTATATAGGATAAGGAATAATTCAAGAAAGTGACTAGAGTTTCAGAGGTTAAGAGTGATAAAATTTGAAGTATAAGACTTGAATTGAAGTGGTTATGGAAAATTATTATCTCGGTTCATCAAATTACATCATTTCCATTTGATTATGCAAGTGAAAATTCATATAAGGATTAGGTATTAGATCACTGTGAATTATTTTTGAGCTAAATTGCTTGCTAGTTTCTAAATTTTATAAAGAGAAAAGGGATTTTAAATTTATTTTAACTTTTTGTGGGTTTAAAAAATGAGATAAATTTGCCTTTTATCTTCAATATTTTCTAGAAAACTAAGTGAGGTTGTTTGTTCAATTGATGACTACAGTGGAGACTCCTCCATATCTATGAGCTAAAACTACAAATGCATTGCTATTATAATGTCATTTATGCATGCACTCACTGAGGTACTTGTTAACTTGTAATTTTGAATTATAAATATATTTTTTTCTAATAATTTTACTAGATAATTGAGCAAATATAACTTATTTAAATGTATTGCAATGTAGGGTTATCTAATGACATCAGATAGTCCCATTTAGATAATTAATAGGGAACCTTTTGTGTTTTATCCCCATTTCACATGCCTATTCAATCTCAACCTATCGCTAATCTTATTGGGCATCAGATGTAGATTGAGCATGACCACACAATTTCATTAAGTGTATGTTTAAATTATTTTTATATTCTAGTTTAAAATTAATTGTTAAACTTGGTTGCATGTATAGTATGTAAATTTTCTAATAATATTTATATTTATATAGGTTTGGCTACATGTGAGATATGATCATAAAAGGACATGTAGTTGGACCTTGGAGGAATCCAAGGCATTTAAGGGATCTCCATCTGTGAGTAAGGCATCCTAGGGAGAGTCTTCTTTGAGGAAGGCAAATAGAGGGAAACTATTTGATGAGTAGGATGTGTTAGATGATGTATGTGTTTGTATGTATATATGGTAATGTACATGTTTTTGGAATTGTATGTGTACATGACATTCAGCTAACATTCTATTATGTTTTTAGATGATGTAATTTTATGTATGCCTATATGACAATGTATGCATTATTCACATTGTATGCCTATATGGCATTCACTCAAAATTATTTTATGTTATTCTTTTGTATGATTTTATGGCTTTTATGGATACATATATATATGTTCACATTTTGTGTTGATCATCTTTTCATGTAAAATTTGGCTCACATTATTATTACAAAACTAAATTTTACGGTTGTATTCCCATATTTAGATATGATTATCTTTAACTTTTGCTTTGTGTAACTTATTAAAACTAACTTAAAATCTTTAAATATGTGTTGAAATTAAAACTATATGGGACAAAATAGTATAATGTTTGAAATATAGCCATATATTATTGTAAAGTTCCTCTCATGATTGGGCTACACCATTTATCATTATTTTTAATGTGGATACCCTAACTACACTAGTTTAATATCATTTGGGATGTGATATTCATGTTTTGTATTCATTAAATTTATAGACACACCATATTTCTATTATAAGTACAATTGAAACAAACAATGAAATACTCATCTCTTGTACACCTTTTTCGGATGTCCTTATACATTTTACTTGTGCAAGTTTGATGAAATAGTTATGTTCGACCTCCTCCTTTGGGATGTTATCTATTTGTATGTGTTTTTAATTATTGTTTGATTATTCCAAATTTATTGAAATGTTTTCCTCTTATTTGGAGTCAACTTAAATTCACACCCTGCAATCATGAAGTGATGTTCCATTATCTCCTTCTCCATAGAGTTTTTGGCCTTCTTTTAGAGACTCTTATTTGGCACTTTGAATTAGTTAAAGATTTTAATTATCAACACTCTGAGGCCTTAAAATATTTTTTTGGTTATATATATATATATATATATATATATATATATATAATTTCTCTTTAAAAACTTTGTTCTATCCCTCTCATCTGTACTCATCTTGGCCATTTCTTCTATTCTCATCATATATCCACTCATCACACACAAACAAACACCCACCAACCGATCCGCCCTCCCACACACACATAAATATATAATAATAAAATAATACATACATATATAATTTCACCGTGAATCATTTTGATGTAACCTTAGATACCAATCCATGTCATAAGTTGTAGTAATGGGTCCTAAAATGTAACATTTTTTTAGTGAAGAGATAAGTTCATGAGCTCCAACTATAATTTATTCCTCTAGGACCTCCAAGTGAAAATACATAACTTTAAGAACATATAGATAAGAAAATTACATGTAATACCATAACATATATGTCCAAATAAATGTGGAAGCATGTTTTCACTACTACTCAGGAGCACATTAACACTGATAATAAATGTTGTCAAATTTGAAGTGGTAGTTAGAGAACTTTGCTTCCGATTCTTTATGGATGGAAAATTTCATTGACAACATGTATGGGGTGGAAGATAATTTCACAACCAAGATAATGTCCTCTGATCACACCTAGATGAGAGAGACACCACCAATTCTAGCCTCAGGAATGCCCTTCACAATATAAGAAAAATACAAATTTTTATTAAACTTCAGACGTGTGTAAAAAAAAATCATAAGTCAGTTGGATGAATTGGAAGAAACCTCACATTTATTTAAAACACATATAATTTCACCCTATATAATTTTTATGAAACATTCAATACCAAACTATGGCACAAGTAGCAGTAACAGGTCGTAAAATGTATCTTTTTACAATGAAGAGACAAATTCTTGAGCTCTAGCTAAAAATTATGTCTATTGGACCTGTAGGTGAAAATACATTACTTCAAGCACATATAGATAATAAAATTAAATGTTATCCCATGACTTGGATGTCTAAATACACCTGATAACATGTTTTTAATATTGTTTAGGAGTGTGGAAACATTGATAATAAATGTCTTCAAAGTTGAAGCAATAGTTGGAAAATGCCACTTCTGATGATTTGTGTGTTAGAAAGGGTAAAGGTATATGAGTTTTAGTTAAATTTAAATTTATTTTTAAATGAAAAATAAATATATTTATAAAAAATGAGGTTTCAAAGAGTGATGTAAGAGGAAGAGCCAAAAGGGAAGACAAAGAGCCTTTATAGGCAAATGTGAGATGAAGGAGAAATTAAACCATTGTTTAATAAAAGATATCATTAATGGATTCATTTAGATTTTTATGAGTTATTCTTATTCTTATCTTCATTTATTGTGTCTTATCATTGTTTTAAGCTATCTATTCTTGCCATTAATCTATAGTTAACAATAGTGTGGCTTGTTGTGTGATTCAATCCCAAAATTAAATTTAATGTGCATCTAATTAGGTCAGAATACAATTTAGTGGAATTAAGAACCTCTATCATCTACATGAATATTATTATTATCTAAGTTGAGTTATAATTAGAGTTAAGGTGAGGGTTTAGAAGAAGTGCATGGTTCAATTCACTCCACAATGAGAGGAGCTTTGTGGTGGAGGATGGGCATGTGACATAGTATTGGTGGGAATTATTGTAAATGTTCCATCATATTTATTAAAAAATACTAATGTTTATACTATTATAAATTTTGTAGATGAAATTCAAGCCGAGGATCCTATTTTTTCAAAGCATTAAGATGCTAGCAATTGAGTTACCATTATTTTTTAAAATGTTGTGTATCACATGCAATCTATTCCAGTAATAAGTTTGGGACTTATGGAACTTTAGAGAGACTTAAAGATATTCTTCATAGAATAATAATTAATATAAATTCAAATGAAAAAAATTATCATTGCTGTTATTTCATACTTTAATCTAGGACAACATTTCATTATCTAAACAATAATTTCATTAGTGTAAGACATAATGGTTCTCATCATCTATTTCATGTGTCTATTTATTGTGTACAAAGAGTCTTTAAATCATTATAATGAGGTATAACTTCTCATGAGATATGCTACAGGTGGAAGGATGTGTAATTCCTTACAACAAGTTTGTTTACCTTTAGTTATAAATAAATTATGAAGATTATTCAAGCAAAATAAAATACTCATTAAGTCAGTGGTTCTTATGTTTTGGTTAATATATTAGACAACTCCTAAATAATTATAAGATAGATGGAAGAGTTTAAGCAATCTAGTGAGCTTGAAACTAGGTAAATTGCATAAGGATAAAGTTGAGGATGCCCTTTGTGATTACGCATACTAGAATATGGATAGTATAGTTGGTATATTTCAAAGCACCATGATATCATTTCCCATTAATAATTTATTTTTGGTTAAGATATATATTTGACATATGTTGAATGAGGTAATGAGGAATCAAAATAGGTGGTCTAATTGGAAGTATAGGAAGTGGAAGTGGAAGAAGATATAATATCTATACTATTTTGAGTGGCATGGTAATCTCAAATCCAAACCATCTTGATAAGGTTCTCCCAAGAATGGGATCATGGGTTTGGTCATAATTAGTGATTCAATTTTCTTTTGATAAAGTTATATAATGGAAGAGGTATGAAATAAAATTAAAAGTGTTTATAGTTTTTTTGAATTAAAATTTATTTGAGGTTATATTAAATAATTAAAATAATAGTAAAGAAGAGATCTGGTAATTGTGGCCAAGACTAGTTAGATATTAGTTGTAGCAGAGTGGGGACTTTGACAGAGAGACCATGGAGATTAGGGGTATTTTAGTTATCTCAAATGCTTTTGTAATTGAGAAAAAATGTAAAAACTTGATTTATTAGGTCCCTCCTATGTCTCTAGGTGAGATGACTATTTAAATCTAGGTAAGTATTATAAAGGGTAAAGGGATATGAGATTTCATCTAATTTGACATTATTTGTAAAGGGAAAATAAATATATTTGTCAAAAAGGAGTCAAAGAGTCATGCAAGAGGAAGAGCCAAAATGGAATACAAATATCCTTTATAGGTAAATGTGATATAAAGGATAAATTAGGCTATTTTTTAATAAAATATATCATTAATGGCTTCATTCAAAATTTTATGAGTTATTCTTATCTTAATTTGTTGTTTCCTATAATTGTTTTAAGCTATATATTCTTGCCATTAATCTATAATTAACATCATGGTTGGAAATTGACATTTCCAACATGTTTGGGGTGGTAGATAACATCTAAGACCAAGTTATTAGCCTCTGATCATGCCTAGTCAAGAGACTCACCACCCATTTTGGCCTCAAGAATGCCCTTCCTTGTATAATAAAACTGCAAATTTTTATCCTAACTTTAGACGTGTATAAAATAAAAACCTATGTCATTTGGATGAAATAGAAGAACCCTCACATACATATTAAATCCCTATAATATCACCTTAGTTCACATCAATGTAACATTCAATACCAATCCATGGCATAAGTTGTAGTAACGGGTCTTAAAATACAATGTTTTTACAGTAAGGAGACAATTTCTTGAGCTTTAGCTAGTATTTATGACTTTGGGACTTCCATGTGAAAATAAATCACTTTTAGAATGAATATATATTAAAATGACATGTTTACCCATGACCATGATGTATAAATCCATCTTGATTCATGTTTTCACAACTGTTTAGGAGTTTGGAAATACTAATAATAAATGTTGTCAAATTTGAAGTGATAATTGTATGACTCCACCTTCGATGCTTTGTGGAAGGAAATTGGCACTGCCAACATGTCTGGGGTGGTGGACAATGACTAGGTATAGGTTCTTGGCATTTCATCATGATTGATCGAGAAACCCACATCCTATTCCAATCTCAACAATGCCCTAAATCAATAATAATTAGGTAGTTTTAATAAGCTTCTCTTAGCTTCAAGAATATGAAATTATTTACTAGCAATGCCACTAACCCACATAAAAATTATTAGTAAGTAATTAAAAATGAAATTTATATGTAATACCTAAAAAAATAAAAAACCTTTGGTTAAATATACATTTTACAAGTCAACATACCTTTGAATTTGAATCCAACAAACCATTAGGATTTTCTCAAAAATTGATAGTAACAAGAATAGCTTCATGGAATGACTCACAAAATTTCCATATATTCATGTTTAATGACCATAACTAAATTTGAATAAAGCAATATATTTATATACATTTCAAAGTATTCAAACAACTATACATCTAATTTTTTTAATAGGATATCATCGAAGCCAAATTTCAGTGACTACCATAGACCCAGTGGAATAGTTAATGTTTTATCCATCTATCAAGAGGGAAGTAATTTTTTTTATTTTCCTCTACTTACTAACATAAGTAATAATTTGTTTCATATTTTTTTTTATCTTCTATAATAATTTGTAATCATGCCCTATATCACAAAAAAACAAATTTTAATGACACTATCATGATAGATAATGAGAATAAATAGTACATGGTCAAAGTTATGTGATAAATCATATCTATAATTTGTAATGCTAGTGGAAACTAACATCTGTCAACTAGAATTAGAGGTTTTTAGCTTTAGTCATCCACCCACTCTTGTGACTCACACTCATTCCAAATAAAATTCATGCATGCAAAATAGAAACATGCCAAGTGTCTCTTATGAATAGTCTAAGAACCTGCATTTGAGATACAAAATGAGTGGGGCTCACTTGATCCATGACAATCATACAAACCTCATACTTTGCCAAGTATTCTTCTTCCATCAACCAAAACTTTTTATGAATAGTATATATTTTCTTGAGAATCGTGGCACATGTTTTCATTACACCATTCAACAATGTTTTTTTCATCGATCAAAACAACACAATCTTTAGATTTCAACTCCTTTATTGCAATGAATCTTTTTACACATGGTCAAACACCATCATGCTACTTCTTTTCATGGATAGCCTTAATGAATCTAACAATATGTTCTATGCCAGTGGTAATGTGTACCTTGCTCAAATAGTAAAAGATCCATGCATTCTTGAATTGTGATGTGTAATTTTCTGAACAAATGTAATGCTGATTGAAAGTAATGGTCGTCTTAATGAATTCTCCATAGAACATATCAAAACAACCTTTCATGCTCCATGTACAATGTAATAAATCATCATTGAGATATAAATGGTAATCCCTTAATATTTTATATTTTTCTCTATAGTATTAGGTGTATGCATGAATGTTATATGCACAAATATGGAAACTTGTATTGAGTTATACTACTATGGCTGAATTTCCATGTTTGGTTTGAATGTGTAATTCTCAAAAAATTTGACTACTGAAATAATATAACCAAGTGGCAATGTGTCTTTTCATAGATTTAAATGTTTATCCAACCACATATCTCTATTTGTGCCTTGCATACTCATAAATAATTTCCTCCCTGAATTTGACCATAAATTCTAAAACAAGTATTTGTATTGTAACAAGTTCACACCTTTTAGATTATTTTCCATATTTTAATTTATAAGTCAAAGATTTTTATTTTATCAACCCAACTAATTCCATCCAATTTCACTTGTACCCTCTTCATGGATATTTTTATTAATTTTGGTAATTTACCATAAATACTGTAATTTCTTTCCAAACATGATTTGTTATAAAAAAAAAAACTATCCATTTGGTCTTTTACAAAAAATGGTTGGAATAAATTCCCTGGTTGATTTTGGTAGAACTAATATGCCACATTTCTACAAACTTTTTTTACTATGCAAATTACAATGTATATGGTGAAAACATAATAGTGTGTTGAAAATTCAACATGTTGCCTACAATGACAAGTGGTGCGTGTGTGATTTATTTTTACATAAATTTTTTTATCCATCTAAAAATATATTTGACTAATACAAATTTGATGATATTTTTCCAAAAAAACTTAGAGTATAATTGTGTTTGGGTCATATCTAAGAAATGTTTCTAATGCAGTTAAAGGTTATATGAACCACCTCTTTTTTTCACTACATCCTCTTGTATTGGGTGAAAATATTGTATTGAATTTCCAAATTTGTGCAAGTAAATATTTGAGAGCATCACCTATAACCTTGTTATTTTGTGGTTGTCCACCAAATAATGCCCATATCTCTGTGGTATTGGCATTCTTAAGTCTTTGGCATCTTTCACTTTATTTCATCAATTTTTTTTATTTATGTCCAATGATCGGCTAGTTTTTGAAATCAATCAATTTTTTTCCTATTTGACCACTTACTACAAAATTTGTAATTATATGTAGGGTAACATTATAATTTTTTGCATGATTTCAAGACTAAAATACGATGTGCATCATGTATATTTTCAACAATTTCATTTTTTCATCATCCATGTTAGATGTTCTTAGTCCTATGGTGTACATTGTAGGTCTCATCTTAATCAATTTCATAAATGAAACAAACAATTGACACTTTTGACTATCAAAATCTAATTTATCAAAGAAATTATCCCAATTTTTTTATCTAATCTTAATTAAATGGTGGTTAGACATTATATTATGCTTTGGTTTCATAATGTTTTCATTAACTTCAATTAAGTACGTACGTTTTCTATGCACAATCCTTAGAGGTGTTTTTAATGTTGTAATTTGTTGAGAGGGTGTTTCAAAATTGTTATGTTCAGTACTAGTTTCTTCATTGTTAGTTTCATTATTTAGTTATGGGATGGCATTTTCTTCATTATCACTTTCATCATTATGTGCTTCCATGAAATTGTATTCATTAATAAGGGTTAAATAATCATGCATATATTCATCATAAACAAAATAAAAAACTTTATACTTCAAATGTGGAATTACAACATAATTTTGACTTCTAGGTAGATATTCATCATCATTATTGTCAATTTCATCATTATCTATGACATTTGGCTCATTAGGGTCAGTGTCTATACCTTGTCTAGAGTGAAATGCTTGCATTCATACTTTTTATTTTTCTCTCAACTCTTCTAATTGATTCAATGTTTTATGCTTTAATTTATTCCTCTTTTTTGAACACTTTATCACCCATGACTAGATAAAAAACAATTTTATTCCTTTTGATGATGGGGACCCAAAGAATATTTTTATTCCTTTTGATGGTGGGGGACCCAAATAATAATTTTATTCCTCTCATCTTCACTATGGAAAACACATAATTATGTAGAGGATGTTTGTGGGGTTATAACTCTTGAAATACCCTAAAAATAAATGGTGGACAAATATTTTTTGTTTATTGAGACAATAACAAGTACATATTATATATTATGTCTATGTGATCATATATCATACTTTTATTATATATTATTATTTTACATGATGCAAACCTATATTATATTATTATGTGATGCAATCCAAATTATGATTATGTAATTTATCTATGGGTCAAAATTCTCAAAATATCCTAAAAATAAATGTTGGACAAAGATTTGTTGTCAATTGAGATAATAACACGTGCACATTATAACATGTACATGTTATAATGTGTATATGTTATATATATATATATATATATTATGTCTATGTGATCACATATCATATTGTTATGATATATGATTATATTGCATGATGAAAACCTATGTTATATTATTATGTGATGCAATCCAAACTATGAAATATTATTATGTCAAGTAATTCTATATAATTACCTCTATATTTACATTTTTGATATAGTTCTAGGGTCGATTCACCCATATGTTATGTTCTATATAATCAATTGAGTCATAAATTAGATTCATGAGGATCAATTTGGCCTAAATCACATGCTTAATTGTACCAATTGACTAATTGGATTAATTCATGAATAATTTAGGCCCAAATCATGTCTCTAATTACACCAATAGACTAATTAGATCAATTCATGACTAATTTAGCCCCAAATCAAGTACTAATCTTGTATAGTTAGGTTGAAGGGGCTCAAATTGGCCTAATTTCCATCTTTATTGAATTGGTGGACTTTGTGTTTCATTTTGTTATGATATTTGGGTCAATTGACCCCAAAATTACTTCCATATTATCAAAATTAGGTTTACAGGGTTCAATTTCATCCAACTTGCATCAATCATTGTAACAGTGGAATAATTAGGTAAATATGCTAAAAAATATGAGCTAATTTATCCCCTTGAATCACATCATAGATTAACAATTAGTTTGAAGGGGTTCATATTTGTCCTAATTACCTTTATGTTTACAATTGTAATAAAATTAGGGTTGATTAAGCCATATGTTTCATCTTATACAATCAAATGATCCATAGATTAGGTTCACAAGGCTGAAATTTCCCAAAATCACATCCCTAATTACATCGATTGACTAATTGGATAATTCATGATAGAATCAAACCTAATTTAGCCCCAAATCATGTCCTACTCTTGTAGTTAGGTTGAAGGGGATTAACTTGGCCCAAATTTACTTGGTGTACTATTTGATTTATTTTATTATGATATTGGGGTCAATTGACCCCCAAAGTTACATCATGTATATGAAAAATTAGGTTCACAAGGTTCAATTTCATCTAACTTGCATCAATAATTCTAACAATTGACTAATTGGCTCAATATGTCAGGATATATGGGCTAATTTAGCCCCAAATCACATCTTAGACTTGTAGTTAGGTTAAATAGGTTAAAATTGGCCCCAATTACCTTTAGGTTTGTATTTTTGATAAAATAATGGTCGAGGGTTGTAACAATAGACTAATTGGCTAAATATGTCAAGAAATATGAGTTAATTTATCTTCAAACTACATCCTAGACTTGTAGTTAGCTTGAATAAGTTCACATTGGCCCCAATTACCTTCATGTAAATAAATTTGAGATAAAATTATGGTTTAAGATTAAGGGTTTGTATTTATGATAAAATTAAGGTTTAAATTAAATTAGGGTTTAGGTTTTAGGGTCAACATATTTGGAAACATGAGCTAATTTATCCCCTTAAATCACATCATAAACTTGTAATTAGGTTCAAATAGGGTAAAATTGGCCCCAATTACTTTCATGTTTTCATTTTGTGATAAAATTAGGGTATATTAAGCCATAAATCAGGTTCACTAGCTTCAATTTTGCCCAAATCACATCTCTAATTGCACTAATTGATTAATTAGATCAATTCATGATAGATTTAGAGCTAATTTAGCCCTGAGTCACATCCCACTCTTATAGTTAGGTTGAAGGAGCTAAAATTAGCCTCAAATTCATCTTTGATTGAATGAATCAATTATTTGATTCACCATATGATGAAACTAGGGCTAATTTCATTCTAAATCATATACAATTGAAAAAAGGTTCATGTGACTAATTAGCTCAATCCATGATGAAATCAAAGCCAATTTATCCTTAAATCATGCTGTATAGTTGAAATTAAGTTCAATGGCCTCATATTCACCTTAATTACCTCAACAATTGAACTAATCAACTATTCAATCATTATATGATAGCATTATAGTTTATCAAGCCCACAACCATATCCTATACATGTCAAACTTACATATGTCATTGAACCAAATGATTCTTTGATTTTTTATCTAATGAAATTTGAGTTAATCAAGCCCTAAATCACATTTTATAGTCATGTACTTAGTTTGAAGGGGCTCAAATTAGCTCTAATTACCTTTAGATTTGACTATTGGACTATTTGTCTTATTTAGTTATGACATTGGGGTCTATAGGCCTAAATTAAATCTTTTATAGTCAAATTTAGGTTAACAAGGCTAAATTTCACTCAAATTATATCACTAATTATGTAGTCATATAAAATGCAAAAAATGCTAACTTGAGTGTGGCTTGTGACATTTAACCCTTAAGTCCATCTTGCTTGTTCTCATGACCCTCAGGCATCTTTTCACTGATTCCCAGTCATTAATAACCTTCTAGACTTGATCCCAGGTAAGCCAAACCCATTTTTCCATGAGTAATCCATCCCCTAGGTCTCTTTAGCTTAAGACAATAGTGCCACACTTGGACTATGGTGCTATTACCACTCCTATTCGCTTTCTACACTCCTGTCTAAATGCATTTTTGGCCCCAATGGTTAGTTTTTTCTAGTTCCTCATCCTTCTCCTTATCGGCATAATGTGATCACATTCAACCAATGACCAATAGATCCCTATAAAATCCCATTCAAAGATCATTTAGAAAGGGATGGAAAACATCACTAAGTAAACAAGAATACAAGCAAGACTACTCAAGCAATCTTCCCTATTCTCTATATACAACTAGTTAATATACTTACAAGCTTATTAAAATCCTTACACCAGTCCCTAACCACCTCAATCACATACAATTTAGCATTTTTCACATCAATACACTCTATTGTACAAAGCACATCAAGTGGGAGAACTACATATGGCTTGATCCCTCTTCAGAGTATTGGTATGTAGGCAACATGCCAACACAAGGGGTATGGATACACATTTAGTAAATATTTCACACACTAACCCCATCTCTTTCTCAAAATTGGTGAAATCACAATGGAGTATAGGGTTTTAAGAGAAAATCTACTCTATAGGGAGCTCTACTAACTTCTAGCTACAAAAACTTCATAGACAGGCTTACACAGGCATAACAAATAAAAACTAAAAAACTCAAATCTCATAGACAATAGTGAAAAAGGTGGAATATAGTGTAGGTGCCACTCCTTTCCACTTTTGAAACTCCTATCCAATCATAAAATGAAGGTTAGATCCTAGTTTGTGATAGTGTCCCAATCCTGCATAGTAAATCTTAGACTCTGTCCTAGTCATATCAGTCAGTTTCTAGTTAAGTATTATTTTCTCCCTCTTATTACTATTTTTAGAAAGGTCAAAATTGCAATATAATTTACAAAAATTAGTATTTTAATTATTTCATATTTATTTACTAATTTTACTATTCAGATGCTTTAACTAACTTATGAATAATACACCAATATTCTCAAAATAGGTTAAATCATTTGGTGAACCTGACTTACTTCGTTTGTGCATAAAAACCTTAGAAACCCTAGAGTAAATTTACTACTATTTTTTTTAAAATTTTTTACCTGCATAATAAAATTAGCAATTAGCATTAAATTTTAAAATTTTTTTAGTCAATTTAAAATATTTTTTTTCAAACCCTAGTTGTCCATACTAGGTCCCAATATTTTCCTAGTAATTTTTCAATAATTTTTTTGTTTTTTACTAACATATTTAAATAAAAAATTCATTTTAAATTTCAAAATTCATTAGTAATTTTCAAAATTTCTTTTTTTTCAAAACCATAGTTACATATTCTAGGTCTCTTTAAATCACAAAATTTTAAATAAATTTTTGACTTTTGACTTGCTTATCTACTCAAAAACTCACTTTAAATTTCAAAGTTTAATAGTAAATTTCAAAATAATCATCTTTCAAAACCCTAGTTGTATATACTAGGTCTCATTGTTTCTTGAGGTATCACCTTACATGTTTGTGAGCTTCGTATCCTTTTTATGCATATTCTAGTTCCTTGTTTAGATTATATCCATTTAATAATTTCTACCATTATCCAAGTTGTTTTCCTTAGCCACCTAAGTTCATTGCATTTCTTCCTTTGAGACAAAGTGCAAGACTTAGTGACAGTCCTCTTGAATTCACCTAGATTCCTACAACTTGACCATATACCATGGATAAACATCCAAGTTAGGTTCTTTTTATAGATTCTACACATCCAGATTATACAAATTTCAATGAGGATAATTTTGACAAAGAGTAATATGAGAAAAATAATGATGGATACAAACACCGATGTTCATGATCCACCACATTAGACTCTTGATCAGTTTCCACCAATTATTAATAATAAAGTTGTCCTCAATAAAGATTTGATCCTACAAAGTTTTTGAGAAAGACTCTATGACCAACCTTGAGATCTTACTCTTATCTTACAATCTATCATGGAAATCAAAAAGGCTAAACAATTTGAGTCTTCCATTCATTTAGAGTAATGGGGGCAACTATGTCTCAACAACTCCATACAATAGCCCAACCTACCTCTATACCACTAGCTATAGCTAGCACATCTTTATCTCCTGATGTGGTAGTCCTTACGCAAGATATAATATCTCTTCAATCCAAGGTACTACATCTTAAGCAAGGTTCCTCTAGACCTACGTAGGCTTTAGATTGTTTTTCTCTATTTCATACACCATTAGCACATCACATTTATTTTACACCCTTGCCACAAGGTTTTGTTCAACCCAAGCTTGCTCTATATGATGGCAAGGGTGATCCAGAGACACGTTTGAGAGATTTTCATGTAGCATGCTTGGCCTATGTACCAAATGACTGGCTACTTACCAAGTTATTTTCATGAATCCTAAAGGATTATGCTTTACAATGGTTCTATAGTATACTAAATTAGTCAGTCAATGTATTCAACTCTTTAACTGACATGTTCCTATCTCATTTTAACATCAACATTAGTCATAAGGTTTCATATGCCCAAGTTACACAATATAAACAAAGGCCAAATGAGCATCTCATATATTATATTCTTTGATATAAGACTATTTTGGCTAAGATGAATAGCCCCATGTCCGATCAAAAGTTATAAGATCTCTTCAAATAGAGTCTTCTACCATCTTTGCATGAATCAATTATGTTAAAAAGATTCTCTTCCTACATTGAATTGTGTCACACAATAAATGAAAGAGAAGTAAAACTAATTTCAATGGGCAAACTCAAGTACACAAGTATCTTATAAAAAAAAACAAGAGTAAACACAAAGTCCCACACAAAGTCAAGGTCAATGATAGCAAGAGTCATAATCAATGGATAGTTAATGCAGATTTTGAGCCCCCTTAATGAGTGATTTTATCAACACCTCCTTGGCGAACCTTTACCAATCTACTAGTTTTTCTAGCCAAATTTTTACAATAGCTATTGGAATTTAACATCATATCTCTCTCTTATTTAAGAAGTTGACCCAACAAATCCTCTTCCATAGGGATATGATCAACATGTATTTTATGAGTTTCACAGGGCACCAGGCCATACAACAAATAGATGCATCAATTTGATCTTAGTACTTCAGTTGAGCCTCCTTAGGCAAAGCAAAAATAAGATAAAGCTTTAAAAATCTTCTTAGATATCTTTTCATAGTATTCTAAATAAGAGACATGGGATACATCAGGGGTTCACCATTCATATCATGCACATTCCCCACCTGATAAATATAGGGCACCTTCAATTGAGACACATCTTTTGAGCAACATAATTGGTGTATATAGTTCCAAAATTCTAGCTAGACCTTCCATCTCATTCTTAGATTACGAGATCATTGAGGATGGTTCAGATTATCATGCACTCTTTATTAGATCTAACATTCATAATAATCCTATCATAATGTTCTCATAGACAATGAATCTAGTTTGAACATGTGCACTATGACATTATTTCAGAATTTGGGATATTCAAAATAGGTATTACCCAAATAGAGATAGTTATCAATGGATTCAATGGGCACATACAAAGTTCATTGGGTGAAATTGTACTTACTTTATAGGTTGGTCCAACACACATGGCCATACCATTCACTATAGTTCCCAGTGTAGGAGTTTTTTAATATTCTACTTGGTCAACCTTGGATTCAAAAACTTTGAGCAATACCTTATATAATTCATAGATATATGAAATTAATTCATGCTAATCAGGTTGTCATGGTTGGTGGAATTCTATATGAGTTACCACTCCCCACTTTAGAGCCATCTTCTACTTTGTAGTCACTAGTTTTAGTTTAGCCTCTAGTTCTAGTTTCTCCACCAGTTATAGTTCCTCCTCTATTTTTGATTTAGACACAGTTGAGGCATCCATTTATAGCACTGAGAGTTCATACACCTCCATCAATTCAAGATTCTAGATAGCTTCTAGCTATAATATTTACACTCAGGATAGTATCATTGAGATATCATGCATATACTCATAGAACACATGTTCAGAGAGCTTCTCCTACTACTAGATGGGTCCCTAAGAGGCCTATAGTTACATCCACTTCTCAGAGTTATAAGGGGACCCCACACTTGGTTTATACTTCAGAGATTTTAGAGCATGTACAACATATACAACTTTTAGAGCCATAGTATCAACATTTTCATTGTGCTTCATGATCATGCACAATTCCTCTCCTTGATATAAGATACTATGATAGGGAGTCTCCCATGAGACTAATCGGTTAGTATCATTCCTTCCTAGTTTACTTGTACATAGTTCCTTTTTTTCAAATTCTTGTACATAGTCTTCTTGTGATTTATTTTACATAGCTAAATACATCAAAAATTCAAAAACACTCAAATACATCAAAAATTCAAAAACATTCAAACATTTCAAAATATAAAAACATGCAAATAATCTAAAAATACCAAAAATATTTTGATTGTATGCATTATCCATGTTTTACATTTCTAATATCATGCTAGACTTACATTTGCTATTCTATGTTATTATTTGTTGATTTAAATACATTACCATGCTTCACTTGATCTTCTTTGAGTGTGTGTAGTGACATCTACATCCTTGATTGATTCACTCTACCCATTGAGGGGGCTTCCTATGTCTACATTCAAGACACACATTGATATACATACCCATTGGGGGCATATTTTACATGACTACACCATCCAGGTTATGTCATTCCTACACCACACACTCTATTTATCATGTTATACATTATTTACTAGCTTACATAGATTACTATATCAACATATCACTAGTATATAACACTTGTGTATTTCTTAGCATATACCTAGTCATGTACTAACATGTCTTGCATACTTTCCCTCTTGCTTTGATTAATTAGATGTGATTGTATTTTTAGTTATTACATGATTTACTTTATTTTTTAACATAGCTAGATTATTTTCATTCCTTGGTTCTTATTTTGTCTCCTGTATGTGATTTAGGACATTTGCCAATGTCCTTTACTTCTATTTATGTGTGTACCTTAGGACATTTGCTAATATCCTTTACTTGTACTCTTATATGTGATTGTGGATTCCACACCAACCTTGCTTGTTTCAATTTTACATGTATATGGAATTTGAACATGCCTTATATGCTTGCTTTCTAGTATGAGTGACATATGACCATGTCCCTTATTTGCTTGGTCCCTTGGCCACTCTTGTATGCTTTTAGATTCTTGATTTTTATGCTTGATTGCTTGTTTTCTTCTCATTGTTTGTAATGACATGATCCAAATCATGCATTATTTTGATTTCTTGGATGCCATGATGGACATCATGTTCCATCCCTCCTTTACAACTAACAACTAACAACTAACAACTAACAACTAACAACTAACAACTAACAACTAACAACTAACAACTAACAACTAACAACTGAAAACTAACAACTAACAACTAACAACTAATAACTAACAACTAACAACTAACAATTCTAGTTATAATTCAGTACATTACACATGTTATTACATTTTTATATCTATCTAGGCACACCCCTATTGATTAATAAATATATCATTACAAACCATGCTATATCTTGAGATATCTTATCGATTATCATTACTATATCATGTATTTTTACAACATAACACACTTGTAGGGTTTCTTATTTTGAGGGTAATCATTGTAGGGTCTTCATTCTTATCCTTAGAAGAAGGGGAAAGAAATAGGGGTTTTGCCATAGAGAAAAAATATCTTAATGATAAAAAATAACATTAAGAACACCTAGAATAATAACCAGACATCAAACTAGTCAGAACAAACTAGGTAGATAGTGAAAATGTTAGGATAGTTATCAAATTTGGCCTAGGCCAATAATTCCAAGATTGGACTATAGTGTTGGTGCCACCACTAGCCATTTTTGGTGCTCCTGTCTAAATAGCTAAAAAACTAAACTTTTTTAGAAGCAAGCAAAAAAGTAGGTTCAATGATATTTTTGCACAATTAGACGAGTTTAGAATTAATAGTTTTCATTACACTTTTAATTAGAGAATATAGATATAGAGGGAATTATGTGTGACATGATGGATCTTACGTATAATTTTAGATATGATAGTTGGTATAACTTTTAGATCAGAATCCATGTTCTAGACACTAGTGATTAGGGGCAGTGTGCATGGCACATTTATTTTCTTATCTTTCTAAGTTCAACATTACCTAAGAATTCCAAGCAGTTGTATGGCCTATTCCATCTATAGGTGGTTGGCATCATTTTGGAGTGAATCTCATACAATCATAATCTCCATCTTTTGGAGTGGCTTTTATATAAGCCTAGTGCACCAATTTTGGAGTGGCTTTTATACAAGCTTAATCTCCATATTTTGGAGTGACCAAGAGTGGCCTAGTTTCCAGAATACATTCAACTATCCATGCCAACATTTTTAGATTAAAGAGAATTCATGTGATTTAAGAGCCATCTCATACAACACACATTTCATATTTATATCAATTCATAATTTCACTTCATAGGGCAATGATGGAGTGAAAGGACTAGCTAGCCTTTACATTCTTGAGCCACCTATCTAGAAGGATTAGACACATAATCCAAACATTGATTAACACACGCATGACCACCTAACTTCATTTAGTGGGTGATGATGGAACTAAAGGGCTAGCCTTTGCATTCTTGGGCTACTTTTAGGGAATTGAGCACTCAACACCATTCGTGATATTACTCTTGGTACAACACATCTAACATTACTTAAAATCATTCAACATCACTCAACATCATAATAAGTTTTGTATTGGTTCACATACTTGGTGAGGTGTATTCATTCCTTTTTCTTCCTCTCTCTCTTACCTAACTTTGTACTTTCTTATTTTAGATATAGTGTATCTAGTAATAACTTATCTACTATTTATTTTTATTACAGATTCATACTTCACAACATGCTCTCTCTATGTACACCCAACACCACACATATTTATGAGCTTCACCTTTATAAGTAAGTTTAGGTATGCTTTCTATTTTTCTTTTATCCTAGTATTTTGCTTTGCTACATCAATATAATAAAGGGGGGACAAATGTAGTCATATAAAATGCAAAAAATGATAACTTGAGTGTGGCTTGTGATACCCAACCCTTAGGTCCCTTTTACTTAATCTCATGACCCTCATAAGCATCTTTTCACTGATTCTTTGTCATTTGTAGCCTTCTAGACTTGATCCCAACTGAGCCAAACCCCTTTTTCCATGACTAATCCATCCCACAGGTCCCGTCAGCTCAAGACAATAGTGCCACACTTGGACTATAACACTAGTGCCACTCCTATCTACTTTTGACACTCTTATCTAAATTTATTTTTGGCCCCAATGGTAAATTTATTCTAGTTCCTCATCCTTCTCCTTATTGGCCTAATGAGAGCACATTCAACCCATGACCAATAAATCCCTATAAAAGCCCATTCAAAGATCATTTATAAAGGGTTGGAAAATATCACTAAGAAAGCAAGAATACAAGTAAGATTACTCTATCAATCTTTCCTATTCTCTACATATAACCAACTAATATACATACAAGTTTATTTAAATCCTTACACTAGTCCCTAGCCACCTCAAACACATCTAGTTTAGCATTTTTCATATTCATACACTTTATTTCACAAAACACTTCAAGTGGGAGAACTACATATAGCTTGATCCCTCTTCAGAGTATTGATTTTTAGGTAGCATGCCCACATAAGGGGTGTGGATACACATTCAATGAATCTGACACACATTACCCCCACCCACAAACCCAACACCCCCCCCCTCTTTCTCAAAATTTGTCAAAGCATAATGTAATATAGGGTTTGAAGAGAGAATCTACTTTATAAGGAGCTCTACAGACTTCCTGCCACCAAAACTTCACATATAGGGTCACACAAAAATAGTGAACAAAACCCAAAAAGCTCAGATCTCTTGGACAATAGTGACAAAGGAGGACTACAATGTCAGTGCCACTCCTATCCACTTTTGATGTTTTTATCTAATCATAAAATGAAGGTTAGATCTTGGTTTGCAATAGTGTCCTAGTCCTGCGTAGTGAATCTTAAACTCTATCTCAGTCGTATCAATCAGTTTCCAACTAAGTCTTATTTTCTCCCTCTTATTACTATTTTTAGAAAGGTCAAAATTATAATCTAATTTACAAAAATCAGTAGCTTAATTATTGCATATTTATCTATCAATTTTTCTACTTAGACCCTTTAACTAAATTAGGAATAATACACCAATATTCCCAAAATAGGTTAAATCAGATTGCATCAATTCATTCAGTCTAAGCCAACTTAACCTAAAATTACATCTTTACATGTAGTTATGGTCAATGGGTTTAAATTTATTTTAATTTCCTTCACCATTAAAATAATTGACTCATTCATTCATTTTGTAATGAAATTATCCCTGTTTGAACCCTAAATCATGTTATATATAATGGAAATTATGATTTTGAGTGCAAACTCACCAAAACTACATCACTTTATCTATGATGTCCTTTTTTTGGTAGTTTTTATCATGACACACTCCACTTTAAAATAAAAATATAAAAAATTATAAATATGAACCAAATAATTTTAAATATGAACTAAATAAGTGTATAGCATGATACATAGATAAGTATAAACATGTATGAGTAGACTAAATTTATTTCTTTATGCTATGTCAATATAATGCATACAGATTATAATGTGTATGTGTTATAGTGCATATGCACTATGCTTAGTTTGAATTTAAAAATCAAGCCTTTTATCTTAAAAATGGCTTGGATTCCTAAGCCAAAGGCTTGGACCTATCAACACATATCTGAAATCAAGAATTTTGATAGAAAGCAATAAAATTCAACCTCTATCACTAAATACACCACAAATTTCAATGATAAAATTCATAAAATTATTACCATGACAAATAACACGTTCTCCTTTTTCCAAATATATGATTTTTATAAGTTTTAGACTATTTTAAGGTTTAAATCTATGTTGATTTCTAACTATAGCTTTTTTAGGCCACTACATACCATCAATATACATGCCTATATATATTTGTGTATCATTTATTTTGTCGATCGAAATTCAAAAAAATGGTTACAAATTAGATCTAATTCTACACACATTCAAAACAAAACTAGTTTTCACTTTTTATTGAGGTAGTTATGGGCCTACATAACCAACTATCCATTTTTTTGTTAGTTTTCATTATCTATTGACTTGTAAAATTAATAAAAATGAATATATTAATTGAAAATTTATAAAAAGAAATATAGGTTACAAACTAAATGGTCTTATCTAAAGTTTCACCACATGGTTTTAAATAATATTAAACGATGCTAAAAAATGAGGGGCCACATGACCAACTATCTACTCTATTTCCTTAAAAAAATAAGAGTTTCTATTCAAATTTTAGATGTTTGACCTATTTATAATTAACCATTTTTAAAAAAAAATTAGTGTTTTGGAAACTAGACTTAAAATTATATAGTTCATGTTCTTACATTGTCCACAAATTTTGAGTGTAGATATCTGAAGTTATCTATGGAAGATCATATTTAATAATTTTCATGAAAAACATGTCCATGAGTAATCCCCCTTTTATCCCCCAGATTTTTACACTTACCCATACATAACATCATTCATAATCCTAGCATTAGAGGTCTCTAAATTGAGGGAAACAATATGCACTTATCTCTATAGGTCACCTATAGAATGCATCATAGTCACTATCTCTTATGTGGGAATAGTAGAACATTTTAGAGGTTCATTCAAAAGGGAATAATGATTATTCAATTCAAACATATCATTCTAGGAGAGATATGCGTATAAGGTGAGTAAATATCAAGATTTGGATAAAATCAAGAATATAAGAAGGATTTTGTTTAATGGATTATACCATCCAATTAACCATACCCTGATCATTACATGTAATGTCAATATTTTCATCATCTAAAGGCATTTGATTTATATTCCAATAATTTATATTTCATTTATAATCCATGAATAAATATAATTCAGATCATAAACAATGAAATAAACTAAGGCAAGCCTTAATCAATGATATGTTAAAGATAAGGAAGCACAAAAAAACCTTAGAAGAAAATATGTCATATAACCTTTAGTTAAGTGATATCTGGGGTTTGAGTGATCCAAATATGAGATGTGGATGTAATATGAATGAAAATGCAAACTAGCATAAAGTTTAATGAAACATATCAGAATTTAGCTCAAACATAAAAACTTAGAAATGTAAATTTAGACAGAACCTTAGAAGATATAAGTGATTGAAGAATAGAGAGATTCACCAATATGTTTTTGCATATGGTGACACTAGATTATATTGACATTAAGAAAATGATAAAACTATTTACATACAAAATATATATCATATATTGGTTCAATAAAATAATTTTGATCTACCCTAATGGCTGAAAATAATAAACAAGCATTAAAATAAATGATTTAATAAGTAATGAACAATATGAGAAGAAAAATTAATGATAACTAACACACTTGGAGTCTTATTTAAATTCTGGAGTGGATTTATACTTATGTAGGTGGTAAAGAGGCAATATGTCAAATTTAGAGTTTTGATTCTAACAAGACATATTTAATGCCTTTTAAATCATCATTGAATTTTACTAGTACAGATTTAGCCACATAATATGCCCTTCCTAAGATGCTAAAAAATATTTTTAGGGCCATCAAATTTTTAGTATGCACCTATATAGTTTTTATATTTTTCCTATATTGATTCACAATATGATGGTGTATAGTTTTACATCATCATTTTTTTGAAATTATAATAAATTTTGTCTAATTTCTTATTCTTTTTATTTTTTGCCTAATTCTCCATAAAACACTTTCAAAAGAGAAGGGAATAAATAGTTAGTCAAGATACCTTTAAGGAGTTCCAGCTACATATCCCACATGTTGGAATCAGATCCCACATAATTGTAGTACAATATGAATGGATAATTTTATTAACAAATTAAAACTCTTCTTCTTAGGCAGAGATGAAACTATGTGCACATTTTTCTATCCTCATTATGGTACAAGATGCAAAGTGAAGTTTTGATGTAATGTCCTTGAATAGAGATGAAAAAATATGGAGTGTGCCTCTACTTAAGTATCCTTATAAATTGTCAATAGATTGTCCTTGATACTTCTTATTAAAATAAAACTATTTTTTTTTTCATAGATAGAGTTATCAAATTTGAATTAAAGATTTATTAGGTTCACAAGTTGACCATATCTAAGAGAAAAAACCAACACACATGGATCCAAACATCTAAAAGATGGAAAGAAGGGAAAAGGGGCCCAAAAAAAGATAACGGACATATTTAATATACATTGAATCTTCCTAGAGAAAATTTAGTGACTAATTAAGATGTCAAATCCATCTTAAAAGAAGAGCAACCAAAGAATGAAGGAAAAACCAAGACAAACCTACACACATAAAAGAACAAAAAACAAATGGAAAATATAAGCGTAGAAGATCATGGGATCACACAAAAAATAAGGGCAAGAATGAAAGCATACATACAAGAACCAATAAGACCTAAATTTAAACTAATGATCCAAATGCACAAAATAGTACTAAAAACATTGCGATAACAAACATTGCACCAAAATAGGTGTCTATAGATATATACATGATTATCTTATATGAAAAATAATGTCATAGATGATAAAATAAATAATTCCTCATCTATATAAAATAAAATTATAGAGATAAAAAATAATTTATTATATTTTACAAAATATAAATAAAAAATATGACTATTAGTTAGACCCTAGTTTTCATGTTTTAATATTGGTAAATGTGGGTTTTAAGAAGTGAACCAACCTTGTACAAAACCAAACAGGCTAGGTTTGTAAACCAAGTATAATAGTAAGCATATCAAAATAAATAAAAATAACAAAAATAACAAGAACACATTAAAAACACAATAGATAAACAACAAAAAGGCCCAAATAAATAGGGCATAGACCAAACTCATAGTCACTGTTTCTGATGTCCATCTGGCTTTTTAAAATTGAGATCCTTGTAGACTTTAGAATAAAAAACATCCTCTTCCCCAAAAATTTCCTTAATATTCTTTTCATATATGGGTATCTCTGGGTCATCATACCTTCTCTTTGACATCAAATTAAGAGTATCCATGATATGCAAGCTTTTCATCAAGGTGGACCTGCCATACTCCACCAAAGTGTTGAGATTTTCATTAAGTTTTTTGTTAGCTTTTTATAGAATATGTATTCTTTCCTTTATGTTTTGAGACTTGGTGCTGAACTCTAGAAGATTAGATTTGATGTATTAAATCCCATCATTTTGGTTGTGTTTGTTGACCTCATCTTTGAATCTCTTTTGGTCCTTTAAGAACCAATGCATAATCAATTTTTGTAGTTCCACATCATTCTCAATTTTGTTTATATTTTTATAGTATTTGATATCTTCCATGGCGTCATTAAATACCTTCAGGATGTTGATATTGTGATTTTTGAAATTAGTGTTTTTTTTTCAACCTCTATGGCTTTCTCATGACTATCTCTTTCATTGGATTTTTATTTTAGCATATGGAGGCTCTTGGCAACATCTTTCAGATTGATCTTTTCATCATCCTCCTTGGGATTATTTCATAGATGAGGGTCATTTTTTAGCATTTTTTTAAAAGGATATATTTCCTTTTCTTTGGTGTCCTTATAATTACCTTTCCCTTAAAATAGAGGGTGATGGGGTTCTACTCATTATTGGCAGATTAAATTAAAATTATCATCTGATCAGTTGGGCTTTGCTACTTGGCTTTAGTGGCACTTCTGAAGGTTAGTTTAGGGGAATGGCTTGTATTTTTTCTTATCCTTTTTATAAATTATAGAGGTGATAGGGTTTGAATCCTTTAAGAATTTATAAATGATTAAAATAATATCTTGGTTCATGGGCTCTTTCTTTTTTCCCATCTTAACCTCAAAATTTGAGTTTTCATCTATGAGCTTCATGGGTTCATTTGCACTTTCTTGGTAGTAATATAATGTGTTAATAGATCCATTCTAAGTGATATATCTAATCCTATAGTTTTATTGCTCATCAATTTTATTATTTGTCCTATTTATATTCCCATTCCCATCCTCCTCACTATCATCCTCCCCATCCTAGTTCTCCCTATCTTTCTCTACTTAGTGATCAACACCTCTCCTTCATCCCTTAAAGTTGGGTCACCATCCTATCCTTTGTAATTCTAGGCTTTTTCCTTCCCCACCTCTCATCTCTACTTCCAATATCATTCAAATTGGATCCAAATTGAGTGTAGTTAGGCATTTTACCTCTCATGTCATTCTATCAATCACACTAGTTCTTACTTCCCCTATCCATTTGAACATTATCCTCACCTATATTTGGCTTCACTATTATTTATACCCTCTTTCCCATCTACCTCTGATTTGATCACTCACTACTTATACTATATGGATAACTATACAAAATAATGAATATCATTAGAATATTTATTGGACTATGGCTTACCATACTTAATCTAAAAGACTAGATCCATAACACATAGAAGGAATATCATATTACGACCATAAAAGTACTTTTGAAACATCTCTTCTAGGTCACCTTCATGTATAAATAATCATGATTTAAATTATTCTTTGGGGAACTTGGTTCCTTAAAATTGTTAGATTTTGTCTTAACTCTTTGCAACAATAAGTTAACACAAACAATGTGAAACATGTGTGCTGTTTAATCTCAGTTAAATTGTATAATATTCCCCCCATATAATATAAGTTTGTGATTCTTGAAAACATCAAAAAAAATATAGGGTATTTATTGAAATCAACCTCGAGGACTCACTAAAAACTACTTATGAAATAATTTGTGTTATGGTTGACATCTCCAAGCTGATCCTATAAAAATATATTCTTGCATTTTTCTTTGGTAACATGGGAATAATTATTATATTTCAAGGGCATCCATTTTTTATACTACCACTACCATAATATTATCCACCTTGGTAATGACCACTCCTTGTTTTAATCCCTATCTCATCTCCTCCTTTCCCAACCACTTCTATGTCACCTTCATCTCCCGCCCTTCCATCTACTTCATCTACTCCCCCATGGTTACTAATGACTCTTCCTACCATAATTGATTCCCCATTATAATTTAATCCTCATAATTTGTGGCATTAAACCCCCTCTATCCTCTCCTCATACCTCTTTCTCCTCCCCAATGATTACAAACCCAATTCACCTTGTGTCATGTATCTGCTCTCTCCCTCCTTTAGATATGCCTTACCCATTTAATTCTCTTAATTCCCTTAGTCTACTTTACAATTATTTATCATAGTAGGATGTAGATGACACATTTTTCCTACCATTAAGTTTCTAATTATATAATCTTATAGTTCATGGAATAAACCCAATATCATGTTTTTAAGCTAAAAAAGTAGGAAATTCCATATTAAAAAAATGCAAGGAGCAACTAAAAACTTCTAGTAAGGATCCAAAGACCTCAAATGATTATTTATTATTGAGGATGGGGTAGGGCCTCCATTATTGAACTAAAATACATATCATGAAATGTTAATGGAATCAATGCCCATAAGAAACATATATTTTTCAAGAACCTACTTCACCTCCTCAGACTTGACATCATTTTCATACAAGAAAATAAAATGTTTGGAGATGAATTTATTACATTCATAAAACATGTTTCCAATTCTAGGATTCTTTTGAAATGTATTTTGGTAGGGCATATATTAGCTTTGAATCATCTGGGACACACAAAAAATCATCAACATTATAGATTTTACAACTAGAAATTTTATATGGTATAATATCAAATGTGCCTATGAACCAATCCATTTCAAAGCCATATTGGATAAACTTGGATGGAAAATAAATGGTTCACTAAATCATAAGTTATCAAAATATTAGGTTTTGGTCATTTAATAATTACTATTGATATCACCATTGACTCCACCCCCTTTAGCTACCCCTTCAAATTTGAACTCATGTGGATAAAATATAAGTATTTTATGTAATAATAACTAACTATTAGAAGGATTTTATGAGGATATAAGGAACCAAGTCTTTCATATTCATTCCCAAACTCAAATATCTCAATAGTTTCATTCATGAATAGAACCACAACCATTTCATAACTATCTTCACACAAAATAAAAATTTGAAGGATGATCTCACTAAAATTAATGAAAAATTCAAATGGGTATTTGCATGCATGAAATCCTTCTAGAATAAAAATTGCTCTTTTCTAGGCTATAATATATCTATGCAAAAGAAGAAGTATATTAGATGTAAAAATTAATATAATCTTTGCTTGATGATGGTGATAAGAATACTAAATTATTCTACAGATCTATAGTAGGAAGATGACAAATCAATAGAGTCAATAAGATTTAAGGTTAAAAATAATGTCTTCTATAAAATCATATAGACAATCAAAACAAAATTTATACCTTCTTGCAAAGACACCTCTCTTCCATTGGTCCACCCTATCCACCCTAGCTATAATATTTATTTTCTAACATTACATCTCATATATATTGTACATAATAAAGCCCTTCTAGATCCCTTCACTAATTAAGAAATTAAAGAATAAGTTTTCAAAATGTAAAAATGATGTGGTCTCTCAACCAAAATATTCATAACTTCCTTTAGCATGACACATCTTAGATTTATAAAATACCATTGCTTAATTCAAATTAGGTATGAACTCCCAAGAAATCCAAAGGTGTGGGTTTAGCTAATATTGGCTTTCACAATATTGCATTAGGACCCAAAATGATTTGTTATATCTACTGTAACTCTGATCATCTTTGGAGAAAATAACTTAGAGCTAAATTATTGAATTTGATATGCTAGAGAGAATATTCACCATGAAGTTTCTTAATTACAAAGTCACACATCTAGAATTTTTTTCATCATGTAGACCCATCAATTTTGAAAACCTCACATAGGATATTGGTAATGTAAAGATAACCTCTTTCTATGATGATTGATGGATGGGCCTTCCACCTATCTCCACCTTGCATGAATTCTTGGATCTAAATGGGTTATTATTAGATAAGGCTATTTTTTTAATCATGTAAATATTACTCAACATGACCCCATCAAACCCCTTTAATGGAAAGACTAGGATGAACTAGGATGTAAGAAAGATAAAATTGACATAATGTATAATATTACTATAACTAAGATGATATTCTACTCTCCCAAGGAAGATACACTTTGTTGGGTTCTTTCCCTATTACGGTCGTACTTAGGAAAAAGTGGTTATCAAAGATTGGTTTTGTTTATCCCCTTGAATGATCATAATGAATAATTCATAAATATGGTCAAAATTGGCCTTACCTAAATAAATAACATCTTTAGGGTTAGCTACCCAACACACAATACTCACATATGAATGTTTTATAATAAGAGGATTCAATGGCCCCAATATATGCATTTTTTGTAAAATAAATTTAAAAAGTGTAGAGCACATCCTTCTTCATTATAATTAGAATAGGATATTATGGAATTGGATATTAAAAGAATCTCCTTGATCTAGGTGCTTTTTCTTTCCATCCTCTCTCTTATTACTTCTTGGTAATCCCCCACTAAATCTATAATACTCCCATTTTGGGATGCGACTCCAATTATCACCATATAAAACACATGGTTATATAGGAACCTTAAAATATTTCATGAAACATTATTGCCTATGAATAGATTCATCTAAAATATAGAATTCAAAAAATCTAAATGGACCTTAATAAAGATCAAGACATTCAATAAATATTTCACTATTTAATTTCCTGAGCTTATAAATAATTGTATTCTCATCAAGTCTTTCCTTGTTCATGGGGTTTGAGTAAATAAGAATATTATACAAGCCTCGTCTAGGCATATTCCTAAGCTAGGATGGTTGAAACTTAATTTTGTTGGGGCATAAAAGGATAAATTAGGAAATATAATATCTATATGCATCATGAGATAAAATATAGGTGAATTCATTAGTGCATCTACTTGTTTCCTCTCCCATGATATAAACAATGAGGTGGAATTTAAAACCCTCCTAGATGTCTTAAAAATGGGAAAATTAAAAAAAATAATAATATTGAAATTGAAGGTGAATATATTTTAGTTATTAATGCACTAATCAAGGGATCTAAGAAGATTTGGAAACTAAAATCTTATCTTCAATAATCATACAAAATTATTTCATTATTTGATAAAATATTCTTCTCCCATTACTATATAGAAGCCAAAAAGGGTTTAGATAATATTTTTAGAGTTAAAATGATATTTTTCAATATAATTTAGAGTTTTATTATCATTTATTTCAGTGGACTTGATACCTTAATCATTTTTGATCACACACTCTCTCCCACTCATTCTCCCTCTCCCATCATTAATTAACCATTATCCTCTCCTCATAAATTTGGAATTTATTTTCCCTCATGTCATGCCTCCTCCCTCCTTCCCATGACTACATCCCTCAGTCATGTCACCACCCATTCCATGTGCAAATGAATGAGATTTTAAAACTTTTGAATGTTGCATATACACTTTGTGTTCCATATATAACATCATAATACTACAAAATAAAATATCCTAATAAATTATTTAATGATGTTTTACATGATTCATGATAATAATATTATGTATTTTTTAATCCATATGTAATCAATGACTATAATATAATCATAGTCTTAGAGGGAATACTTTTAGATTTGGTTATAAATTTAAGTAGTGATTGATTTGGTTAGCCCTACCATACTAACGTTATGGGAATTCTAAATTTTTTAGAGTTACAACATATGAATGAGATTATAAGATGAATTGATCCATAAGGATCCATTTAAGTCATTAATAAACTCCAAGATAATCCAAGAATAAGTCAAAATTGACAAAATGAAGGAAATGTTGATGTGGCACAATGTTATGCATTACAAAAATTAACTAGACATTTTCTATTTCATCAAGGTGAAATCGATGATATTTTTTTATAAAAATGTAAATATAATTACATATTTGAATTCCTATAAAAATTTATACATTAAAAAAATGGCATGTGATTTTGAGTTTGTATGCAAAAGATATTCCCTCTCGAAGCTTAAGGACACTTGCATATAAAAACCACTTGTTAGCATGAAACAATGATTTTGAAACCATTAGGTTGATTTCAAAACATTTGAGGTAGATTTAAAACCATTGAGTTAGTTTTGTCATTGTTAGGGGTAGTTTTAAAATCACTAGGGCACTTTCACTACCATGACTCTATTAAAAGTAATAATTTTGCCCATGATAACTAAATGGCCAAAGTAAGGACATGAACCAATTGGTATACTCATTATTATGAATTTAAAATTATTTTATATTCAAGGAAAGTTTATATGATTTCATAATAATGACCATATATAGAGGTAAAGTGTAACTAATGATCACAAATCATCATTTGTGAGACTTAGGAGTAGTGAATTCATATGAGATAGTAAAAGAGTTATATAGTTGTTACTATACCATTATATGTTTTTTGTCATCATTCCATCAAATTATTATAAAGATAGGAGATAATAAAGAGATATTTATTCTCTTATAGTTATTTATACTACCCCATGTTGTATAAGGATGTAATATTTCTAGTTTCTACTCGTTTCCCCCACATTAGGGTTTCCTAGGTCAAAATCTTTGTTTTATGTGTGTTGTTTCCATCACTTTATTACTGTTCATGGTTTACAATTAGTTTACTCTTTCTAATTCAAATTATACCTCTTTATAAATTATAAAGAACATTCATTATGAATCAAAATCAAAGCAGATCAAAATATATGATTTTGTGAATTCTATAAAGTTTGTTACTTGAGAGTTTATAGATCAATTTGGTTTTAGAGTAACAAGTTAAATATGAATTATGTAGTTTTATTTTAAGACATAATATATTTTTTGTGTTATAATATCATACACAAAGTTATTTGACAATTTTTTATAAGATTTATAGTTGCACATACTTGCCATGAACAAATCCTTGACAATAAGACTAGGGGAGCTTCAATATTTCCACATGTTGGTGCAAGATGAGAAATAGGATTGAGATCTCTAATGTGGAAATTTAAAATGGAGATTGAGTAGTTACAAGTAACATGGTTCAGCTAAAGGAGTTCTTAATGGGAATCATGGAAGAGTTACAACAATAATTATTTAAAATGGAGAAATTATTGGAAAATCTCCAAACAAATTTTGAAGGAGTAGAAAGGAGAAAAGATTATACCACTAAAATGGGATAAAGCTTTACCAAATATACTCAAACCATGAACATTGTATCCATGGTAAGCACTCCATAACATGTTGTTTCTTTCATTGCTACATTGAATCATTCCATTAGGAATTTTTAGAAGCATAATAATGGTATTGGGTTTAAGTTGTTAATGAAAATGGATAATTGGTTTGGAAAAGATAGCTGAGAAATCTTCAATGCCATCATGGTTGGGATAAAAAATCAAAATGAAGGCCTTGGTATGATAAAATAGATATTGGAGAATATTATATAATGCCTCAAGCAATAGTAGATTCCATGAAGAATGACTTAATTCTATTTACACACTAAAGACTACCCAAATAAGATAAGAATGTTTATAACATCCTATTTTTGAAGCCTCAAGATGATTTTAGGATGTCTCTAAACCAATCAAGACATGAAGAGAGAAGCATGAGTCTACCTTAACAGGATAAAGAAGCACTTCCAAAGAGGTAATAATTTAAGTTATGAAATAGATGATAATGCATCAGTCCTCTATACACATGATGAAAAAGAAAAGAAAAAGTGTGGAGATTACACTCCACTAAATTCTTTGCTTGCAAGTATAATAAAGTAAGGAAGGAATCATGATGAAACCCAAGAAGATATGATAAATAGACATTTTATATCTTATTTAGCTCTATATGTAAGATGGAATTTCATGTAGCACATAAATATTGGACTTGTTTAACCATAAGTTGAGATGGATCAATATATCATAGGGTTAAGAATATAGAAGTGAATAAGCACAATGATGATAAATAGATATATAATAGACTGATTAACTTTCAGACTCAAATAAATAATATCCTAAATTTATAATGTTGAGATATGCTAAAAATGGAAAGTAAAACTCTTTATTTATATTTTAATAAAATTAAAAATAAGAGTATTTAGTTGACTTAATTTGAATGTAAAGATCTAATATGGAACAATCTATAAGTAGATTGGATCTAGATTCTAGATCAATTGTTAAATTATATAAAATTACATTATATGGCCTTAAACATTTATATTATATCTACATAGTTGTGTTTATGCTAATATTTGACTTGGAGGTAGGTGTTGAATGAAAAATATTGACTGGATATAAGTGCAACCAATTATAACCTTATAGGTTTTTTTTCACCTTTATTCGAAAGTGTTTGGATCATGTGCATAGGTTTTCTCTCTTTGACAAATGATCAAACCCTAACTCTTCACCCTTAGAGTGACTATGGAAAAAATGGGTTAGTGGGCACACAATGTCAAGGTACCCCAAGGAGGCCTTTATTAATGGGTGTTGCCTACATATCCAATACTCTGAAGAGGGCTTGTGTGTGTATCAAGATGTAACATGTGATAAGCAAGTATATAAAGTGAACTAGATTGTAATTTGGAAAATATGGATCATGGAGTGAAATTTTAGTAATTAATACTTGTATATGGGTTGTGCCTATAATTGATATTGAAATATGAAATAATAGGGAAGTTTTTCTCACTTTAATGCTTGATTGAGTACTTTTGTTAAGTTTCCTTGTGAGTTTGTAGGTCTGTGCTAGGTGAGGAATGAATGAGGGTTGATCTTGTATATATCAATCCATTTTGGAAACATCTTAGGTAAAATCACTTAGGCTAACCATAGGGATATTTTTCATTTTAGAATTTGATGAATTTAGGGCAATTGACACTTAGTTTGGCACATAACACTAGTGTTGGCATATGCATCTAGTTGGGATGCAAGTGTCCAAGAAGCTAGAAAATAAGTATAGGTCTAAAACTTGATGATAATACATAGGTTAATAGCATTTTTATTAGTACAAAAGGCCTGGTCATAAAAATAACATATGGTCAGACTAAGGGATAAACAATTGACACAAGATATTATGGATGTGAGCCTTTTTATAGTAGGAAGGTCTTATAGCTTAAGGGTACAACCATGAGAATTACTTGCCAAGTATATATGACTAAGGTGATATATAATTTATATTATTTATCTACATTCCCCCCTATAATATAGTAATGGTATTTCAGTTTAAAGTAATGAATGAATACTTGGGCATGTTAACACACCTTGTATTTTTGTGAGTTGTACTTGAGAGCTTTAATGGTGACTGAACTAAAACCAAGAGCATGCTGAAATATATAATCAGTGCATATATTATAGAATTGAAATAATTTGAAATGCTTGAAATTAAATAAAGTAAGGTTAGGAGTATACACGTGTATTTATGCAACTATGTTTCCCTTTGGCAGTTTGATTTGATGAGATTCTTTATTATGAAGCTTTGGAACTAAGATTAGAAAAAATGTAAAACTTGTAATTGTGTGTGTGTGCATGTGCATACACATATGTGTCTGTGTTGAATGTCAAAATTTCCCACAACTTAAAGACAAGGTGAGTTATCACCCAAAAGTTAAGATTAACTCAATTGTGTAACCCAATAATACTTATAACTTGGCGAGCATGAGTGATCTGAGTCAAATCACACTATAAATATAGTGTAGGTGGATGTTTGATCACTCAATCTTATAAACATTGTAAGACTAAGTGATGTAACAACCTTAACCTTGCCAAAAGTGAACCAACTACTGTAGTAGATTGACTCAATAACAATCCATAGAAATCCATCTTGATGTAGGCTTAAGTCAGTAAAAATATTTGAAATATGATTTGATTTTGCAATTTAAGGTGCTATTTTACATGGAATATACACCTCATATATGTCTCAAATTAAAAATTGGGTATAAAAATGGTACCAATGTATAGAATGATACCACAAGTGTATATTTGAATCATATAATTGTGTAATTTTAGATAATTTTAATATTTTACATGAAAGACATGTTCCCATGACATGCCCCCATTGAAATATGGAACTGAGAATTGCTATAGGTTTGGATAAAATGTTTCCATAGCATTCCCCCATTATAATATGAAACTACTGAGTACTAAATAAGTATTGGAGCCATGCCTTTTTGGCATGCCCCCACTGAAATCTAAATTATGAAGGTGTGAAAGCCATGGCTCTATGACATTCCTTACTAATATGCCTCCCTTTTGAGGTGAGGGAAATTATAAATTGTTAGTCACCTTACCTTAGAAGGATAAGATAATTATATAATGTGTGAATTATCATGTAGCATATAGGAGTAACATGTTTAGGTAAATATGACAATGGGTAATTAATATGTGATCACATCAAATTCCCAGGATCTATGATGTGAATCATGGAAACATTTAGAGAGTAACATTAAAAGATCAAAAATTAATTAGGAAGACACACAAGAGAACTAAAAATCAAATCAAAAAACTAAAACAGGGCAATAATGGTCCAAGGAGACCTCAAACAAGGGGGATGTTCAAATTCCATACAAAAAAAAGGACATGACTTAGTTAAATGTCCAAAAATCATAAAAAATTCATATTTGAATGCCAACATACAACAAATTAAGACGTATGAGCATAATAAATGTCATAATAGGCAAACATATGCACGAGGGACACAAACAATGAAGAATATTAATATTTTCAAACAAGCAATATAATGTAAGATAAGACACTCAAGGAAGTGCATAAATGAAAAGCTTGGTGGTTGTTAATGCTTATCTTTTTTGATTCTATTAAAGCAAAACTTAATATCAACATGTCACACTAGCTCCTAGATATATGTGTTAGAAAAAAAAAAATGTTAAGTACAGAACATATCAAGTACACTATGAAAAATATAAACACATATAAAGGCATGTATAAGTATATAAGCTCAAGTACACTATGAAAAATATAAACTTGTATAAAGGCATGATAATGTAAAATGATAATAAAATGATATAACATGGGAGTTTCATGATCAAATAAGTGGATGCCCTCAATTTACATATGATATGAGTAGAGGGAATGCCCAATATCTAAAAGTACATAGATCATGTGCCTGGGTATGCCCGTATCACACTTTAAAAATGTGTGAAACATATGTTTATATAGATAAAAATGAAATTATATATACCAACATGGAACTAACACCATAGATTCCAAGGAGTTAATAAAAAAATGTAATTACTAAAAATATTTTTTGATTTTTGAATTTTGGATTATTTTTTTTGGAATATTTGAAAAAAAAATATTATCCTATGATTTCATCCAAAGGATACTCATAGGTATATCCCCATTATAAACTTGGTACAATAGATTGATGATGGTACCAAGGAACATGCATAGGTGTCATATTTTGCCCTGTAGGATATGCAGTGCTTTGTGTATGTATAATAGGACTTTGTGGTCATGGAGGGATAATAAAAGTAGTAGGGGTTCATGAAACCCATCATTGGATGTTATGTGGTTTGTTTGAAATAGTAGTAATATGAACATGTTTAGGTGCTTTGGATATTTAAAAATGGTGCATCTGAGATAAGGATTCCATGGAATCCATTATGTGTCTCTGATATAAGGGTCTCTCAAGTATTGGCTACCTAACAAATGGGATTACATGTTGCTTACCCTTTTGTATAGGAATAACATTAATAGGTCTTATAATTAACTACCTTGGTATAAACTTATTTTATTCAAGTGAATGTTCATATAATTTTTTTGAAACTATAATTACCCTGTTTGCATGAATGTATTTAACACACCCATGCACTGTATAAGGTATTGTGCATAGTTTATGTATCTATGGTTGTCCCAATAACATATCAAAAATACATGTGTTATGGATATGGAAAAGGTAGTGACCACATGTGTTGGGCCAACATATAAAGGTAAGTTAATCTCACCAAGAACCTTCTATGAGGTCTCACCAAATGCTCTAACTAATTTACTAAGGATGTAAATCAATATATGTATAATACAAGTACGTAAGTAATGTCATGTTTTAAATGCTATATCTTGCACCATTATCAATCATAACATTGTGTATGGGTTCGTGATTAATATATGTATAAATGAATAAGGAATAAATATCTGAGTCATCATCCATAATCTCATTGTCATCAAAAGTAATAGAATGTCTTTGAACCATAGGAGGTGTATAATGCATATAAGTACCAATAACCCCATCTAATGGGTTCCCATAATATGATGGAGGAGGATGTGTATGACATGCCATTTTTACTTTTGGTTCCTTCTTAGAATTTTATTGCAAAGGATTGTTCATTATTTTATGATTATGGTGATCACCAAGTTATGAATTTGATTCCTTTGGAGGATCATCAAATGTAATAGTTTGGTCATCAATAAGGTCCTAAATCTAATGCTTTAAGGTAAAACACCAATTTGTAGAATTCATTGGACCTTGGTGATAGTAAGAATAAGCATTAGAATCATATCCTTTAGGTAGAGGTATACTCATATCAACTTCTATAGGATGAGAGAGAGATACGAAGTGACACTCCACAAGATTTGGAAGTAACAAATCTAGAGACTCAGGTAAGTGGGTAAATTATCTCCTTGGTACATTGGATAAGACAATCCAATTATGAAACCACATTAGCCATTGTAGTTTTTTCCTCTTTATATTTTATGAAATTTACCTTACAATATGGGTTGATATTAAAGTTTGTATTTGACGTAGTCAGTGTTTTTGCTACATACTTAAGTTTATTCAAAATATAAGTTTCATCTCATGATCATGAAAAATATGGGATAAGTCATAAAAATATTTAACTTTTTGAAAATAAAGGACTCATGTAATGGGGAAATCAAGATTCATTAGAGATGTCTTGAATCCTTTTATTTACCATTAGATTAGTTTTTTTAGCCATCATTTGTATGTACCTTAATACATACATATTCATTGATAGACATAGAAAACATAGAAAACCTTTTCAGTAATATTGATAGATAAGTGTACCAAAAACTGATCTACAAGAGGTTTGAATGCATTTACTAATTACGTTGGTAAATCATAGAACCATGTTAGAGCATAGTCCTTGAGGATCCTTTGAAACATTTTAGTCAAAATTGTATCATTAGAGGCATAATAAAGGCATGTCACATAGAAATATTTAAGATGTTTTTCATTATAACCTTTGCTATCATAAAATGTAAACTTAGGTGCAACAAAACTAGTTGGCAAGGGGTGAAAAGACATCCTGGTCCAAGAGGGTTATGAAAAACCTCTTGTAAATCAATATAATAAGGTGATTTCATAGAATTTTATTTAATATTTATAACATTATCTTGATAAAGTTTTATATTTCAAACAAGAACTTGCACCTCTTGGTCTTTATGGTTAAAAATTTGGGGGGTTACCAAACAAGGTGTACCCATAGTTTGAGTGGATATAGGCATTGAAATAAGTAAATGGGTTGACATTTTATGTTTCCCATGTAAGATGTATCAATAGTAATATTTTTTGGGGGAACAAAGGTGTGAACACATATCCCATGCCTTAAGCAATTTTAGGCGTAAAGGGGATGGTTTTTGGTCTATGGGTATGGTCCATAACTCTAATAACATTATCAATAGATGTACTAGGTTGTTCATCTATGGTTTTTTATTTTTTAGTTTCTAATATAGTTATTATGATCTCATTAATATTTTTAGGGTTTTTTTAGATACGATGTAAAAATATAGCAAGAGATTGTACTTAATCTTGGTCTATTTTTTCATTTTCATCATTTTTGTTAGATATATCATTTTCATGCTCATAATTAATTTCAATGATAAATTATTCAACATGTGGTTTAATTTCTTTAGTAGCATCTTTATTAGGTATAGGATTGGTTATTTCATTGGTTTGGGCTATCTTGGGTGGACAATGAGGAAGATTTAGATGTTTGACATAAATACTATCTAAGCTAAGGTTATGCATAGGTTGCATACAAATTATAGTATAAATATGAAAATAAACAATAATGGAAAACATCATAAGGTTGAATACCCTAGGGTAAGATAGGGTTTGCATAAAGAGACAGTTTTACCAAATGTTTAACCCTAAATTTAGATGGGTCAATATAGTACAGGGTTAAGAATATACAAATAAATAAGAACAGGGATGATAAGCAAATATATAGCAAGCTAATTAATTTTCAAACTTAGATAAACAATATCTTGAAAATTATAATGTTGAGATATGCTAAAAATGGAAACTATAACTATGATTGATATTATAATAAAATAAAAAAAGAGTACTTATCTTGTCTATTATGCATACATAGGTTTGATATAAAATAGGTTAAATTAGACTATATTTGGATTTTGGATCAATTGTTAGATTATAAAAAGTTATATTATATGGCCTTAGACACTTGTATTAGATTTTGATAGTTACATCGATTTTACTATCTAATTTAGACATAGGTGTCCAATATGGAATATATATTGGATCTGAGTTTGATCACTTGTAACCTTCTAGATTTTTTGTCACATTTTTTTTGATGTGTTTAGATTATATACATAGGTTGTCACTCTTTTTCAAATGTTCAAACCCTAGCTCTTCATCCTTGGAGTGACTACAGAAAAATGGTTAGTGGGTACACAATGTTGAGATGCCCCAATGACCCATATATTAATGGGAAGTACTTACATATCCAATACTTTGAAGAGGGACTCAAACATATGTATTTATCCCGTACATGTTGGATTGTGTGTGTATTAAGATGAAACATGTGATAATCAAGTACATAGAGTGACCTAGCTTGTAAATTAGAAAATATGGCTCATAGAGTGCTCTTTTAGTACTTCGGACTTGTAGATGTGTTGTTCCTATAATTGATATTGAAGTAGGAAAAAATATGGAAGCTTTGCTCACTTGAATGATTGATTGAGTGGTTTTGGTAAGTTTCCTTGTGATTTTCAAGTTTTATTCTAGGTGAGGAATCAATGAGGGTTGATCTTATGTAGATGTATGTATATGTATATGTATATGATTTTTAACCTTTTCAGTATTAACAAGTGTAAAGTTTAGATTAAAAGGCTGAGATGTCTAAATTAGTAAAATAATATGAAATAATTAAGTAATGTTTTGTTATGTATTTTAACCTTATTTTTATTTCTAAAAATAGTAATAAATATGCTTAAACAGAGACTTATCTAAAAAATGACTATCGTGGATGATTTGGGTTCTAAAAATTGAGTTATGGATAGGTTTGAGTGTCTTCAATTGGGTCTTAGGCTATGTTTTCTCACTGAATAGTAGCTCCATGTTACTATAGTGTCCTTAGAGTGGCACTAGTGTCTTTTTATAGGACTATTCCTATTTTTTGAGAGCACACACTCCTATGCTTTTTAGGTACTATTCTTACAGGCATGACATTTAGAACTCTATATTTTGCCTAGAAAACTTGATTTAGTGTGCAAAGCCTAATCCTCCTTACAAGTATGGCATGAGAAATAATTGTGTGTTCATTAGTAGGATAGGCTAGACATCCTCAACACCCTATTGTGAAGAGAGTTGACTACATACCAATCCTCCAAAGAGGGATCAAGCCCAATGTAGTTCTCCCACCTAGTGTTTGATACAAGTGCATTTGAATGCTAGAATGAGAGTGGACTTGAATGTCTTTAATGTGCTTAAGGTTTCAAATATATATTTAGGGCTACTATAAATGGTAGTATGTAAAATTAGGGTATAATAGGGATTAAATACCTTAATTTTGTTCAACTTATCATTTATTTGACTAGGATTTTGCATTTATTTTCCATCTAGTGAATAAAGGTCAAATAGACTTGTATTTATAGAGATCTGTAACTTGTGTAGATAATAAAATATGACTTAGGCTGACCTTAGCATGGGAACACATTTTAAAAAGTACATGTTCAAGAGAGTTAGGGCAAAGGATAATAACACTGAGTTGGGGACACTAGCATCATGTGGCTTTAGTGTACCAAATGTGGTGCTAATGTCCACCTAGCAGACTGTTTGGAAAACTAGGTTGGTATCTAAAAAATCTATTTTGGGACTATGTTTGAGCTGATTTTAGGTGTATGTGGTCTATAAAATGATTGAAAAAGTGTGGCAAAGGCTCTAGGATATGTTTATGGCTAGTTTAGGAATAGACTAACTCAACTGACACTCTTAGCATCCAAATATTGAATCTAAACTAAGTATGTAATAACTAAATATGTGTAACTGAACTGTATGTGGGAGTGATCATGACAGACATGATGCCCCCAAATCTGAGCAACTAGTATGAATCTAAGTTATAATGAATGTATTTGGGCAAAGTTTGAACATAATTATCAAACCTATGATTATATCTATGCAAATTTATACTGTACTTGGTGTATTAGTCTAGCTAATCTAGATTGTCTTGAAGCTTGGGATACTAGATAATAACACTATATAGTGGACATTAGTTCATGTGGTGTTAGTGTCCCAATCTAGGTGCTAATATCTATCTGGTCTAAAATCTGGGTGATCTAAACTATTTTTGGAGTCTTTGTTCTTTCCTATGTCTAATTTGTAAAACTGAGCATATGTGCTGAAATTTATTTATGAATAGCCAAGTAGGAGCCTAATATCTTTGATAAGCCCCTATGAAATCCCCCTCTTTTGAGGGTCATTTTAAAACTTGTGTAATAGTTATCCTCAAAAGAAGTATCTCTATATAATGTGTTATTTGAATCATGTGCATGATATTCTAATACAATGTACAAACATAACATTAGAATGTAAAAGTATCTAAGCATAAGTAGGTAATGTAAGATGCATGTTTTAATATAGCATTACACACGAGTGTCAAGATATATGTAATTAATGTGTATAGTAGTAATTATGAGTAACTACCTAGGTGGATGGGTCATGATGTCCATCATGACACCCAATTAGGAAGGGTAAGTGCTTGAGGTCCTTTAAGGCATCAAAAATTGGTGTGTGTGTAACAAGAAAATATAACTGCCATGGTGTAGAAGCATACAAAGTAGCATACATAAAATCACACGAGTCACATAAAGGTAGGCTAAGGGGCCACAATACAATGGACATGGGCACATGTCACTAATTTTGAGAATGAAGAGATACAATGACATGTTTAAATGCCCACATATGCAAGGAATAAACAAGTTAGATTAGAGTCACATGGAAGGACATGTTCAAATGTCCACATATATAAGAAGGAAATCACTCAAAGGGATATGGGCATATGTTCAAGGTATAGAAATGAAATAAGTGACATATATCCAAATAAAAATGGCATATTCAAACTCCATCAAAGAAGGAAGAAGTATAGGAAACACAATCAAGTCTAATATATAAAAATTAGAAATGAAAGCATTATAAATATGTAGTACAAATCTATGTAGATGCTAGGAATGCATATATACTAAATATAACTAGTGATAGTTAGTAAAAAATATGAGTAATGAGTGGCAATGATCAACATCAAGTATATCAATGGATAAACCATAATGTATATAATGTAAGGATAGAAATTGGTAATAAAAATTGTGTAGAAGATCCCCCTAAGTGGTAAAATGTATACAATGTATAAACTTAGATCAGTGTATATGCCCTCAATGGGTAGATGATAGCTAGTCTGGATTAGTGTAGTCAATTAGAGTCCTATATGTAATTTTTAAGAACTTAATAAGAACAAGTGAAGCATATGTGTATAATAAAACCAACTACACTAAGATAGATAAAAATATTAAATGTTTGACAAGTAGTATAAATGTAAACATAACAATGCATACAATCTATAAATTTTATGTTTCAAAAATATTTAAATGTTTATGTATTTTTACATGTTATAGTGTTTTTGTGTTTTTTGAGTATAATCAATGTACAAGAAAATGAAAATAAACTATGTACAAAGAAATAATGGAAATGTAAATGAAAAAGTATACAAACAAAGTGTAATGTCTCTATACACCCAAGATCACATCCATGAGATGTGGATAATCAAATAATGGATCTAGTAGAAGATCATCCAATGTTAGATATTGATCATATCTAAACTAAAGTGAGTCATCATCATCATGATAGTTTTACCAATCTATATGTATTCATGAGGCCTTATCCTTGACATGAGTCTGGAGTCTATGTATCCAAATGGCATGTTGCTCAACTATGTAAGATGCCTCTCACATAGTCCTAGGGTAAAATACATTATACTATGGAATATCTATGTGAAACTTGTGGTTCTCATCTATGTCATCATGTAAAATGGGAACCATGTGTCCATCATGAGTGATTGTCAAGCATATGTTTGACCGATCAAATATAGCATCCATCACCTATAACCATGTACTGCCAAGTGTAACCCATATATGAATGTCTCTGCTCAAAATCAAGAATAATGCATTAGCCACGTTGGGGCCACATGTAATTGGTAATGTAATATGTCTAATGAAGTCATGATAATGTATATCATACTATATCTCACTCTCTTGATAACCAATATGGTGTAAAAATCCCAAAATGCAAGTATTAAGATCAAAATCCTCATCTACAACCACATGGGGAAGATATATATTTGCTAAAAAGATATGTATAGTCAATGGATCATGCCATGAATAGCCATTTTAGATGATGACTCTATCATGGTGCTCATATCTATGAAGTAGCTCGTATCACTAGCAGTGGTGGTGCTTATGGAGATAGAGGTTAAATGGTATGGATAGTTCCCTTAAACTTAAATTTATTTAGCTTATTTTGTATTTTTGAGCATGTGTCTATATCATATCTTGTGAGTCTATGATAGTGGGAAAATGGTTGTCCTTACTATGGTGACAATCTACTAACTAATTTATGTTGAACTATGGTTTATCCTATGAACTCCCTATTATAATCTATATGATTGAATCAATATCTATGGATGTGACCATATGTACTGAATGGATCAAGGGATCCTCTACTAACTATGGCGAAATATGGGATCTCATAGCTGTAGAATCATGAACAAGTGAGGCTACTAGTGTATGATAGGGTATGAGTGCCTTTGAATTATATTTATACTTTCATGGGCTCACTAGTGCAAATCTCAATCCACATAAATAATCATCAATGTCTATAGGTGGTTGATCATCCTTTGTAGTGGCTTATGAATATGTGTTAGAATTATGAATTTAAGCCTCTTCTAAATTGACAAGTAGCGGTAATTGGGCTATGAATATCTCATCATCTATCCTAGACGAGGATGTATGTACTGTGAGATGTTATTCCTCTATAATTAGTGAAGGTAACTATGCTTGGAGAGGTTGGTACTCAATCATTATTGACGGTGCTTGTGCTATATAAAGCACTAAAGGTTGTATATGAACAATCTTACTAGACTCCCCCAACACATAAGTATGCATCTGATTAATGGGAATATTATGAGGTGAGGGTTTGATCAGCAAATAAGGTGTCCCATTTGAGGATGTACTCAATGTAGGAGGCTTGGTGAGCCTCTAATATCTAAATAGGTGATTGTCTATTGGGCATGTCTATAGGAACCCATCATGTAGAAATTTGACACATCTATGAAGAGTGGAAGGTAATAACTCCATAGCATGCATCCAAGGTCTCCCAAGTAGTCAATTATAATGTAAATAGTTCAACATCACTTGAAAGTGTGTAGATAATGTCTTTGGTTCCACTGTAATGTCTAATGTGATTGATCCCAATGTCTATCTAGGAATGTCATCAAACCCTCATATGTTCTTGTATGTCTTATGAATAGATGATATATCAACCACCATGGTTCATAGAAATGTGAGGTTATATATATTGAATCTTGAACTACTATTGAAGATCACTCATTTAATAGCTATGTTGTTAATTTGATCTTGAATAAAAATTGGCAAGTTCTCATCAATTAATAACTATGAAGGTGAATCCTCATTGGAAAAATATATCACATCTTCCACATATTTGATATTATTCATGATATATACAAAATAGGATGGCTCAATATAACAAGGCACAAATGTGCGATTAAGTGTTTGAAATAAAATATCTTTGAAGATTGCTTCTTTTGAAGTAATTCTAATATATATATATATATATGTATATATATATATATATATATATATATATATATATATAGTTGGTGTATTTCTCAACTGATCCATTATATCAAATTCTCTTTGCTAATCTCTGGGTGCTATTGTATTGTATTGGGGATGAGGAGGGATGGTAGGGTTATACTAATATCATATAGGTTAAGGAGGCACCTTATTTTTCCTAGTAATCTCTTGAACTATGGGATCTACTATTTTCCTAGGGTGAATAGTAGAGGTAGGATGGGAGCATAGATAATCAAGTGGTCTAGATAGAGGTAGAACAAAAAAAAGTCCTTTGATCACTCTATCATTTAGTAGTAACTAGAGGTTGCTCAAAGTGATCCTTATAGAAATGATCCATAGTAAAATAGGGCTCACATGATGGAGGACCAATATGTAAAAAAATCTTAGCTCGAATTGAATCCATGATAGGAGTAACATACATGTGTACCTTTCTATAAATAGTTGGTAATAAACATGTTAAACAAAGTACCAAGATTTGTACCATGAAGTGAAAGATGGTTTATATCATGATAATCATGGTAGTAAGCTATAACTTGAGACTAAGTAACTATTGGAAATTTGAACCCTAGGGTTATCTAGGGTTAGGCTTTTTGGAATCTAGGGTTTTTTTTGCAATAATTTAAATTAAATGTAAATAAATTTAAACCCTAATATGAAATTGATTTAATTTATCTAGGTTGTCTTCAAAAAATCAAAAAATCAAAAGTATGTAGCCTTGATTTATTGCACAAAAATTTGGGTTAATGTAAGTTAGGGTTTGAAGCAATATTCAAAGTAAGATAGATTCAAAAAATGGTTTAACCTTTTAGGGTCTAACAAGTGTAAATCCTATGTTTAGATTAAAAGGTTGAGATCTCTAAATTAGTAAAATAATATGTAATAATTAAGTATTGATTTGTTATGGATTTTGAATTTCTTTGACTTTCTAAAAAAAGTAATAAATATGCTTAACTAAAGAATTATCTAGAAAAGTGATTATCATGGATGATATAGGTTCTAAAAACTAAGTTCTAGATAGGTTTGAGTGTTGTTAATAGGATACCAAACTCTATTTACTCTCTAGATAGTAACACCCAATCTAGATAGTAGATCCATGTTGTTATAGTGTCCTCAAAGTATCACTAGTGTCCTCTTTATAAGATTATTCCTATTTTCTAGGAGCACCTGCACCTATGTTTTTAGGTTTTGTTGTTTTGTGCATAAAATATAGAACTATGTGTTGTGCCTAGAAATTTTGATTTAATGTGCAAACTTAATCCTCCTTGTAAGTATGACATGATCAATAATTGTGTGTTCATTAGTAGGATAGATTAGACATCCTCAACACCACACTATGAAGAGAGTTACCTACATACCAATAATTTGAAGATGGATCAAGCCCAATGTATTTATACCACCTAGGGCTCAATGTAAGTACAAGTGAATTCTAGAATGAGAGTGGACTTGGATGCCTTGAATGTGCTTGAGCTTTGAAATCTAGGTTTAGAGCTGTTGTAGATGGTAGTATGTATAAGTAGGAAAAAATAGGGATCAAATACCTTAATTTTTCTCAACTTGTATTTTACTTAAATAGGCTTTTGCATTTCTTTTCCATCTAGTGAATAAAGGTCAAATAGACTTATATTTAAAAGATATCTATAGATTATGTGAATAATAAAATGTGCTTAGGCTGACCTTAAGAGGTGCACACAGTTGACAATATATTTGTTCAATAATGTTAGGGTAAAAGACACTAGGGCCTAGTTGGGGACATTAGTGCCATGTGGTTATAGTGTCCCAAATGTGGTGCTAATGTCCACCTTGTAGACCAATAATCAAACTAGGTCAAGATATAATAAAGTTATCATGGGACTATGTTTAAGTTGATTTTAGGTGTGTGTGGTCTACATAATGACTAAAAAAGTGTGGTAAAGTCTCTAGGATATGTCTAGGGTTGAGCTAGGAATAGGCTAACTAAAGTAACATGCTTAACATAAAAATACAACTTTTAGGTTATTATTATGTGTGTGTGTGCGCACGTGTGCATATGTGCATGCATGCATGCGTGCGTGCGTGCGTGCGTGCGTGCGTGCGTGCGTGCGTGCGTGCGTGCGTGCGTGCGTGCGTGCGTGTGTGTGTGTGTGTGTGTGTGTGTGTGTGTGTGTGTGTGTGTGTGTGTGTGTGTGTGTGTGTGTGTGTGTGTGAATACATTTTGGAAATATATCATCTAAAATAACTTAGGAAAACCATAGGGATACTTTTCATTTGAAAATTTGATGACTTTAGGGAACTAGACACTTAGTTTGGTAGAGGACACTAGTGTCAAAATAGGCATCTGACTAAGATGAAAGTGTCCATGAAGATGTAAAATAGGTAAAGGTCTAAAATTTTAGATGATGGTAATAATTATATTAATACAATTTTGAGTTGTACATAAGGCCTAGTCATCAAAATAAAATATATTTAGATTAGGAGGTAAGTAATAGGCATAAGAGATAAAGTATGTGAGCGTTTCAGAAATAGGAAGGTCTTAGAATTAAATGGTACCACCATGAGAAGTACTTTCCAAGTATACAATACTAAGGTGATATATAATTCATATTTAGTGTTTATAAGACATATCTTCTTTCCAATTATTCTAAGGAGAGTGACCATTTTCATAAGGATATGTGTAAGTAATCCATCACTAAGGAGCCCAAGCTCTTTAGGAGAGATTCTAAAGATATAATCCAATCTTCATGAAATTAAGAAGGCTAAGGTCAAAACACACTCCAAGGAGGTAAGAATCCACTTGATCTGAGTATGTGAAAGTCTAATAAGTTTTATACTCATTGGAAGGTTAGTGCCCATTGAAATGGTAAGTGTCAAAGACACCATCCACATCTTCACCCAAAGAATGGAAAATTAGAGAATGGGTATCCAAAAATAAGAGGTTAATAAGAGCCTACCAAGCACCATAATAAAAAAAGATAAAAAACCTCACATGTCCATTCATCACTATTTTAAGAAACTAGTGGTAAGGACATTTGATTTAATTCCTAGATTAACCGATTACATGAGTTGCAAAGGAGAAAATGTTGAATTGATTTCAATGTATGGGCATTGGGTAGCATATCAAAATATATATTCAAATAATTTTATGTGTCCATTTATTGGTAGATAAAATAGGAAACTAAAACCACTTGTATTAGAAATCATGGGAAACCTTGGACTTGCCATAAGTGAGCATACTAAAACAAATACACTTGGGTATAATAAGTATGGGCAACAAATAAAATGTTTTTAATTTTTATTTCTCACTACTTGTTATATTCCATATAAATAAAAATAAAATATAAAAAGAGGGAATCCAGGAGAATAATCACTCAAAGCATTAATTTCATAAAAAATTATAGAATTAATACCATCAAATAAGGCTTAACAATATTATTCTTTGATTTTCCATCATTTTAATTTGTTAATCTCTTCACAATTTTTGTAATGCAAATGGATAAGTGATTATAGTTTGAGGAAGATTAATTTAAGCATTTATTAGTTATTATAGCATGCTTAGGGAACTTCAATAAATACAATAAATAACCTACAAGTCTGATTTTGACTTCATATACTTGTTTTTCAATTTATATATAGGATTCATAGGGATTGTATGATGTTAATTCATCATGTACATAGAATGCATAATATGCACATAAGGAGTTGTAATAGTTATGGATAGATGAAACATGTTTATTTTAGTTTTTGTATACACATTTCACATGCTTTTAGTCAATTTTAGATATGTTTTTCATCTCAAATCACTATTACATGCACATATTGATAACATTGACAGTGAATAAGCATTGAAAATGTATCTTTACTCTATAACATTTTGTTATTTTAGGAATAATGGATGGTAATTTAACATAACAAATGTTTTATATTATTTTGCATCATGATAATATTTTAACATTTATGCTTTATCTAACAAAATATTTGTAACAAAATCTCAATGTATTATGCTTCATGGGTTAGAGTAAAGGCATATAATTGAAGAGCATCAATCTTTCATTGAAGAAGAAGATGATGCATTATCAGGTCCATCATCATGGGGGAAATTTTTTGGAACTAATTCTATTAGTAAAATATCAACCATCATGGGGCATCCATGAGTGGACATCTTTAAAAACGAATCATAGGGACCACAATAATAATCTAATTTTAGCTAGTAGCAAGGCTTGGAAAACCCAACTCAATGAGAAAATGGTATGTCCATCTCTTTAATAGAAGGATAATGATGACATCATCTCTTTCATGGAAGATGAATATGTAACATCCATGAGGAGTGTTGAGAGATTATACTAGTAAAGCATCATAGATGTATGATCAACCCCAACATCAATAAAAGAGTATGAATAAATCCACCATCAATAAGAAAGAATCATTAAATAATTCCATCAAGAAAGGCCTTGAATGGAATCTCTAATATATGCATGATGAGTTCACACACAAATAAAATTATATTTTAGGATTAAAGGTTTTAAATTAATTCATCTCTTTCATTAAAATAGAAAAATTAGACACCATCTCTTTCATCAGAGGAGAAGGAGGTTAAAATTTGGAACTTTAGGTATGTTCCCTTGTGGGTATCCAAAACATCTTATTGAGATCAACTAAGGGGAATATGAGAAACATTAGTGGAAAGGAAAAGTGTAAAGGAAGCATAACACATGTTCAAGTGTTTTTATAGGTTGGGATGAAGGATGAACAACGACAAATTAGTAAAACATCAAAGGAGATAAAGGGACACACACACACACAAACACACACACACAAACACACACACACACACACACACACACACACACACACACACACACACACACACACACACACACACACACACAAAATCCAAAAAAAATTGAGGTATGATCCATAAGGATCCATGTAAGTCATTAATAAAATCCAAGAGAATGTAAAGATGAGTCATGATAGATAAAATGAAGGAAAGATTGATGTGGTGTAATATTATGTATTAGGACACCTAAATATAGATTTTATAATAAATGAAGGTGAAAAAAATATTATTATTAATTAAAATGTGAATATTATTACATATTTTCATTCCTCTTGAAAATATATACACTTAAAAAATAATGGCAAGTGATTTTGAGTTCATATGCAAAATATATGGCCTCTACAAGTTGAAGGCCATTCTTGCATGTAGAAATTGTTGGTCTACATGAAGTGAAATTTTTTTCACTTAAAGTGGTATTTTTTATTATAAATATGCACTAAACTTCATGTGTTTCCATTTTCTAAAAAAAATTCCTCTAATCTATCTTTTCCACAATCTTCATCCCAAATGCATGGTATATTTGGAAATCCCTCTCCAAGATATTCCGACATGTATAAAAATGTTTCTTGAACAATGTATCATTTGGCCATGGATCCATCTCAACATGTTAATATCTTAAAAAATACCTTCAATGTATTTACTTAACTCTCTAGCCAAAACATACATTACTTGTCTTCTACACCTGCCATTTCAAGATCATTGACCAAATGCATTAATAGATGGATTTGAGCATCCATGAAAGAGTTAGGAATTTATTTTTACTATTTATAAACTATATCTAAAATATTTATTTTCTTCTATTCCATTCTTATTTTGGCTCTCTCTTTTAAATATAGCCATCAATTCCAAAAATAATGTTCAAAATGCAAGTTACTCTATTATTTCTCACATAATTTGTTGAAATCTTGTATTTGAAAGGAAAATTCATATTACTTGAAATTTTTGAAAATTAAATATAGTATCCTTTGTATATCAAATTTTTAATATTAACAAATTACCCCTTAATGCTAAGGAAAATATATGTTACATTAATAAATAAAAATAAAAGTGCAAAGTTAATAAATTACATCTTTAATGTAAGGCCAAAAAACATGAGTTAAATTCAATATTTTATCTTCAAATTATTATGACAATCATGCATATTGAGGCTTGTTACATTTCCATGAATAATGAATGCATATTTTATACAAGACCCATAGGCATTTGGTGTGAAAATTTATCACATTGTTTAATTAGCTAAATTGAGTTGGTCTCTACTAATATCCATGGACAAACTTCTACATTTCATAGACTCCTCTTTGTTCTAATGGCTTTGAGATATGATTTGAAAAATTTTATGTATTTTTATTTTCCATATATTTGATTCCATATATAAACCTCCACATACTTAAATATATGCATTTCATAAAAAAAAACAAAAAAAAACTAACAAATAATTTGTCTTTATATAGAAGATAGTATAAAAGTGATATTTTTTTTCATTTTTACTAGCATTTCAACCTTTGGTTGATTTATGATACTAATAACAAATATCTTAACCAATATTGAAGTTAAAAACTAACAAATAATTTGTCTTTAAATAGAAGATAGTATAAAAGTGATATTTTTTTTCTTTTTTACTAGCATTTCAACCTTTGGTTAATTTATGATACTAATAACCAATATCTTAACCAATATTGAAGAATTACAACATTTGATGTTTTTTTACACTTTTGTGAATACATTTACCAATTCCTAAGTGACATAACCTTTGGAGGTTCTCTACCTATAATTTTTTCCATTGAACTTAAATTTTTCTATGATACAATTTTCATGGTCATTATAAATACCGTATGATGGCCATACAAAACCTTTTTTAGATGTTTGGATGATATTCAACATAGATGTTCATCACACCTTAGATATACATACTTTCCATTTTTTAAAGACCTACATATAGAAATAATTTATTACAAGCTTACTATGTAATGTGCTCAAATACAAATATGAATTTAGGATTTTAAAATTTAAAATATTATAAATACTTGAAAAAACAAGTGTCTTAGGAAAATCATGAATAGTCTAGCATAAGATATGATAATAGGTGAACTATTTTTTATTAATCAGTTTTGAAAATACATACATTGCAATGCCATCCCATAATTTCTACAACTCATCAATTAGAGGTTCAAGATATACATCCATATTTTTATCCTAATGTTTACTAGGCACTAATAATGACAAGGTTAGATTTGACTTATAAATAATGAATCAAGGAGGAATACTATAATTTATCAAAGATAATGTCAAAATGGAGCATCTCGTTGATACATTGGAAAAAGGGTTAACACTATCCATTGCCAAACTAAATCATAAACTATGTTCCCTAACTTTGAATTTTTTCAAGCCACATTTTCTTAATGTGTTTTATTGCATTTGAATATGAAATAACATGGAAAACTACAACAGTACCCATATTTTTATTATTTCATGTCATTAACCCATAAGTGAATTACAAAATAAAATAAGCATAAGTCTAGGAGTTATTAGAAAAAAATTCAAGACCTTATTTAGAATAGTAGAACCTTTGAGTCCATGTCGATATTATGGAACCCTACATTTTAGAAAACTAACACTATGCTCATATTCATTCCTATATATGATACAATCATTTATGCATGTGACATAGCTGACATAATGAATATATAAATTTTTTAAAATTTTCTTTGCTTCCTAATATGAGGATGGAATTATATTCTTTTCAATTAAGAAACTAGTTTTTAAGATCTTGAATTAAAATAATAAAATATAACATTAGATTAAATAGAAGATAAATTAGACATAGTTTATGTTTATGTATATATATATATATATATATGAATTGTATTTTAACCTTGAAAAATAATTAATACCAATGTTTGACCATTCAAACCTTGATTTCAAGTCCATCAACAAACATATAACACCAAACAAAGATGTTATCAAAATGGCCTACTATAAATAATGGAGTTTGAGAAAATTCCAAAACATTTCTCTCTCATTCAGTGTCCTCTATATTATCATAAAAATCATGTTCTTGATAACCATTACCATCTTGATCATCCATAACATAAATGTAACAATGATCGTCACAAACAATGGAAATGAAATTATCTACCATATCTATAATCCCAACGTTCTCTTTTCAAACATATTCATTGAAATTTTCATGAAGATGTTGTCTTTTCCTTAAACACTCAAACATTTTAGGTTATAAAACTTCTTTAACATTTTTTTGTGTGGCCTTATGATGTTACCCAGATGCATGTCATCATTAGGACTTCACAATTAGAACTCATACTTTTTTATTTTTATTATTTGAGGTATTTGAACATAACCATCATTTTTTGAATATTCAAGATCATATATTTCTTGCATATTAAATTTATTTTCACATAATATCCATACACATCAACATCAACATAACTTGATTTCAAAATAACATATAAAAACTTCATTTATCATCATAATTACTATCACTTAGATTTATTTTTCCAGTGTTTCCTCCTCGATTACTTTCTATACTTCCATCGTTACCTCAATGAGGTTGTGATGCCACTCCCTATACATAAAATTAAAAAATATAGCTTATAAATATTTACAAAATATAATAAATGAAATAAATATATTACTTTTTTATTTTTTCTTTATAAATATTTATGTTACTTAAAAACTTGTGATGCATGTCTACTTACTAATATAAATGGTGTAATTTTAGGAGATAAACTTGAGATAAATTAAGAGCTCTATATAGGGCTTGCAAAACTATATACATGTGATGTATGATAGATTTTTGATGCTTGCATTGTATATATGATAAAATAGATATATATTTTAAAAATAATATAAGGTTTATATAAAAAATATTTTCAATGTTTATAGAACATATTCATGTGCTACTAAACTAACATATTAAACAATATAATAGATAATATCAAATTAACTTATCTTATCCTCCACCAAACTTATCCCCCTTATCTTCCATTAAACTTAGCTCTTATGCTCCAAAAAATCACATAACTTCCACCACTCTTCAAAATTAAATGGACTTTGCGAGGTATTATGCATAAATGGTATACAAATTAACCATAAATTCAAATAAATATAATGGATACACAAACTTGGCATTAATAGTGCCAAAATTAGCATTAGGTTAGTGTTAAGAGTTAGAATTGAGTTAACATTTATAATGAGTAAAAATAATTAAATAAACAAATGAATGGATGTTGCTAACCCATCCCAATTCACACTACTACATTTGGTTCTTATAGCACCATTATTTGGGTCAGATTTGCTTCACCAAGGTTTTTTTTCATGAAACACATTTATAGTGTAAACCCAATGTAACATTGACAAAACCCAAAATCTACAAGAAGAACAAAATTTGGTGTATTTTGTGCTACATAAAACTTAAATCTATAAATTAAAAAAAAAAAAAGAAAGAAAAAAAGAAAGATGACCCATATGCACTCCATCTAAATTTTTTTATATACACTTACAAATACATAGACAACAAGGCATAAAGGAATGATAAGGATATTCAGAAAAGGACAATAAATAATTTGAGAAAGAAAGGAGACAATAAAAATAATGAGGGGGAATAGAGAACAAGGAGTAATAAAGGGACAATAAAAAAATATTAAAAGGCATTTTTTTCCTGCAAGAAAAACATTTGCAGTGCAAACCCAATGTAACATTGACAAAACACAAAATTTATAAGAGGTACAAAATTTGGTGCATTTTGTGCTACATAAAATCCTAATTAAAAAAATAAATTTAAAAGGGCCCATTTTCACTCCATCTCAATTTTATTTTTTACACCTACAAAGACATTGACAACAAGGAATAAATGAATGATAAGAATATTAAGAAAAGGATAACAAATACTTTGATAAAGAAATTAGATAATAGCAAGAATAATGGGGAATATACAACAAGGAGTAAGAAAGAAATAACAAAAAATAATAATGAAAGGGACAAAAATATTTTTACCTACCAACATAATTTTGGTGGAAAATCAAAGGGAAAGGGAAGAAGGAGATGGAAGCAAAGAAATGATTCACTTATGGATGTAGAAGATGATGAATACATGCCACCACTAAATATATAGGTACATTGTTTTTAATTTTATAGGTGGATTTTATTAATATTTATGTAATTTAAAGAAAAAATATCAAGAGAAACCTTAGCAAAATCTTATAAAAAACTTGTAAATCCCGCTCCCCCCCCCCCCAAAAATCAGCCAATAAACCTACAAAACTTTAGGAAGAAAATCCTAAGAAAACAAAAAAAGTCTAATAAAAGCTTGATGGTTATATATATATATATACACACTTGAATTTTACTAAATTTATAGTAGCATCTTTGATTTTTTTGACATATAATTTTTAGGTTGCATGCAAATTGTTTGGAAAAATTCCCAATTAATTTCTTCTCTTTTCTTACATATTTGTTTGATCTTTTTGTTTAGATTAGAACTTTATAAATTCATTCTTATTTTGTGATTCATTTTTAGTATATATTGAGTTGGATTAATTTCCATTTTAAACCCAATTTCCTCATCTACTTGCATAATATAAGCATGTCTTTAAATTTATCTAAGTTTGTAAACAATCATAATGACTTCACAATTTCCTAAAAAAAAAAATTCTAGGAAAATAAAATTTCAATCATTTTAGCACTCTTTTTTTCCTTGAATGCAGTATTTATTTTCAAAGTTTTCCACTTAATTCTACAATGAAAGTGGAATGAATTTGTTTTTTTGAAATATAAACACTTTTACAATTTTGTGGCATATATTCAATTTTTTCTTTGTATATATGTTTATTTTTAGTTTAAAAGGAAAATATTATGGCATATGATGATAGCGGTTATAAATAAGAATATTTTTAGAAGAAAGATGCCATAAAAATTCATAAAGTATTTCCATTATTAATATGGCTACAAAAATAAAATATGACTTTTCTTTTAGTATTATGTGAAGGATTTTCCCACAAATGCACCTTAGTTATTTGAAGTGACCGCATATGTGAAAATTATCTTCAAGAAATCCAAAATTAGAAACTCTATGGTAAAAAATAGTGTCCCCAAGAGATTAGTTATGGTTAATGATAAACCTAGATAGATTGAGCCTATTTGGATGCAGGTTTGAAGGAAGAAGTTGAGTTGTAGAAGATTCTGTAAATTGGGGGTATGGATAATTTTATGCAAAGGGTGGAAGGGTATGATAAACATATATATAATTTTTTTGTCAAGGATTGGAATTATATAGTTGTGGTTTTCAACAACATTTCTATATAAATGATTGAATATCTGAATGCTCAGGTGACTAGGTTGAACATGGAGGCCACAAAAATTTATAAAATGGGAAGGAATTATAAGGAAGAAAAAGAAAAGTTCCTTCTTGAAGGGGAGGTGCTTCAATTATTTTAGAATGAGTTTGATTGGGAGACATTTACTTCTCCATTTGGCAATGTAGCAAGGTAGGTCATGCTCTATATCACTTTGGAATGTAGGTAGAATGTTGTGTATTGGTCCCATTTTTTCTTTTTTTGAATTACTTCAAGCATAATGGTCCTCTAAGTTTGCCTTTTTATATCTTACACTCTCTTTAAATTTCCATTATAGATGTCAAATGAGGAAATAAGAGTGAACCATTGCATCTTGATATTATCTTTATGATTTAAAAATATTTTAGAGGGATCAATAAGATCCCCCTATGCTTCCCTCCCTCAAATCCAAAGAGTTTTGGTAGAAGTGCTTCTACAAAATTGATTGGTAAAATAGTGAATCAAAGAACCTCGCTCCCAGAAAACAGGTTATTCAAAAAATAGTGTTATTTCAAGCCCCTAGTTAGAGAACTATAAATGTAAGTTGAGGATATTTTTCAAGGGAAATATTCAGTTTGTCAATGAAGGGGTAAATCTATATGAAAAAGGTGCCTCTAAGGAACACTTGATTGTCGTGTAGGAGGAAGAGGCATTGGAAGGGCTACATTTGTTGAAGATTGAAGATTTTTAGTCCAAAAAAAAAGGGAAAATTTTGGTTGGTTTCAAAGATTTAGAATTCAATGTGGAAGAGGATGATTATCTCACTCATATCTCTTTCATTCAAGAAAAAGGCTTAAATTTAGAGTTTGATAGAGTGGTTGAGTTCTTGCTAGAAAGAGTAAAGTTAAGAGTATAGAGGAGTAATTATGTCTCCAAAATCCTATGCTTGGGTATTTTATCTATGAACTCACCTCTTAAAAGGAGGAAATGAAGTCTCTTACTACTTTTCTATCCCAACCAAAAGGCATGGATGAGAAAAAGGGGAAAGGAACCCAATCACAGAGGTTGAGGGATAGGATCTCGAGCCTGAAATAGGAAAATACAAGACTTAAGGAGAATTTTAAATCTCTTATGGAGGTTATAAATACATCAATGAAGGATAGAATTACTAGTATTGAGACCCTTAAAATCTACTAAATAGTATGCAAAAAGGAGTTGGGCCCTCATCCTCACAAGTTAGAAAGTGTAGTGAGTATGATAAAGAAATTGACTTGTCTCCCCAAATGTTTCAATAAATGGATGGACATGAAAAGAAGTATTAGAATTTGGGAAGAGGCCTTACGAGGCTTTAATACTTATTTTTTTTCTAGTTGTTCTTGGGTTGTTCTCTTATTGATTTTTGTTTTATCTTATTTTTTGTTCGTATTTAACATACTTTATTGTTTATCTTGGCTTCAAGGGCCTGGTATGCTTTTTCCTTGTATAGGGTCACATCTCTAGTTTAAAAAACCAAATTTACCCTTAATAATAATTGAAAAATTATGCTTATTTTAATTCATTATAATTATAATTTATAAATTATTTTTCATATCTTAAATAATTGAAATTTTCATGTATATTTAAATTTATTTATGATTTTACAGGGTATACAAATATCCTTTTTAACATGCATATATAGGTTTGATGAAAAATATTTTGGGATATGATGATAGTGATTCTGAATAAGAATAATTTGGGAACAATGATGAATTTTAAATTCATGAAGTGTTTCCATTAAGACAAATAGTGCTAGAAAAAATGAGGACTTTACTTCCAATTTTATGTGGAAGGATTTCTCCTTAAAGGCACCTCAAGTTACAATTACACTTATTCTCTTTCATTTTTTTTCATTGTATAATAAACCTTTTTTCATATCTTAAATAATGGAAATACAAGGATATTTATTTTATTTTCATCTTTACATCTTCAACTTTACTCATAACCTTTAATCATTATACAACCTTGCCCATCATTCATATTACATTTCATGAAATGGATACTTTCTTAGAGTGGGTTTGCACCATTTTTATGG